>JAJGRW010000537.1:0-363260 GCA_025461045.1 Carex parvula | reverse complement strand
TCCATGGAAATAAAATTGCCCGACAAAGGCTCGGTTGGGCCATTCCCGAACAAAGCCCAGTTCAGACTCGACTTCCCGTCACTGCAGCCTATGTGAGTGTCACTCCCCTATGCGAACTCCCATAACCGTTTGACAACGCGGAATGACGGTTAAAGGTGACCTATTTAAGCCAAACAGTTTCTTGGAACAAGGGTCGAACTTTTCTCTATGCGAGGTATCATACAGGTTAGAGTTCAAATACCTCCATAACTTCACACTTTCTTAACCTCGGCCCGTCTTCCCGAGCCCAAATTTCTAACTATCCCCATACGACCTACTCCCTCCGGGATAGGACGTATCACAATCTTCCCATGGAAATATTAGCGCATGGAAGAAATCAAGTGAGTCTCACGTTGACTTACCTTGGAAATACTATGTGGGGTCCACGTTCACTTGCCTTGTAAATACTCAGGTGGGACCCACCTACGCTGCTCTTGGAAATAACCAGATGAGTCCACGTTTGTTGGGTCCCACTTCGCTGCCATTGGAAATAACTAGATGGGTATTTCATTTGCTAGCCTTGGAAATACTCATGTGGGTCCCAAGTATGCTACCCTTGGAAATAACCAAGTGGGTCCCATATACGCTTCCCTTAGAAATAATTCATACATGGGCCAAGTGTGAAACTATTTCCATGTGCCCTTTTTCCAAGGGGAGGCTCATGGAAAAAGCCAGAAAACATATTTCCAAAGGTATTCATAGAAATACGGAGTATTTCTAAGTATTTCCATAGAACTTTATTGCAACGGTAGTATTTCCAAGGATAACGCATGGAAATAACAATTTTAGAGCTTATTTCAAGAGTAGCCTCATGGAACAAGTCATTTTCTGCCCTTGCTAAAAACAGAACTTCTAGTAGTGTCAGCAAGTGTCTTGTCACGTCACAACTTGGTTGCGTTTTGTTTCTTCATTTACATAGAATTAGCAAATTGTCATTATTGGAACAATTTGAAGTTTAGTGGCTCAAGTCGGCATATACTCAATCCATGATATTTAGCAACATTTAATGACTTCATAAAATCATTTATTTTAGTATTAACATAGATTATATATCGCCTTCTACAAGTTGAAAAGTTTTTAGGTTGCCGTTTTGTTCAGAGATAGCGTACGACGCAGTCAATGACACTAACAAAGAATTTAGACAGAATGTAACAAGTTGCCTTATCTAAATCAGCCTATGAATGTAGTAAGTTGAAACCACAAGCGCAGAGTAGTTAAAGATACGCAAAATATAGTTGTACACTATACTGGTAGATAATTCCAGATGCAGCTTTACTGGGACAAATTTTGCCAGAAAAACAACTTGAGGTGCAAATTTATTCAAATGCAGTTACAAATTGGGGAATTTATACCAAGCACTTAAATATTCTATCAACTGAGAAGGTAGCAGAGAGAACACCAGTGTCCTAGTTGTACAAGAGCACCAGTTGCCTTGTGCATTTCCTTAATAATTATTTTCGTTTCTTTAATTTACGAAAAAGACAATCTGGTTTTTGTTAGGTAATTTGGAAAGTTAGGTTGCTGATATTAAAAATGTATGAAGTTCCCGTGTGAGAGAACAATTAATGGAGGTGGGGAGTTGTGAGCGTAAGATGATTTATATTAGATATGCTTTGAACCCTCTCATATATAACAGCTGGATCCTTCAATTTCCTGTCGGTTGAGTGTTGCTCTTTAATCTTTATATTATATTACTTGCTAATTTCCAAAACAATATTCACCTCAAAAACGGATCCATATCAATTTTGCTAATATTTAGCAAGCAGCTCCCCAGTTAGCACATTTTTAATGAGCATGTTATGTATCAGAAGTGTGAATTATTCGTAAACATGAATTTGTACTCAATTTCAATTTGGTTCATAAAATTGAGAAAAGTGCAGGTAAGTTGGGGTAGATTCAAAATCCATCGAACCTACTTTGTGCTCGATAAATTTATATTTAAATTGTCACATTCGATCCGGATGTGCAACAACATACCGCATCTATTATCATTCAATATACATTACGTAAGGCACGGATCTTTTGTATGAATTGCCAATGTCATTTATTATATTTGTCACATCCCAATTTATTTACAAAAATTATCTGATCATTTCTAGTGGATGATGTTAGAGAAATACTCTCTGCACCATGGCAAATAAAATAATCCAAAATCTCATTTTAAGTGTCATAGTCAATTATATCCCAGAAGTGTTTTTTTGTTTTCGTCTAACAAACCTGTAACCCACAAGGAGAACGGTAAGAAATAATAAATTATTTCCAGTGCTGATTTACTCATATTATTAGATTCGAAGGAAAATTCATATTCAAAATGAAATCTCCGCACGTGGTACTATTAGTTCAGTTCATAATGACGAATGCAAATGCTCAATAATAATTATCAATCAATCTGCAATCAACATATATAACATTAACGAAATCAAATAACTATTAACAAGGATATTTGAGATCATATCTTTACAACCACTAAGTCTGATAACACTAACAGATACCACTTACTTGTCTATGCAAACGCCCACTAGAAACTCACGTCTGTCTTTACTCACATCCATTATCTGTAGTGTTAGGCTTATACCGTTATAACAGTTTGGTTCAGACATTTCAATTTCAATCATTCGGTTCAATGATAATGTTATTCAATAAAATATCAATATTTCCACACCATATAGGTGACCAGTAAACAGACATTTACCACAATGCTATAATCATTTAGTCATTTACAAATCCTCTACCCAATCGGTACTGGGTTCAGCTGAGGCCAATCACCAAGCACATAAGGATCTCGAATCAAAGTCTAGTAACTAGCTTGACTTTATAGTATATTAATCATTTTTCTCCACTGTATGGAGGTTCAAGAATTACAGTATTCAATATTCAATCAATTCAGTCACTATGGTCTCAATTAATCAATAGAACAAGAACAAACAATCGATAAACTGTACCAAAATGATAGGGCAGCATACTTACCTTTGCAATTCAGTTTCACTTATATTGTGGTATGCATATGATGCATCTGTTCAATAATGTAGTCAATCAATCATTCAAAATGCACAGCGAGTTACGAGTTAATTTCAAGTCATAAATCTCATACTATCCAATAACTCCGCTCATGATATCGTAGAACAAACAATCGATGTCGCTAGCAGTCTATTTTTTCCTGAACAGTCTCACATCAATCTTTGTCATGCCTACGTTAGCAATAATATACACATTCTAATCAATACTTATATTTAGTTTCGAAGTTTTACAGTGTCCTGTAATACCTGTTAAAATCTTGTACATATAATTAGACGTTTTTATAAACCACCCCAACCATTTTAAATGCTCATTAGTTATTTACCACTTTGTCACGCTCCGGCGGTCAGGCTGGGCACGCGACGCGATAGAACTGAACTCTCGCTTCATTTGTTGTCATGTCAACTTACGTCGCAACAAAAAGAAACATAAACAATACGAAATCAGTTACAATACCGAGTAATCAGTTATTTAACGATGCGTTTCTCTATAATTGGCTTAATAAAATAAACAACCATTTCAATAGGAGATATTTAATTATGTATGCATATTTAACCGTCAATATCAATTGGGTCTAGTTTTCAATAACAACAGTTCTATTCCAATTGGAATCCCTGAAACAGGCGATTTCTAGTATTCCAGTCTATTAAAAGCAATTTCAGTATCCAGACCCATATTCCAGTTAAATACTATCATAATATGATTACCCAATTCAATACTAAATAAACCATACAAATCAAAAACACAGATTACATAGAAGTCCGATTACCTGATAGAGATCAATTTAGAAATTCAATTTGAGATGCGACACTTGTTCAGAATCAACGCGGCGTAGTTAGAATTCCAATCGGACATAAAATCAAATATCAAAATATTTATCAAAAATAACTTCCTTATTCACTTTTCATTTTCTCTCATTTTCGGTTTTCTTTCATTGTTGTTTTGTTTTTCTTCCAGTTGGTAAGAAGAAGGGAAATCAAAAGGGATCAAGGGGGTCAGCGCATGAAGGCCACGTGGCAAGTTTATCATATACATATCAATCGACGAAGATAATCAACTTGAACCCTATTAGTTTAGATAATTTTCATTAATTTTAGTTTCGTTAAAACTCAATAATATAAACCAGATATTAATAAATGGTATCACGAATGACAGATGTTATCAAATTGATAATCAGTCAAAATTGCACACATATCAGAAAATCAAAATTTGAGGAATTAATCTTTCAAAATATATATTTATATAAGTCAGAAAAATTGTCGAACTCATTCAAACAGATCATAACACAAATATAATACTGATAACAATTTCATAAATCAATTCTACACAGATGTAAGTCAGAATATTTATTAAACTAATTTCAGATAGTTTAGAATCTAATTTAATTCTATTCAATTTATACATAACACTGATAACAAACGAAACATGAAATCAAATACAGTATGAGGAACGAATGCTTTGATACCACTCTGTCACACCCCGGTGGCCAAGCCAGGCACGCGACGCGATAGAACAGCACTCTCGTATCCATCTGTCGTTCTGTCAACCTACGTCATAACAAAAAGAAACATAAATAATACGGAGTCAACTACAAAGCCGAGTAACCAGTTATTTAACGACATGCTTCTCTATAATTGGCTTAATAACAGTAAACAAGCATTTCAATAGGACTGAATTAATCTACACAAATATCTCAAATTACGTATGCATATTTAACCGGCAATGACAATCGGATTTGGGTTTTCAATATAAAAAGTCCAGTTCGGTTGGAATCTCTGAATAGGCGATTCCTAGTATTCCAGTCCATTAAAAACAATTTCAGTATCCATACCCATCTTCCGACTTAATATACATCATAATCCACCCAATTCAATATTACTAAATAAACCATACAAATCGAAAACAAAAATTATAGAGAAGTCTGATTACCTAATAACGATCAATTCAGAATCCAATTTGAATTGCAACGATCATTCAGAATCATTCACAGCTAGAATCAGAATTCCAACCGAACATACAATCGAATAACAATCGATATCAAAATATTTATGAAATTATTTCTTTTATTTTCCTCCAATTTTTCTTTCTCTCTTTCTCTTTTATTTTTCCTTTCCTTTATTTTTCTGATTTTCTTTTCAATTTTCTCTCCTCAATCGGATCAGGAGAGAAGATTCATTTTATTTAGGATGGGGAGTTGGTTGTTTCACGCATGGGAGCCACTTAGTCTAAGTGCTATGTTGGCTTTTATATTTTTATAACTTTTACATTTTTGCAATTTAAACCTTCACCTCTTCAAATATTGCAAACAAGTCCACAATAAATTTAGAATATTTGTAAAATAAAATTTACCGCCTGTTACATAAATTTTACGGTTAATATACAGAAATTTAAACTTAGTACTTGTTTTGCATCTCCAGCACATGATTCTGAAATGTCAAAAATTGTAGCACATCAATATTATTTCATGCACCGTCGGCGAGCTGCTTGATCACTATTTAATTATATATATACCACACTAACATATGCATTGTTGAACTCGTTTGTTGGTTCAACCTCTAGTACATTCCAGTTATATTTTTTCCCAATCTGACAGCTGTTGTTTTGTTTTTAGTTTTAGATAATTCAGGTGATATCAAGGCAAAGGGGTATGGACACAGACACAAACAGGACTAGATGCTAGACCGAATTGGTACCAGCCCAACCTGAAATAAATGCAACTTCCTTCGTAATCTCGAATATTTAAAAGTAAAAGATATTATACTTTTTCTCTCAAAAAAAAGATATTATACTTTAATGATATGGTCACTGCAATATATGATGCACATAAAATGCTCGACCACAGAGTATCTCTGAGGATTGAGGAAAAGGAAAAGGTTTGTTGAATTCATATCCAGTGCAGTACTGTAATAGGAAATCTTTTACAATTACTTGATCTGGACCGTTTTTTTTAACTTGGCACGAATCTCAAAGCCTAATAATACTGCCCCCTCAGTCAGACCGTCTCAAACCGGCTGAGAGTTAATCAAACCGTAAATAGCTAATTGTAAAAGGGAATCTTTTACGGTACCGTCGAGGATATGGATCCAGGTTTTTTGTGCATGATGCCATGATGGCAGCATGGAATCTTAAGGGGATTAGGATTTAAATGGTGAAGTGACGGATGGGTTTCAATCAAACGATCTTTGATTTCAAAGAGGAGGATTTGATACTTGAAAGAAACTCATGATAAATAATTCCTCTGACAATATGCAAAAAGGATGACAGTAATGATAATTCTTCAATCATCCAAACTTTTATTAATAAAAGAGTGCAATATGTAGTAAACAATATAGGTTAATCAGCAGAGAAAAAAAAAATTATAAATTAATTTTAATGCGTTCATTTTTAATAATTTTTTTACTGCTTGACTTTATACTAAATTATTTTAAAAAATATATACATAAATTTTGGATGTAACTCATCACTCGCGAAATAGATTAATTTTAACAGTTTAGAATTGTTATTTGAAGTAAATCAGATAGTTTTGAAATTAATGTCGCATACATATTCGATTAGCTGAAGAACATATCCTAATGAAATTTTTTATTCTTTTGCTTATTGGAATCGGTTCGGTAGAACTCAACAAAATGCTAAAAGAAAATGTTCCATTTTAGTGAAATTTAGTGGCTAAATCAATCATCCGATCAAAACATAAAAATAAAAATTATGTCTATTTCCAACTAGAGTTGTGCTTTTATTATTTGAATATCTCAAATTTATATACTTTTTAAAATTACAAATAGCTGAAGTAACAACTAATTAGTCAAAATGACATATTCAAACAGATTAACTTACTCCATATTTATTCGTAGGACCCACTGTCATAGAAAGTGATTATCTTCCAGTATTTTACTACTTCAAACGAATTAATTTAAATTATGACTTGAATTATCAAATGAAATTTAAAACATAGAGAGTAAGATGGAGTAAGAAATTTATTTCTCATTAACTTTACACGAGTTTAAAAACCAAAAAGTTTGCTTCATTTGATAGGATTTTTTTTTTAAAAAACAGTAATTAAAATAATAAAAGTTAAAGAAACGGCATGATTACGGAGTTTGTTAGAAAAAGAGCAAAAACCGAATAGGCTATTCGGTTAAGGGGGTTTTTTTTTGCTTCACCGAATAGCCTATTCGGTTTACCCTATTTTCACAAAATTTTCACAGCACAAATCCCGAATTATGTAATCTTTCGTGTAACACCCCCTAAACCGAGATGGCTATTCGGTTTAGGGATTTTTTAGCCTAAACCGAATAGGCTATTCGGTTTAGGGGTTTTTTTTTTTTTTTTTTTTTGACACCAAGAAGAGCAAAATAAAGAAATCTAACACTGAAAATTTGAATTTTTTGTTTAAATTATTTGTTAGATTACTTCTTTTGATTTATAATTAGCAAAAAAATAAAAAAAAAACACTAAATATTTGAAATTATGTTGAATTACACTATATTACAAATTATGTTGAATTACACTAAATTACGCTAAATTACAATAACTCCGCTAATTATGCTGAAATACAGTAAATTACGCTAAAATAGACCGATTCTGTGCCATCTTTCATGAATCATAAAAAATAGTAAAAAATTTCAAAAATAGTAAAAGTGGTATTCTACAAGTTCATTATGTAACTAATTTACTGAGCTACTTGGATTGAATAATAGAAAACGAAAATCTTAATCGAAAACTTCAACTCAAGTTTTGAGACTCTTTTCTTTGTTTTTTGGGATTCTGAATTTCGAAATCCAGCTTACTGGCACGGACGCATGCGTATTTTCGCAAGCTTTCCGAAAAGTGGTCATTTGCTGAAATCGGACACTCGAGCGTCGTTTTATGACCGTTTGAAGTTTCACCGTCGTTTTTCGCCTATTCAGAGAAGATATCGTCCATATTCATATGTAATTTAGCGTAATTAACCGTATTTTAGCGTAATGTAATGTAATTTAGTGTAATTTAACTTAATATAGTGTAATTCAACATAATTTCAAATAATTTAGCGTATTTTAGTATAAATATGCTAATTATATATCAAAAGAAGTCAAATAATTTAAATAAAAAATTCAAATTTCAGTATTAGATTTTCTTATTTTGCTCTTCTTCTTAGTCTCTAAATAAAAAAAAAATAAAAAAAAAATAAACCGAATAGGCTATTCGGTTAAGTCCAAAAAAACACCAAACCGAATAGCCTATTTGGTTAAGCCTATAAAATGGATTTAATAGATTTTCTGTGGCATCGTATCCTACAACCCCAGTTAAAACTCCTGTAAACCGAATAGCCTATTCGGTGAAGCAAAAAAAACCCTTAACCGAATAGCCTATTCGGTTTTTGCTATTTTTCTAACAAACCCCGTATTCATGCCGTTTCTTTAACTTTTATTATTTTAATTACTGTTTTTAAAAAAAATTCCATTTGATAGGTTTAGAAGATTTAAAAAATCAAATTGATTAGAACAGTTTCGTCGTATTATCTGTATGCTGTTAATTTCAAAATTGAAAATCAACACTGCTAATGATTAGGAAGACTCTGTGGCTTGTTGAGACATAATGGTCCAAAAGTTGAGTGCAAATCATACCTTATCTTGTGAATTGACATCTCATGCCTAATTCAATTATAAAAACAAGAGGCTAGCGCTGCTTTGAGCTTCAGACAATCCACCAATATCTTAATTTACGGTTTAATTCACCCCAATTAATAAAATAAAGTATAATTTTCTATCTTAATTTTGAATATTACTAGTCAAATTTAGAGTTTGAAAAAAAAATTAGTTGGGAGTACTATGTTAAAAAAATAAGAAATCAGGTTAAAAAAAATTATAAATATTTTAAGTTAGAAGATTTGATGTCTGTTTTTTATCTTAAAAGTTATAAATACTTTACGACTGTCGTATATTTCCATTAAAAAAATTATTTAAAATTACAAATCTTTTGAGAAAGTGATTACATCTTGTTTCAGATCATGGTCGCTTTCAGTATATGTCCATACGCATCAAAGTCTGGAATCCCGATCCCATGAAGCAACTCAAAATTTTATTTAAGATCCGAACCATCCTATCAAAATTTGGACCTATATGGTCCGAGATGGAATACACAGATTTTTTATAATAATAGTGCAAAACAGATTGGGCGGTCCGGATCTTAACTCAAACTTTGAGTTACTTTAGGTGATATCTAATTACTGTTGCTTTCAATAAGTGACGCTACTTTGATGAAAATAGGAGGAATTAATAAGGTAAGCAAAATATGATATAGGTACAGTTGTCTTGAAGATGCAGATATACCAACTAGGGGTGGCAACGAGCTGGCTCGGTCCGAGCTAAGTCGTAACTCAGTTTGTTAATTCCAGACTGAACTACTACCGAGTGAGCTGTACTTAGAGCAGCTGAGCTAAAATCTCAGCTTGAAATCGTAACAAGCCAATTAGAGCTGGACCGAGCTAGCTCACGAGCTAAGCAAGCATCTCTAATGTTTTCTCAACCAAAATAGGATTCCTGTTACCAGTGAGTTCTTAGTCAAAAGTGTACAATTCCTCTGCTGTGTTGTTACTAGTGAATTGGTACAATTGGAAATTTATTGATACGATTATACTCCATATATTCATACTTGTAATCAACATACCTCGGTAAGTGAGCAAATAAAATGGAGAGACAAGCGTGAAATACAAAAATTAGGAGTCAGGAGAGCTTTAGAGCAACAAAGCTAGAACACCAGAGCAAGATTGGAATGTGGTTTTTTGCTAAAACCCTAAAACCTACACCGTGAGAAATTAATTCTCAAAGATGGGTCCTCTAGCTCGTTAATGGGCCGAGCTGGCTTGGTCCAAGCTACTGAAGAGCTAGCTCGCTAACAGGTCGGTCCACTATCGAGCGGGATGTTAGTGATTGAGTTAGAAGCGAGTCAAGAGTGATCCACAAGTTACAAGCTTTTTTGCCAGCTCGATATACCACTACTACATATATGGACTCTGCTAACAGACAAAAAAGACATCTAATAACATTTTTTTCACTGCTAGTAGTGAGTGGTCAACATGATAAAACAAGAGGAGACAAATCTTCTAGCATATTTATACACTAGCAGAGGAAGTACTTTTTCTAGCAGTTCTGTATTATAACCGCTAGCATATGAGATACTTTTTCTAGCGTTTTTGTACTATAACTGCTAGAAGAGGATAGTTTTCCAGCGGTTCTGTACTTGGATCCGCTAGAAAAGAGTAGTTATATGCATAAAAAGAAACATCACAAAAAAAGTAATAACTTTGACCAAACTTTGACCGGCCATAACATTTTGTAGAAAACTCTGCTTTCAGCGTTGTACCACTTTTTGAAAAGTTTGTGAGGACGAGATATCAATTTTGAACTTACAATTCCCATTCAATAAGATGTTGGTGCAGTCAAAATTGCAAAAAAAAAACAAATCGTTTGGAGTTTCAAAACTGCAATTGAAGTTTCTGATTAATAATGGTAAGTTATAAAATTGGTTTCAAATGCAAAATATACATTCATTATGCCAACGAGCAGGAATGCCACACTATTTCAAAAGACAAAAGTGATTAGTCAAATAATCCTTGTAAGTTATAAAACCAGCGTCCAAATCGACTAACAAATTATATAACATATATAGACTTACCTTCATTATGTCAACGGGCAGCAATGCCACACTATTTCAAAAGAAAAAACTGATTAGACAAATAATTCTTGTTAGTTCTAAAACCAATGCTCAAATCGATCTACTTTTACCAAGTTGTTGAAAGACCAAAATCTGGAAGAAGTTGCTATGGTTTGATAGAATCAGATCTGGAAGAAGCGTCTAGGATTTGAAGGAAACAGATCTCGAAGACGCGGGTAAGGTTTGAGAAAATCAAATTTAAGAGAAGAGAGGACGCAAGATGGGGTTGGATGTCGAGATGGAGAAGAGAGGACGCGAGATCTGGGAGAAGAGCGATCTAACAAGGAAGAGGGAGAGTGTTTGTGAGAAGTGGAAACTTAGTGGAAAAAGTTGCAAAATTTTCGATTTAAGTTAGAATTCAAAATGGTCTTCTTCTATCGGTTTCAAGTGTATAACTGATATAAAAAGTTGACAAACTTATATATCGCTTCAACAGTAAAAAAACCAATAGAAGAATGTCATCTTCTTCTATCAGTTCTAAGTATAGAACCCATGAATGAATGTGTCATTCTTTTATCTTTCTAAAGAACAAATCAACTTCTTCTATCGTTCATAGTTTGAACCCATAGAAGAAAATGAACAATTTCTTCCTATTATTTTTTTTTCTTGTAGAATAATGGTAAATTCGCTGGAGGGTACTAAACTTTGTCATTTGTCACGAATTGGTCACTCAAGTTTGATTTGTCCATTTCTAGTCACTCAACTTTGTCATTTGTCCCAATCAAGTCACTTTAATTTTTCCGTCTAAAATGCTAACGGAACTATTCTCCTTCGTAGTCTTTGGACGGAACTAGTATATTCCGTTAATATTTTGGACGGAATGGGAATATTCCGTTAGCATTTTGGAAGGAAAAATATAAAATGATTTGATTGAGACAAATGACAAAGTTGAGTGACTAGAAAGGGACAAAATAAACTTGAGTGACCAATTCGTGACAAATGACAAAGTTTAGTGACCTCCAGTGAAATTTATTCTAGAATTAATTATCAAACTTATCAAACACCTATGTACTTTCGATTTTGATAAAAAAAAAATGTTTGAAACCGTTAGAAATCGGGCGTAGAAGTTCCCATTTTTATAGTAGTGTACTCTACTTTCTCATGTTCTTCTCATTTAATCAGAAAAATGTAATTGAAAGAAATAAAATCTTTTTTCACTACTACATATTTTTTAATACAATAAAATAGTTGATCAAGTAAATTTGTTAGTTTTGTTTATAAGAAATCATAACTGTTTAAGATTGTTATAAGGCTCGTTTTAATCAAATGACAAATGACAAGTTTCAGAAAATATTCGAAGCTTTTATAAATTCATAACGGTTTGTTTTTTCTAAGAGCACTATCGGCTTCGGATCCATTTGAGATTATGATGGTCGATATTATAATATTACACTGTTACAGGGATGTCAAAGCAAATGATACAGTTAATGACTGAAAACATGTGAAGGTTCAACCGTTGAACGCAAGAGTAAGACAATGATGCGACCTAAAACCGGAGCCCGATCGAAGCAGATCCTCTGTATGGACCAAAAGCGGACCCGGGTCGGGTCCACGTAAAAGAGGGTCCCCACGGGTCGGGTCCGGCGTCAAGATTTGATACTGTTTGATCCAATTATGACATCACTGCTATAATGCTATTTCTCCTCTCAGCGCCAGCTATGGATTCAAAACATCAGACTCAGAACAAAGCTGTTTGTCTGCTCTGCTATGGCTGCATGTGTGTTTAATTTATAATTTGATGCTTGTATTTAAACTTATAAAATAATTTCTATATGAAAAGAGTAGGGTTAGAATGATTCATAGTTTTGTACCGCCAATCATGTTTCACATTTTATTTTCGATTTTAAAGTCGAAACATTCGATCTAACTGCTTAACATAATATCCATATTAAAATGTGCTTGGAGGGTTTTGGTTAGAGAAGAGTCAAGATTATTTTGATAAATGGACCTTGATTACTTATATTTTTGAATTTGCAGCTCATTTTGGTGTTGTGCAACAACAAGGCTTTTTGGTCATCTTAAATGCTGTATGCTCGGACCATTTGGAAACATCGCAACGAAACGTGCTTTAATTCTTGTACTACTAAGTCAATTAGATCCTTGATATTACTAATTATCTCTGTTTTTGAATATTGGACAGGAAATAGGACAAAAGAATTAAGATGGCTGCTGACGAGATCAATGATATACCTTTGAGGATGTGGGACCCAACCAACCTTCAACTGGTCATTTTTTTTTTTTTGCTTTCCTAACGGCTCGTAGGCCTTCAACTGGTCATTTTCCAGGGCGATACCAGTACAGAGTCTCCCTGTCCCCTTCTTCTTGACAAGTGCTAGATCTCCAGCTGATGAAGCATGAAGTCTTTCACATCTTGTTATGCTCCAATGTTTGGATCTGCTACTTACCCTAGCTCTATCTTTGGTGGCTTAGCTTTAGGTCTTTTGTTTTCTATAACTGTGTTTTGGTGATTGATTAAGAGAAGAGCATTTGTGTTTTGCTTAGTGTTAGCTCCTTTTGGTATTATTTTCGTTTTACAGTGAAGATGTTGTTGGCTTTGTCTTGTAAATTAACATCTAATTTTAATATATTGGAACGGGCATTTTACATGTCTTTTATAAAAAAAAAAATGTGTTTGGAGACTAAATTTTATATTTTTAAATTTGTTACTATTTTTGAATGGGCTATTATCTTCTAGAAAACAATGATTTTGTACACGTCTACAAAAATAGTAAAAATATATGTTTCAAAATATATAAAGTTTGGTCTCCAAGTAAATTTTAATATGGCGATCATGTTGAATAGTTCGGATCGATTATTTGAGACTGGAAAAACAATGAAACCATTGTCGTACATAGAGCATAAGTGTTATAACTCTTTGAAATCATTGCAACAGAGAAAAAAAAAAACACATTAGAAATCTTTAACAACATGTTAAAATTCATTTAAATATGAAACTCGAAGACATTACAAATATATTTCAAATTCTGAGATGTGCAAATTTAATATCTTGCCTTGCATTTTTCAATCGTCATTCGTTGAATGTTGTATATTATTTAAATATTTTTTGAGTGAGGCTACGGTACTATGCATAGCACGGATTGGTCCGTGCTACGGCTCAATATTTGAATTTTCAAAATTCTAACGGTCAATCCGAACCGTTCAACATGATTATAAAATGAATATGTACTTGCAAACTAAATTTTACATTTTTTTCAATTTTTTTTACTATTTTTTTAGATAGGTAGAAAATCATTGTTTTTGGATGGTCCAGAATTTTCAGATCAAGTGATTTTCTACTTATCTAAAAAAATAGTAAAAAAAATCGAAAAAATGTAAAATTTGGTTTGCAAGTACATATATATTTTATAATTATGTTGAATGGTTCGAATCAACCGTTAGGATTTTAAAAAGTCAAATATTGAGCCCTAGCACGGACCAAACTGTGTTATGCATAGTACCGTAGCCTCACTCATATTTTTTTATCATGAAAATTTAAAAATATGAAAAAGTATGCACCTGTGCGGAAGGTTTATTTAATATCTTGTCTCTTCAATCGTCTATAATATTGTATTAATGTTAATTAAGATATTCAATATACGGCTTTATTTATTTCAAAATAATTACTTATCATATAGAATAATATTAAAATATTTTTCAAAATTACTTCTAATCGCTGGCATAGATGCAGGTTCCATGGCCTAGGGGTGAAAACGGAGCGAATATGGAGCAGATAGTGATAAAATCATATCTATCATTTTTAATTTTCGGATATGACTACGGATATGTATACATATCGAATATCATACAGATATAGATACAGATAATTGAATATAAAATCATACCAGTATCCATATCCACATGGATATTCAGATATTTGTGGAATACCGTTTTCATCCCTATCCGTGCGGCATATTTAATTTAATGAAAAATTTAGAGAGAGTGAGGCTACAGTGCTATGCATATCACATATTGGGTCCGTGCTACGGCTCAAAATTTGACTTTTTAAAATCTTAACGGTTGACCGAACCGTTCAATATGATTATAAAATGAATATGTACTTGCAAACAAAATTTTATATTTTTTCGAATTTTTTTACTATTTTTTTAGACATGCTGTTTTTGGATGGTCCAGAATGTTCAGATCAAGTGATTTTTGAAAAAATAGTAAAAAAATTCAAAAAAATGTAAAATTTGGTTTGCAAGTACATATTCATTTTATAATCATATTGAACGGTTCGGATCAACTGTTAGAATTTTAAAAAGTCAAATTTTGAGCTGTAGCACGGACCCATTTGGTGCTATGCATAGCACCGTAGCCTCACTCATTTAGAGACATGTTGTCATGGTCATTGATCTAATAAATAACATTAAACATCACAGAGTCATAGGAGAGCGGATGCGAATTTTATTGGATATCTAGCTAGCAACTTGTGTGTTATGGGTGGCCCACTTATTCCCTTTTAATCGTTATCAAAATTTGCATTTTCCTGCAAGTGGATTTGCTGGTGCCTGGGGGGCGGTTACCAGTCCATTTTCCTCCTTACAATTATCATTTTCACCATCTCGCCTTAAATCGACTTCAATTCAATTGCAATTCTTTCATAATAGCATCGTTATGAAAGAAAGAAAGAAATGACATTTCTTTTTCTAAGAAATGACACCTCTTGACTTACATTAAGATCTGCCCTGAATATAGAGATCCAAGTCTAAGTTAGCTTAAATTTTAGTTTAACATATTTATACATAATGCTCGTCGCCTTTTATTTTCAGAATAAAAATAGAAACAGATAAAAATTTCGTTGAATAAGTAAAAATATGATATTTCTTTAGAGATTTCTTCTCTGTAAAAGTAAGATATAAATAATTTATAAACAAGGATAAATATTTTCTACAAGTTTATCAATACATCGTGTAAGGGTGCATTTATCACTTCTCATGAAAAAGAATATATGTAGGGAGAATAGGATGACGCTATTATATATTTCTGTATTTGGTTGAGAAATAAAATGAAGAAATAAGGAGATAATTGTTATTCATTGTGAGTAGGGGTGCAAACGGATTGGATAATATCCGACCGTATCCAGATCCGTATCCGAAATTAGATACGGATATTCGATATTCGAATATCCGTGCAGATACAGATATGGATATGATTTTGAAATTTAATTATCCGTATCTGAATAATAGATATATACCATATAATTTAATATATATTACGAAAATATTTATGTATATATCTACGGATATCTAATATCCGATTCATATCGGTACATATCCATCAAATATCCAATCCGTATCCGTATCTGAAAAATAAAAACCGATACAGATATGATTTTACCACTATCCGATCCGTTTGCACCACTAATTGTGAGAGTGTGGAAAAACATTTGATAATCTAGTACTGTATACAAGTTGGTTTGGCAAATAAAGGAATAATTTTTAAATTAATGTTATTTGAAATTGTCAAAATAGAATAGTGAGGGAATAGTGTTATTTTTGTACCATTATAGAAAAATGAATATTAAGGCATATAATATTTTTTTTCATTATATGAAATTCCCTTTTGAATAATATTATAAATGTTGTTTCATGTGTAAGTGAATATGCTATCAGGAAAAGGTAATTTTATTTGTCTTTCTATTTTTCTATAAGTTTGCATATATCTGAAATATAAAAATATTATTGATATATTCAAAAAAATTTGACGGCCGTTTAATATGACTCGTGAGATATATTTTGGAAAGTGCTTGCATACAACTTTATTTAGTTCTTAAATATCGATTTACAATATAAATAAATCTATATAACAACAACAAAAACCGTTTGTTTCTGCGTATTTCGTAATATATATATATAGTAGCATGAAAAAGTAATGGTTAACACTCTAACAATAAATGTGATTTATAATTTTTATAAATTTCGAGTAGTCAAAAGGAAAAACGTGATATGATATGAGGTGACTAATATGTCGTAATTTGGTCACGTCATATCATGTGATCAAACTATATTTTCACTTGATGTGATTAAAGTGGTGGAGGTCAGTCCGTCACGCGAATAATTAGGTCACGTGCAGTTATGTTAAATTATTATTTTTTTAGATTTTAAGCTAGTTCATAAAATAAAATAAAAAATAAAACAAAAACCTTGCGAAATAAATAAATTAGGGAAATAATGTTGGAAGAATTGTTTATGTATGTAACTAGATCAATTTGCGTAACGTGTCATTTTCAATTGAAGGGAGTCACGTCACACAAATAGACACATCACGCGACATGCCAATCACATTACGTGACCGACAAGCATGAAAAAATATAATTTATATTATAAGATACCCATGCAAGTTTATCAAAACCATTAATTTGATTTTAAGTATGTTGCATATAAATTTGTTTCAACTTACAAATTTTAAAATAAAAATTGTTTCTTTTTGGTTGATATTAATGAGCATTTTTGGGTAAAAGTTTTAAAGTGAAGAAGCTTTGAATTAGTTATTCTAAATTATGTCGATCTAAGTTATTTTTTCTTTGTGAAAGCTTAAAGATAAGGATGGTTAAGTTACATAGGAGAGAAAATAGCATAAATCTTTTTTTTCTTTACTGCCGTGTTCTATATATATAAGTGGTTTAACTTGATCGGCTGTAAATTAGACGTAACTCATCTTAAATTGGCTTATAACTATTTCGCATTTGATGGTCTAAGTGAGGTTAAGTTTTTATTTCTCTGTTCAGTCATCATTCAAATATCAATTAGAAGTGATTTGAAAAACAGCACTCCAAAGTGTGCATATCAATTTGTTTGATTGGACTAAAATTCATATACAATAAAGCTGTCACGAATTTTAATGCTGATAGTATAGTACTCTTTCATTTAGGGGGGAATTTCACATGTACCTCTCAAAAACTTCAAAATTACATATTTTCCCTTTTAAACTTCAAAAACTCACATATTTATCCATTTTATTGTCTTTTATATTAAAGAGGAGGGTTAAAATGCACCCTCTTTTTGTGCTCCTAACGTGCACCCTCGTCTCATATTTCATTTTCAAAGTTCAAATAGTCGATTCGAACCTTCCAACGTGTTCTTCATATTAAATGTGCTTGGAGACCAAATTTTATATTTTTTGGAAATTTTTTACTATTTTTCAGAATTTTTGAAAATCATCACTTTGCTGAATTTTTTATTATTGTTTAGTTTAATAAAAAATTCTGAAAAAATAGTAAAAAATTTCCAAAAAATGTAAAATTTGGTCTCCAAGCACATTTTAATATGAAGAACACGTTGGAAGGTTCGAATCAACTATTTGAATTTTGAAAATGAAAATATGAGAGGAGGGTGCACATTAGGAGCACAAAAGGGAGGGTGCATTTTAACCCTCCTCTATATTAAAACACATTCTAAATTTATAAAATACTCATTTTATCTCCTTTTATTAAAAAGCATAAAACGTTCATTTGACTCCAATTTGAATCTGAAATGTTCCTCTACCGTCCGAATTTCTTTACGATTTGTGAGTGCTATGTCAGCACGAATCTTGAAGTGAACACGCACGGATATTGAAGCAACATGCACATATCTTAATGTAATGCACAGGATCAAAATTTCTTTAAGATCCGTGCACGCTAGATCAACACGAATCTTGAAGCGAACACGCACAGATCTTATTACGATGCACGCGGATCGGATGGTAGAGGAACTCTTCATATTCAAATTTGAGTTCGATAGAGCGTTTTATACTTTTAATAAAGGGTAAAATGGGTATTTTATAAATTTAGAATGAGTTTTAATATAAAAGACAATAAAATGGATAAATATGTCAGTTTTTGAAGTTTAGAGGGGGAAATACATAATTTCTGAAGTTTTTGAGGGTATATGTGAAATTCCCCCTTGATTTTAATATATTTTTTTAAAAACATAGAAGTGTTTATACAACTACAATTAGTTATTAACTTTGAAAAGAATTTTAAAATTGAAATAGTATTGATGATTGTTTGATGTTAATTTTGCGTAGAAATTTCCAGTTTTATATTAAGCACGTAAATGTTCTAATCCATCAATGACCTTGATTAAAATATGAAATTTCAGATTGAATATCAGTCATCCCATCAAATGTTCTAATTCTATGCATCCTTTTTTGTGTTTTTTTACGTGTAGAGTCTAAATTTATTTAGATACGTACTCGCCACACATACTCTTTTATATGTAAATTGTATTATCTCTTTGATTGGTCCTGATTTTCTTTCTATTTTTTAAATATCATTTAAGGAATTTTTAAATTGATCATGTCTTCATTTTTTTCTATTTATCGTTTAAGGAATGTTATTTGTTATTTAATATGTTATTTTGTTTGAGATTTTTGTATGAAAATATGTCATTTAAGGAATGTTATTTACTTGTAGATGTCATTTAAAAATATTATTTGTCATTTAGTCTAAATTTTTTTATGAAATATGTCATTTTGTATGTGATTTTTTTTGTTCTCTTATAGTATATTCCGTTGCAACGCACGGACACAATATTAGTATTATAATACATACATTATATGTTAAAGACTTAAATTAGAAAATATGCAAATACAAAAAAAGTAAAATAAATTAGGCCCAACCTAAATAGTAACTAGTGCAGTAGTAGCAGTAGCACAAGACAATGTAGAGCTAGAGGTCCACATAATGTAAGGCAGGGCTTGTTTGTTGCAGTCGGATTTGACTGGTTGAATTGAATTGAAATATTGAATGCATCTGTTGAAATGAAACCTACTATGAGATCAAACATTTATTACTCTTTCCTTCCTTGATCACTGCCACTGCTAATGGCTTTACTTTGCCTCCCTCGTGGTCCCACGTTAAAAAGAGAAAGCAAAAACTATCCTTTTCAAATTTGATTAAAAAGACAAAAAAAATGAACGCTTTGGTTTTGAGTTTATCCAATGAAATAAACTCTGCGGACGGTCCAGATCACATGGCCTCATTAAATGCTTCACACTGATTTGCTATTGCTCCCACGCCAGTTCCCCATTTTATGTAAAAATATAAAAAAAAAGAGGCGTAGGGATCTCTTATAAAAAGACCAAGAGAACAAAATGCCAACCCTCTGTTTCCCTCTCAATTAAATTCTCCTCTTTGACTCCTGTTTCTCGTAAACTGTGCGCTCTCTCTCTCTCTCTTCTTCTTCTTTCTTCTCATACCAAGTAAGTAACCAACTCTTTATCTATTCTCTCATCAGAGATAGGGAGTAGAGAGAGAAAGAGAGAGCGATGGCTGCCTCAATTGAAGAAAAGGATCCACGCATACAAGGGATAGCCTCTTCTATCCGAGTTGTACCTCATGTTCCAAAAGGAGGTAACAAATTTATGATCGATAGATAGATAATTCATGCCAGTTCAAGCGCCCATTATCATTTTTTTTTTTTTTGTGAATTTTCAGGGATTATGTTTCAAGATATCACCACCTTGCTTCTAGACCCAAAGGTGTTCAGAGACACAGTTGATTTGTTTATCGAGAGATACACTGGAAAGGATATCTCAGCTGTAGCCGGTAACCCAAATTTCCATTACCTCTTCCTTTTAATTGTTGCCACTAATTTCCACTTTGAAATTTGAATGGTTTTAATTGTTCAAATGTCGGTCATGGGCCCTCGACGAATTGCCCGTATCAATTTTTCAGTTAGCGAGATTGAGGTAAAGAGAGAAAAAAATTAGACAGAAAGGAGAGCTAAAAAGGTTCTTTTTTTTTTTGTGTGTATCTAATCTCTAATGTCATGATATCCTAGGGAGAAAATTTGTGGTACCTTTTTGGAGACTTGAGAGAACTTTTTTCAGTGGTAGGGCTATTTCTTTGACTATAAACCCTTGTGCCCGTTGGCATTTTCCTCGCTTGCATTAATGATTCCTGTCCCTCATTTACTCTCCTCAGTTATAGCTCCCAACACCAGCATACCTGATCATTCAATGAATGTTGCCTTTTTTTTTGTTTTTTTGTTTTGTTTTGATAAAACATTGGTGAATTTCTTCATTTCTTCCCTCTTTTTCTTTCCTCCTGCAAACTTGATTCCTCTTAATATGTTTCATCCATTTGTTCTTCAAGTGGATAATCCCGCGAGATTAAGTAAATATTTGCAATGCTCTTTTAAACCTTGATTGCTACAAAATTTATATATCATTTATTGCCCCAGGTCATCATGTAAGATCCTTATATATTATTTTGCAGCAATTTAAATATAAACATATTTCATTCAAGTGTTTTGAACTAGTGTGTTAATCACAGGTGAATTATATGTTGTCGAATTAGGGACAAACTGTAGAGCTCTAAGAAATATTGGGTGTGGTGGTGATTGACACAGACATTTTTGCACTATGGTCCCCCACAGTTTTCTGAATTTCAAGCTGAGCTTTTATAAGCACTGTTGATGGACCCTTTTTTGTTCCATTTCTCTGTTGCTTGTTCTTTTCAAAAACCTGTTTTAGATTTGGTAGGTACAACTGCGATTCTAGTGTCAAATCCTTGCATTAATGACTCCAAAGTCTCTGTATCAATTTGTTTGATCAAATTTTAAGCCACTTTCTAAAACTGGATCAGATTCTGCTGCTTTTCTCAGCTTTTTTTTAGATAAAAGCAGCATTCTTCTTTTCCGATCTCAACTATTCAAAATTTTTTATTTACGTATCTCGATAAAAAAAAAATTTCATGCACAAATCTCAACGAATTTGAATGGTTGGAATTGGAAAAGCGGAATTTTGTTTTTCTCTAAAAAAATCAGCAGAGTCCATTCCACTAAAACATGGGACTGGTACATTAAAATACAGGAGTCCAAATTTTAAAAATAAAAAATATAGATAAAATATAAACAAGGTTGACGTGACAATATCAGTAAGTTAATACATAGAGTGTGATAAAATCAAACCCTGCATATTAGGGTGCGGAGCGGTACCAAAATTGGACACCGTATTGTTGCTAGGTTTCATAATTCAAGTAAAATAACCATCAAGTGATTATGTTTGTATAACGTTTAATAAACGTTTCTACCATGTTCTTGAAATAAAAAACTCTTTGACTATTTGAATGGTCATTTATGAGAAATAAATTTCAGCTTTTCCACTATTATAAAAAAAAAATTAATTCCATGCGCAAAACCCATAAGCTGTGAATTTATCACAATATCTTGTGCACTAAAGTTATTAATAGAACAAAGATCATTCTTGTTGCTTCCATAGATGGAAACATCTAATTTAAATGTAGTTATATATTTTTATTTTGTTATTATAGTCATTCATGTTATATATGAGAGTATTTTGAAACTTAATCTAAGGTTGCCATTACATTATAGGTGGTAGCTGCATACGCAGTGCAAATTTGTTTACTTGCACAATTCCTTAATACTTGTAACATAGTATATTATGTTTCCACGTTGCCTTAGATTATTTTTGTTGGCTAATAGTTAAATTATAATTTTTATATGATCTTTTGGCAGAGTGAAAATGTATGTTTCACAATCATCCTATAAATTATACTTTTAATGAGCTATAATTCTTATTTCTTTTTTCGTTTAAAGAAAATTGAGGAACATCGATGTAACACAGTTTATCCTTACCACAAGTTGTAATTCTTAAACATAGTTTGCTGGTGTGATTGCACATGCATAACGACCTTAATTAATATACTTCCTGGACAAAACAAAGTGGGTTTTTAGCTCTTGAGGTAAGCCTAGAATCATCTCTAGAGGCTAGGCTTGTCTTCTTTGATTTATCAAAATAGGTGGTTAAGGATGAGGTGTGATTAATTAGGTCATCAGCCATGCCCATTTTTTAGTAAATAAGATAGTATTTGGTTGTACTTGTTTGACACTGAGTGAGAGATTGAAACATTCTGTTAGCTGTCAGTTTTGTTATTGTCTCTGTTTTACAAAGTTCTTTCTTTTGTCGGAATATTTATTTGCATGATTCTATTGAGAGGACTTTACATAAATATAATACTGAAAAATTCAGCAAGTTTAAATTAAGTGATTTGCATGTGGAATAAATTAAATGAAATTAGAGACAAGTTTGAATGATTTTGATACGTAGAGAAATTGGTATCATCATGTAGAAAGTTAACTGCTTATGCGTCCATAAAATTTGACCACAAACAAATGTCTAGAATTCCTCTCTAGTGGCATGGTTGTTGATCATATGGTAACTTGTTGGAAAAGAAAACTAGCACCATAATGCTCAACATCTCATGCCAATATGTAAAATATTCATACTTTGTGGGAATTTGTGTGAAAAATAACTTGAAGAAGAAACTTCTTTTCTTTTTGCTACTCTCTTCCATGTGTAAACTGAGTAAAAAGAGCCCACAGTTTTTTCTCATTCCTTGTGCTACCAAGAGAGTAATTATTTTGAACAGGCTTAGTAACCACCCCTTTTTTACCTTATCCTCTAAATACTCCCACACAGTTATGGATGAGTCTATGGTACTATTCATAGCACGGATTAGTCTGTACTACGGAGCCATATTTTTATTTTGAAAATTCTAATGGTCGATCCGAACCGTTCAACATGATCTCCACATGAATATATACTTGCACACTAAATTTTATATTTTTTTGAATTTTTTTACTATATTCTAAGATAGGTAGAAAATCACTTGATCTAAAAATTCTGAACCATCCAAAAACAGTGATTTTCTACCTATCTAAAAAAATAGTAAACAAAATTTAAAAAATAGAAAATTTAGCCCACAAGTATATTCTCATATGGAAATCATGTTGAACGGTTCGGATCGATCGTTAAGATTTTGAAAACAAAAATATTAATCCGTAGTACGGACCAATCCGTGCTATGAATAGTACCATAGACTCACTCTTTAGATTTTATAGAAGGCACGCCCAGCTAACACATTTGTCAATAATAATATGAAACAACTCTGCAGCTGTCACACATATTTGACAAAAGCAAAGCATGTTTTAACTGCCGACAATAATTGTTTTAATCTTTTGGATTTGTTATCCAACCCCCAAAATGCACACTTAGCTATTTCACAATGCAATACTTGGCTATTGTACAATAACACTTATCTATTTCATAATGCACACTTGCTATTTTGAACTTTCGTATCATTGTCTGGACGCCCTAAATACAACTTGACTATTACTTGATGCAAGCTTGACTTGAATACAATGCACACTAGACTATTGCAGAATGAACACATGCCTACTTAGTTTTATTTTTATTTTTTTTGACAATGTTGGTATAAAACAATTAGGGTATGCTTAGGGATGCGAACTTGGATGATAATTATAATATTCCTATTGCTAAAACATAATTAACTAGGCCATCAAGTCTCTTCAATAAGAAATATACAATAATTTATTCCACGTGCCAATCCTTTTCTGCTTTAAATTCTAATTGTACTCATTAATTTGGGGCTGGTCAAACACTTTGATTTAGTTAAAATGGTTAGAAAATGACAAGTATATTATTAATAGTAAAAAGGTTTCAGAATTTTAATAACAAATTTGCTAACATCCTTTGACTTGCATACATCTAATGAAGCTCACATGTGGTTTATGTAAAAAAGAAATGGAAAATTCAAAGTTTAATTGAAAAGAAGCAAACTTTTAGTCTTATTCTTGTTTGGTAATATTTATTGGAAATTACAGCATGGGGTCATTTTCTCCTTTAGGTTATATGGGGTCATTTACTCCTTTAGGTTATATGTTTCTCCTGAAAATGACCAGAGCAGATCAGATTAACATTTATAGCTTCTTTTTGGGTGTATCATTTTTGCTCCGAGAAGAAAATTTGTGGTCAACTTAAATCAGGCTTTTCGTGATTTTTCGACGAAGTAAGCGGTTATTATTTTTTAGATCAGGATTCTTGCTTCTTTTTTTTAAAGTTAATACAAAGAGATATTGATGTTGACAATTATAGTTCTAATGTTTTGAACCTCAGTTTTACAATAACAGTCCTTATTTTTTCAGTTTTCTTAATTTTAAAAAAATTGTTGATTATTTGGCCATCCATTTCCTTAATGTTATAGGTATTGAAGCAAGAGGATTTATTTTTGGTCCTCCCATTGCTCTTGCCATTGGTGCCAAGTTCATTCCTTTGAGAAAACCGCGAAAATTGCCTGGTAATCAGCAAATTTTACTCTCCGTAACTCTTTTTATAAAGTTTTAGAATAATAAAATACTAGGCTTACTGAATTTTTTCTTGTTGAGGAAAGGCCGTAAGTAAATTAATTTGGTCACATAAATGCAAACATTTGCTTAACCAACAAGAAGTGGAATGCTGCATGGGCCTCGTAAAAGAGGATAATTGGGTCAATTCTGCAAGAAACTAATTTAAGCATGTGTGGTAATGCTTGTAGGCGAGGTGATATCTGAAGAATACGTGCTAGAGTATGGCCGGGATTGTCTAGAGATGCATGTCGGTGCAGTTCAACCGGGAGAGCATGTCTTGGTTGTAGATGACTTGATTGCCACTGGTGGAACCATTTGTGCTGCCATTAGCCTTCTTGGTTTGTTTTTTAAGGAAGAAATGCTTAGTTACAGCTCAAAATAAAAATAATTAACAAATTTTGCTTTTGGACGTTTCTAAACACATTTATTTTATTTTGTTCTATATTTACTTCAGAGAGAGCAGGAGCTGAGGTAGTTGAATGTGCATGTGTGGTTGAACTTCCTGGCTTAAAGGTTAGTATGTTTTCCAATCATTTTATTATACAATTTTCACAAATATAGATGCTATCTTTTGTTGATTTATGCTAAGTTTGCCATGTTATATTTATTTTTTAATAATAGCATCATGACATTTTTCTGGCACAATACCGAAACCTTAAAATGAATTTGAGTTTGTGCAACATCAATTGACTAATTGTAATTTGAGTTTGTGAAATAGGATTGATGGATAATCAATCTTGTTGAGTTATTCCTGATTATGCCTTTTTTTCTGATGAATTTCAGGGCCGCGAAAGGTTGAAGGATACACCACTTTACGTTCTTGTGGAATCTCCCTAAAATTGTCGGTGCCATTTTCGAAGAGAGTTACAACTGCGTTGCATTGTAAATTGCCTTGTTTTGTTACTGTAGTTGAGAACTTGGTTCGATTAATTGCTTATTCTCTCAGTTTTATTATTCTAAGCATTCTTCCAAAGTTTTATTTATGGGGGTGTTCAAGTGTGTGCTTCAGAGTTTGGAGGAAAGGGAAGAAACTGAGAAAGTAAAACTGTTTACACCTAAATTATGATCCATACAATTTTACAAAAAATATCAATTAATTCACCTCATTTCTCTGCATTCATTTTATGAAATTGGAACTTGTTGGGGTAAGAGCAATATAGTCTTTTCTCCTGTTTTCCCTTTTTTTATCCCCAATCCCCCCCAAGGCAGAGTACAATTTAGCCCATAAAAGCCCAAAATACGACCCATTGATTGGGCCTTTTACTTTCCTGCGCTAACCTGCAGGCCGAGAGAAAAAGGCAGGCCCCCACGTCTCTGAGAAAACAATTTCCCAGACTCCTATCTCGTGACTCGCTCAAGATTAACTCGGAAAAAACTCATAATTAGCTCATTTGATTCTAACTCAGCTTGTCATTTGCGAGTTCAAACTTGATTCAGGATGACTCGGCTTTTGTTTTAAGAAGTTATTTGCATATTCTAAATTTTTTTTTTTTTTGACTCATTAGAGAGGATGAAACTCATTACAAGAAGAAAATGAAATTTTTTTCGGTTCATGGTCTACGAGTGATTCACATTATCAAATCTACGAATTTTTTTATCCATGTGTGACTCATAGCACAAACAATCTGGCTCGTTTAAAATCTAACTCGACTTATTCTGGCACAAGCCAAGTACAAGTTTTGTTTAGCTCGACCTGGCTCGTCTTTTCACCGCTTCTCGAACTCGATATCCTAAAGAAACCAATGTTTGAGTTTAAATTTGAACTATTCTACCAGAATTTGTACGATGTTTAAAGCAGTCTTTTGAATTCTAACTCAGACTAGATTAGTCCAAATTATGATCGTTCAAATTCAAACTCAAATTTTGAGTTACTTTAGGAGATCCGAGAAGATCCCGTAGAGATCCGAGAATTCATTCTTCAAATTTAAAAGATATATTTTTTTTCTTTTTATACCAACCTAGTTCTCAATAAGTACTTTCAAATTTTTATTTCAAATGAAGATATGCTATTAATAAAGGAAACATGTTCACGTATACAATTCAAATAGCTGGTTTTGTATATTAATGTAAATTATAAATAAGGAATGCAATCTATTTGAATTTTATCCGATCATGATTATAATATAAATCATAAGTTACTTTGTCTTTATAAAGTAACATATTAGTGTTAAAATACAATAAAAAAATTCCATAAAAAATGGAATTATCTATTATAATTCTCAAATAAAATACTTGTCATAGGAGAATATTTTGCATAATATTTGTCGTAACTATTAGATTTAATATAGATAAATTTATTCACATGTAAAAAGTCATGGGTGAGAATCTGCTGCGATCCGGGTACTGTGAACACTACCTTGCAATTCCTGCTTTTTCAAATCCAGTTGTCGAATTGTTTCGAGATACGTGCACAGAAAACTAGCTGTTTTGAAATGCGTGCACTAAAAAATTGGACGGCTAGATTTGAAAAAACAGGGATTGCAGGGTACTGTGTTCAATATTTGAATCGCAGCAGATCTCAATCCAAAAAGTCATAAGTTGGAGTTAAAGATACAAGTGTATATCGATCGACTTTAGTGATTTTGGGATTATAAACGAGGACTAAATTGATAATTATAAATGATCATGCACATACAAATGCATTATATTAATTGTATTGAGAAGAATTTTATAAAAAGTATTTACCATTACTGTTTTGTTTAGCAGAGATAAATGTATATATGCAGATGTGAAAATCAAGATTTAGTATTTATCTATCATTTTGGTGATTTTACGTTGATAAATGATGTATAAATTGGTTAATTGATGAATAGACACCCAAATGTACAATAAATGTTAAAAGTTAAGTTTTGATGATATTATGAAATTTAATTAGGCCTCAATTGATTAAAAACACCACGAAAGTAAACAAAGGCTCCGTAAATACATTTTAGAAGAAATTTATGCATAATATATGTCGGAATTGTTTGATTTAGCACGAATAAATATATGCACACGTAAAGATGTAAGTTAGAGTTTATTGATCAGTTTTGGTGATTTTACGTTTATATAATATTATTTATGAAGAGAATTGAAGGAAATATTAATATTATTATGAATTATAATAAATAATTATTAAATAAGAAATGATAAGGATTTGGTAAGGATTCTTTGAATTATAATATTATATGAGGAGGGATCTAGTTATCACAATTTTGAGTTACAACAAAGTTACCACAACTATTTTTTTACATTTTCAAATTCCAAATCGTTGATTCAAACCGTTCAACATGATCTCCACAATAAAATGTGCTTCCAGATCAAATTTTATATTTTTTTGAATTTTTTTACTATTTATTAAGATAGGTACAAAATTCAATGGTCTGAATTTGACTAGTTTTTGTAAAATACTTAATAAATAGTAAAATTCCGATTGTATAATAAGAGACTTAAGGGATTCTTTGATTTGTGTATGGATTTGGTACAAGGCAGACTGAATCTCTTCCAATTCTTTCCTATTATTATTTCTTAAATATAAAAACATACAATAATTAGTTAATTTGATTGATGCTTTCATTTTATTGATCTAATGATTGATCTTATCGCCAGTTTCAGTGGCTCATTAATCAGTCACCTATTTTGATAAGTTAGACAAATAATTAACAAATCATCAGCATTAATTAATTCATCACATGTATATATCTAACCTCTAAAATTGAAATGGTGGACCACATAATTTAAATTGTCAAATTGAATTCAAACCTTTCTCTGGAATGTATAATTTTGTTGATATAAATATATTCCGGACATGCTGCTCACTTTGGTACTTTTTGCGAACAGCGTGCAATAT
This sequence comes from Carex parvula, assembly GCA_025461045.1. Classification (NCBI taxonomy): domain Eukaryota; kingdom Viridiplantae; phylum Streptophyta; class Magnoliopsida; order Poales; family Cyperaceae; genus Carex; species Carex parvula. The sequence continues at coordinate 334,529 of JAJGRW010000537.1, read as the reverse complement.
TACATGAAGAGAGAGATAAGTACATAGATCTTAGAAAGGAAATTTTTTATCTATAGAAATTATTAAATTCAGATCTATGGAAATAGAAAGAGTGCTTTATTTTCATCAAATATAGAAAGAACTGACTCATTGAGTCCAATCCAAAATATATTCTGACTCAATGGTCTAGATTCAAATATTATGTTCTTCTGGGATCATCTGTGGACCAAAACTTGATTCTTCTCTAATCAGACGGTCTGGATCAGAATCATGAGTCTGATCCATAATATTTAAATCAGACTCAATAAACCAGATCTTTCTATATCTGTTAAAATCAGGATCCTCTTTCTATTTCTGTACGTTTGATTTTAATAATTTCCATGGATAAAAAAAATTCCTCCTAGAAAGGTAGGATAATCCCTTTACTTGATTAAAGTGACAATCTTTCACACCTTTACTGCTAATTTCTCTATAACTGCTATATCAAACTTTAGTAAGGTGCATAGATATTAGAGAATTGAACTAGCTAGTTCAAATTACAAACTTATAGTATAAAATGGAGAAATGGCATGGAACAAAAAAGTTGAAACTTGGAAGAATGTGAATTAATGGGACAAAAAGCCTTTTGGACATTTTGGAAAGCGAGATGTATACTACACGGGAGCATGCATGTACATATTTTAATGTTCTTTTTATGATGTTAAGCAAATGAAAATTGTTAATTAAAAAGATACTATAGGTGGAATTAAAAAATGTAATAGCTTGACAAGGGAACAAAGTTAAAAAAAAGGTTAGTTTGTGGTGGTTAGTTTTTAAGGACGGTTGGCTGCTAAGATTTAGGTCCTAGCATACCTAATTAATTAGTAATAAATGTGACCTGTTCTGTTCCCATTCAAAACATGAGAGGGAACTTTTAGATGTCACATGACAGTACTAACATAAAATTGTATTATGTCCACTCGTCACATGCATGGTTTGTCATACCGCCTTTATTTACTTGTCGTTTAAGCTAATGTAAGTGTAATAGTGTATATGTGTGTAATGTAAAATGTACTACTAATAGTTCTTACAAACGGGAGCAATTTGGGTTTTCAATCTATTTGATCTGCTTTAAGATCTGTACGCACTAGATTTGTACGGAAATTAAAGCAAACGACACACACAAATTTTAAAGCGGATCGAACTGATCAGGAACCCATCGGATCCAAATTGTTACCCTTTCAAACATGACGGGACTAGAAAATTTAGATTGAATGCTAAAATATATAAATATTTAATGTATGGTACTTGATATTTGAATTCAAATTTTCACGATCACAATGTGAAATTCTAAATAATAGTTTACAAGTACCTGTTTAATATTTCGAGATGTTGAATTATATAAAAATTTAAAGAAAGAAACCAACTAATTTTTTGTTGAGGTAACACTGTAACAGTGACAGTAGCAGCCAATATACAATTCCTATTATATTTATGGGCATGTAATAAAAAAGGGAAAAAAATAATCAGTAAGTTGTGCGTATGCGTACCAACCCTGCAATTTTCAGACAGTGTCCTGTACCGGTTCAGTTGAACAAAAGACAAGGAACTTTTGCCATGAGCTGTCAAAGTTTTCAAACAAATAGCCGCAACCAAATTGAATAGAAGGATTAGAAGAATGATTTTGATTTTGTTGAGTTGGCACGATTGAACAGATACACTCGACCGGGCAAGGGAAAAAACAATATGAAATAAAGACAAACTTGTCCATAACTTGCTGCCATGCATGCATTACTACCGGGCAAGGAAAAAAACAATATAAAATTAATTTTTTGAATCACATTATGACGAATGTTTCAGTGCACAGTACTGTGCCACTGACTCAAGCTTGCTGCCATGCATGCATTATGAACTGGTTCCCAAAAGATATGAGAAATAAAATAATAAGGAAAAAAAATATTGTGCCTAAATGCATAGTCTGTCTGTCACTTTTCTTAATTTGGAGATGGTTGCAAGTGAAGAAGAAACAATATTAAAATCATTCGATGCAAGAAAATTTCAAAATGCATATTAAATTACATAATATTAGCAATTTAATTGACAAAAAAGCAGTAGCTTTTGAAAATAACAAACAAAAAAAGGAGAGGCAAAAATTAATGTAACTAGCTAGGTAACCCAAAAAGAAAAGGCTTAATTTACATCTCTTTGTTTTTCTATAGTTTGTAGATAATTAGAAAACACGGCAACAAAGCGCGCGGATCAAACACTATGATCTCTTCCTTGCCAATCCTCAGGGATTCAAACTCCGAATCACCCCCAAATCCATCTCTAACCCGACCCGCTATGAGTCGACAAACCAGCATAGCACGCTTTCCCATATCCTTACCAACGCTCTCATGCGCGCCACCACTTCCAGAGAATGTTCGGATCCCCTTAACGGGCAACTCAGACCCGTTGTAACCTGACAACCCATACTTCACTTCCCCTCCAGCTGGGCAGTGGAAGCACATCATTTCATTACCATCAGCAATGCATCTCGCGTCGGATCCTGCAGAGCGAGCACGCACAGCCGCCCGGTATTGCTCGAATTGGGCAAGGGCCTTTATCGGGTGGCGAATCCGAAACACCATCTTTATCTCACCTGGGAAGGGCAAGGCGTCTCTGTTTGACCAACTGGAGAGGAAGATGCGCTGAACTACTCCCTGGGTTGGGTGGTCTGGAGGGAGTTCTACAATGGATGGAAGAGAAGCAGAGAGGAGCGGAGGAGGTGGTGAGGGTGGAACAGGCATCGTTTTGGATTTTATTACAGTTTTCGGGTTATTGGGTTTGGTTTTGTGGAAGGAAAAGATTGAATCTTTGAGGGCCTGAGAACGGGTACAGGAGCGGGGAAGAAGAAGCTTGGAGTGACAAGACTTGGGCGGGATGATGACGTCATCACTGACATTACTCTTGCAATGGAACGACCGGACCCATCCAGTCGCCATTGAAGCGGTGCGAGAGGAGGGAGAGAGAGAGAGAGAGAGAGAGAATGGGTTAGCCTAAAAAGATGGTAAAATATCGATGCGTGCATCTAATGGGTTGCTGAGAAAGTGTTTATGAAGAAAAATTAACTCGTGCAGATTTACAATTGATAAGCAACGGCAGTAAAGAGTAAAGACCCACAATTCTTAAATTTAGTAACTTCTAAATTTGCCAGCTAGACAATTCTAATGGCTGATGGAATTTAAACGTTCATATATACACGTGTTACTTTTCTTGCTAGTGCAATAATATATTATTAATAAGAACTGGATTCAAATATCTATATTTTTATATTTTTTTTCGTGCCTTTATTTTTTTTATTTTCTATGATAAAATTCTAAAATTTGTACATAAAAATAGACTTTTAGGTTTGATCTATATTTTGTTGCACAAAAAATATTATTATCATTTAATTTATTTTATATAAATCAACGTTTAAAAATTATCTGCATAAGAGACAAAGGCGTGAAAGAGAATAAGGAAATCAGATCTAGGATTTCTCTCCTGCCCTCCCTTTCCACTCTGGCCCGATCTCCACCCCATGTCCGCCTTCCTCTTCACTTCTACCTCTATTCCGATCATATTTTCACCTCTACCTTAGTTTCAACCTTCTCCACTCCTTAACGTTGGATCTTCGTTCTCGACGTTTTCACTTCAGGTGCTACATCTTTGTCCGTGGGAAGAGCGAAGGGGAACTAACGAGAAGAGGCATAGCCCCTCTGTCTTTTCCGTCTACCACATTCTCCAACTGTCTTCCAATCTCCCTTCCCCTCTCTACTAAATTCTAGATCCAAAAGAGAAAGCTAGAGAGAAGAGGTGTAGCCCCATTCGCATCTCTCTCATCTACCTTCTCCAGCTGCAGCCCAGTCTCATTACTGCTCCCTCCTCCTCCCACCTCTAAACCCTAGATCTGTCTCTTAACCTTTGAGTTGTATTCCTGCCTCTAAAGCCACTAAACCAAAACCATTGACAAGGCAGGAGGCCGGCACAACCTTGGCCTCCCCTCACCTGTCGCCCTCTACTCGACCCATAAAAAAGGTAGTAAATGAAAAAAAGGTTCCTAGATGCCTACTACATCTCATCGCTAACAAGCCGATGCTGAAGGAGAAGATGTCGCTCTATTATTTTAGATCATTATATGTTTATGTTGTTAGATGTTAATGTTTTTTTAAGTTGATGATCCATAACGTAGATATGAAATGATGGATATATGTTATGTTTTATTTGATTAAAATTATACTTGGCGGTCACTGTCAATATTTAAAAAAAAAATTATCACCATAAGTGTATTTTTTTTTTTTCAAATTTTCGGTAACAATCAAATTAAAGTTTAAAATATCAATCTTTTATATGTTGGTAGAAAAAATGTTATAATAATATCTAACGCTATTGTATTAGCATTTAAGTTTTCAATTTTAAATTATTAAAAGTTTTAAGAATGACATCAAAATTAAGAACAATATCCGCGCTATCATATATAATTTAATATTCAGTTTTCACATTATTATATAAATTTTAATTTGTATGAGTAGTTCATCAAATTTGTCTACAGTTTGTCTTGTAATTCATCGCCTCCTGTTATAAATAGAAGCCAATGTGCAGTACTATGGTTTGTGGCTTTTTATCGATTCATATTTTCAAAGCTGCATGATTTTGATCTGACAGCATATACTGCGCTTTTTATTTTATCCTTTTCCCAATCTCATATTACGAACAGTGTGTGTGTGTGTTAGATGTTGGTCTAGATTACAAAAATATCATACATTACGAATATTGATTAATTCTTCAGGTTTGCATATCGTACAAAAAGGTTATTATTCCTTGATTCCTTCTACAGTTGTATCTAACAAAAAGAAAAGTATATAAAAGCATATTCAACACTAAGCGTAAGGTGATTTTTTTATTGCAACATTCGGAGTTATATATATTTTTTTGAGTAAAGATGTTGTCCCCCCACTCCAGTCCCCTAAACGTCCCTCCAATTCTAACTAACTTTGTCAATCATTAAATCACCTTGAAAAACGTGTAAAACGTGTAAAAAATGAGTCCAGTTTTTTTTTTTAAATACTTGATATCTTAAGTATGAATACTTGATGAATTATATATAAATATTTGATATCTTAGGTATAAATACTTTCCATTTTGTATGAATATTTTCCATATTTGAATATTTGATACCTTGAAAAACGTGTAAAAGTATATCATCATGGATCTCATTTGAAAGAGAAAATTGTGTAGAACAAGTTCGTGGTTTTAGATTTGCAAAATTCGTCATAGATCGTCCCAAAAGTTGATTAGATTGAACGGAGAAAAAAAAAACCACCTTGAAAAACGTGTAAAAGATGAGTAGGTATTGTGTCCAGTTTTTTTTTATGTACTTGATATCTTAGGTATGAATACTTAATGAATTATATATGAATACTTGATATCTTAGGTATTCATACTTTCCATTTTGTATGTGAATTAATTTAATCAATGAATGGGGGACTAGTGGTGTGATCCACGTGACTTTTTGGTTGTGGTCCCCAATGCAGTCTGACAGTTACTGCCCCCGAAAAGTAATGGTCCCCAGTTTATATGTGAATTAATACTTGATATCTTTGGTATGAATACTTGATGAATTATATATGAATATTTCATATCTTAGGTATGAATACTTTTCATGTTGTTGAATGGGGGACTGACAGTTGTACTTTGACCGTTAGGAGAACTGACAGTTGTACTTTGACAGTTAGGGGGACGTTTAGGGGACTGAATGGTGGGGACTGTTAGTCGATCCCTATTTTTTTATGCTGGGATAAATATGCTTAATCGTTATTAGCTCTTACTTAGTCATCCCATAAATTCACTAAATATTCTTAGATATAGTATTTATTTATTGCTTGTTTTATATTTTGTTCTAATAGATATGGTGTTCTTTTCTTTATATGCTACCTAAAATCTTTTCCTCTGATACAATACAAATCATGACAATAACTAAAGAAAAAAAAAAAAAAAACTTCTCATGCAGATGACCATTTAAAAAAATCTGCAGTGGAGCGTGGATTATGGTTCTGGTTTGATTAAATGTTGTTAAATAGGCCGAAATTTTTATTTTTACCATCTTAAAAAAAGTGTTAAACAAAATAACTATGATTTGATCAGAATTCTATTTTTGACATGATCACAACATGAAATTGCGGACATAAATTGAGTGTTCGCAACTTCACGTTGAGGACACATTTCATGGTTCATCCAATGATTTTCTTGGTCAATTAACGTTGAAAACCAAAGTTTTGAGAAAAAAAAATAATGAAATGTGTCCTCAACGTAAAGTTGCGGACACTCAATTTTTGTCCGTAATTTCACGTTGCGGCCGTATTAAAAATGGAATTCTAACTAACTTGTATTTATTTTGGTTTAATTTTTTGTTGGTATATTAAAAAATTTCGGTTAAACAGGATAATTTCGAATTTAAGTTACTTGATAAACTTTAAAATTTACATCAAATTTTGTCATTTTATTCTATAATGTGCATGAAATATATAATATAATACATTTAAATTGTTGGATTTTAAATATTTTATTTTCAATATTATAAATTATTTTCACAGTTGTAAAGATTGTTAAATTAATTTGTCATAAACGTTGAATCCTAATCCTAAACAAATTTTCATGTGGGCCTTAATTAACAAAATTGCGCCCAATCTACCGATAGCCCAAATGATCAACGGGTTGTTAAAACCCAGTACCGAAAGTATACGAAGGGTTATTATTTTGACAGAGATGTTTTAGATTTATGCAGCGCACCAATTATAGAATATTGTACAACGCTTTGTGGCTTCACAAGCCTAAACAGCTTTGTTAAAATATTACCCAATATAAATAATAAGTGTTAATTTCCTACATATACCTTTTAAAACACCTCCAATTTATCTTCAGCTTTGTAGTTCTGACATTGATGTCACTAGAGAAAAAAGAAAAGAAAAAAGAGTAATTTTGTCTTTTACTTTTTTTTTAATTAAAGTTTAATTAATTTTTTTTATAGTTAAACTAGAGATAATTTAGAATTGATTAAGTGATAGGTGAATAAGAAATCGTTGTAAAAGTTAAAGGACAAATAAAATAAATTTAAAACTTATAATAATAAATAAGAAATTAAAAATATCTTAAAAAGATATGTAAAAATTAACCCTATAAATAAATAAATCCCTTTCAAACAGAGTCATCCCAGTCTGTCTTCGCCCCACCAATGGCGCCGCCAATTTCCGCGCCTACCAAGGCCAAAGCCAGTCCGCCGCCGCCATCTTCGAGCTTTCTCCAGTTCTTCATTGCACTGGACACCTCCTTTTCCCTCCACTTTCATACATTCTTCCAATTCATCCCACGATTCCTTCTCAAATCCCTTGAAATCTGTGGCGATGGTCGTCTCTTCTTCCCCTTCGCCATTTCCCTTTTATTCCTTCTCACCCCGTCTCTCTGGTCACCTCACCCTTTTTTGCTCTCCCTCCTCATTGGATCCCTCCTTGATCTTGTCCTTATCGGACTCATCAAGCTCCTAATCCGCCGCCCGCGACCCGTTTACAACAAATCCGACATGTCAATTGCTTTTGCTGCCGATCACTGGTCATTTCCTAGTGGGCACTCTTCAAGAGTATTCTTCGTCTCTCAATTTTTGTTTCTATCAATTGAGAATGTTAGAGAGATGTTGCAAGAAGAAGGATTGAGGGTTTGGGTTAGCGGGTTTGGAGCAGGGGACCCGAACAATACAGAGTTGTTTCTCAAGGTGATTTTTGGTTGGGCGATTGCCACATCAGTATCCAGGGTGTTGCTAGGAAGGCATTTTGTTGCTGATGTGGCAGCTGGTGCATGCTTGGGGCTGATTGAAGGATGGGTTACGCACCGCTTTATTCATCAGCAATTATCAGGTTTAATTGGTGGAGTTTAGTAAATTATTTTGGTGCTCATTTTTTTCAGAAGTTTGAATACTGGTATGGTGAATTGTTTGTTGGTAATATTGGAACTTTTACTGCTTCAAAGGCAATAACCTTATGAGACTATCTTTTGTTAAAGCAATTTAAATCCGTGAATTGCTCCTTCAAAACTAATTTCTTTATCATTTTATTCTTCTGCTTAATTGTTAGAATCGTCATTCTAGATAATTCCCGATTAAACATATATTTGTTTTATTTATCTAGTTAAAAATGGACATTTTAATTAAAAAAATATCATAACGTTATCACATTTCGCTAGTGAGGGAGACGTTACTAAAAAATTTAAAAATAATAAATATACTCAACAACAATTTATATTACTTCTTACGGCCTGTTTGTTTGTCCTGATAACTATACGAGATTATTATATGTTTTAACTGTTGCTGGGAATATACTTTGAATGAAATTTACAGGTAAAATGTCGGAGAAATTAACCAATGTTTTCCATATATGAACAAGAAGGAATCCAACAGATACCATACAAGTAAGAACAACTAGGTCTGGGTCCATGTGTACCGACACCTTATTTTGTTCCTTTTCTTTTGGATTCAACGATAGACTTAAGTTGTGCGAGGCAAGAGATGTAATTATCAAATGCTTTTGTACCTACCATCTTAATTTTAGAGCACCGATAATCAAATTTTAGCACCATGTTTGGATGGGGAGCAGAGGAAGGGAATGGAAAGAAAATAAATTTTTTTCTTGAATTGTGTTTGGTTGACAAAATAATATCAGAGGTGAAGGATATAGGAAGTGAAAAGTTTAATCTTACATGATTATAATCAATAGAATCGATTTTCCTTCTGATTGGAGTGTAATGGATGAATTTCTTTTTTGTTGTAAATATTTAAAAAAAAATGGCACAAATACCTAACTTTTATATCTTACTTATATAATTCTCATCCAAATTTCTTTATCACAAACCTACAACAATCATTGAATTTCTCATTAATCTTTCAAATTTTAATTAACCAAACAAAAACTAAGATGGAAAAGAAAATTAAATTTATATTCTCTCGTTAATCATTCAAACATGAAGAGATTAAATATGTTAATCTTCATTTCTATTACATTCCATTCCCTTCTATTTTCACCTCCCTTCCCTTCTATTTTCATCTCCATCCAAACAAGTGTAAGGAGATGCAATAATCACCTTTTCAGTTTTTTCTTTTCAAACTATAGTAAATTTTGACCAAAATTTTTATTTATAACATAGTTAAAAAAAAAATAAATAACCATCGTTTCTGGAAATTTCGATTTTCACCACGAACGCACCGGCATTCTGCGGACCCATTTCAGCAGGGCCGCAGAATGCCGATGCGGACCCTTAAATGGGCCCGCATAATGGTTCTGCGGACCCATTTTTTCTTTTTGGTGTTTTATCGAGGCATCACGCATCTGTATGAGATATCTCAAATATTTTGGTTTTTTAATATTTTTTTGTTCTAGAAATACGTGCCACATTTATGAGATATCTCAAAGTTTGAAAAAAAAGCCACGCATCTGTATGAAATATCTCAAATTTTCTGGTTTTTTTAATAATTTTTGTTCTAGGAATGCATGTCACATTTATGAGATATCTCAAAGTTTGAAAAAAAATGGGTCCGCATCGACATTCTGCGGGCCCGCTGAAATGGGTTTGCAGAATGCCGGTGCGGCCGTGGTGAAAATCGAAATTCTCAGAAACGATGGTTATTTGATTTTTTTTTTTTTAACTATGTTATAAATACAAATTTCAGAAATTTTGAGAACCAGTTTTTAGTCCAGTGACAAAATCAATGCTCTCTGTGTAAAAGATAGCATATTCGAAATTTAGAAGAAACAATCCTTAGTGGATATTATATAATTGGATAGTTTGACTTTTAACCTTTACTAAAATAACTCTAGCAAATTTTGTAGATTTAATTTTATTATAGTAAGCTTAGTAGAAGAAAATTTAAAAGGAAAGAGATAGAATTAGCTAGATTCATAAAAGTGAATTGGTAACAATTTCTTAGAGCTGTGAGCATAATCATGAATCATGATTTCTTTTCGGTTCCTCTTCAGCTGTATGCAATAAATTTCTAAAAAGAAATTTTCAAAAAGAAATTGTATAAAATAATGCAACTCATGGGAACACATGCAGATCTAGTTATCTATTTTAAATCGATTGTTTTATTTGAATTTAACTGAATTGTTGCACATTAATTGTTGATGACCATGTATTAATCTTTTTTCAAATGGACTATTTTGTTATTTGGTAAATGTTCCAAAGAGTAACTCAATTTTTTTTATTTCTAGATTCAAGGACCAATTAGGAATATATACAAATTAAGGCGCATATTCTTCTTCTTGTGGGAGCTTAATCGAAAGTCAAACTTGTTCAATGTTTTTAGCCTTTAATTATTAAAGAGAATTAAATGCCTCTTTTGTGTCCTCAATTTTAAATAGTTAAATTTAATTAGATACTAAAACCACGTGATGCCTCCTTTTACTAGTTTCGGTTTGTTTTGCTCATCATTTTTTTTATAAGAAAATTGGAATAGATACTGTTGTATCTTGAATAGAAATTTGTGGCTAGTTATCCGATTATTATTTTTAAATAAAAAATGATAAAAAAGATTTTGATCTTAATATTCATAAAAATATCTTCCATTTAACTACAAGCATACGATCTCTCACATAAGAAGATATTATTTTTAACACTAAAATAAAGATTAATTCTTCATCATTTTTCTTGGTAAGACGTATAACAATTGTAAATAACGGTATCTGCTCGTCGGACGGATAGTGTAATGCTAAAGAATTAATTGAGAATAATAAAAAATAATGAAACCATATTAAGTGGCTTGTTTAAATCTGTCATTCTGAATTTTTTTAATGACTTATTATTCTACCGATGTGATTTTTTTTTAATCTTACTAACAATCACATTGATATCTTCTTTCTTCATTTTAGTTCTAAGGTGATCCAAAAACAACAACAATCAAATATTAAATATATATATGAACGTGATGTTTGAGTGAGAAGATTTTGGAAGAAATTTCTAAAGAATTTATAATACTAAAATTTCAAAGTTGATAAGTCTACATTTGTATGATGCAAAAAAAAGTTTATTTTTTTTTTGTCGCTTCTCTTGGTTCATTACTCTAGAAGTCAAAGGAGATGATAATTAGTCCTTGAAAACTGTGGTTTTGAAATTTGAACATGGAACAAGCTGATGCCACATCAGTGAGGATCCCTTTGGGGAGAAAGAAAAGTGAGCATAGCAATGCTCCCCAGGTTTAATTAGTGTTTGCTTGTGCTTATGGAAAGAATTCTTTCCTCTGCATTAACTCAAATTTTGAGTTAAGATCTTGATCGTCCGATTGAGATCCGCACAAATATTAAAGGGCCCTTTGCGTTATAAGCGTGGGCCAGATTGGCTTGAATTATGATCGTACAGTCCATAAGTTAAATCAAACGATACGGTAATGCAGAGCATACCAAATAGGTAACATGGTGGGAGAGATTATATTCGGAATTATATCCTCATAGAGAGAGAATAAAAAACGATTCCTTCCTCCTTTCGTCGCCTTCCCAGCTTCCCTCCTATTCTATTTCTCTCAACAAGTCTCAATTAAAGAGAGCAAAAACAAAATTATAAGATAAAGATTCTGTAGAGTTATATCTTGGGTTGCTAAGTCCGACGATCGTCAACGACGATGAGCAACACACTTCTCAAGGTCCAGCCTTCGGAGCTTAAAATGCCATGTAAGTCGAGTTTCAAGCAATTCCATTTCTTCAAATAAGAGAGATGATTTCTTTCCTCAGTTGGATCTTGAATTCATTATTCTTTTGTGTGGATCGGGTTTAAGCGACGGTAACCTTACCCCTTGATTGGAGCGATCGTGGAATTTGGTCAACGACCATTTAGCTAACTGAGAAATTCTGATTAGGGTTTTATCGTGTGAATTCCAAGGGATAATTGGTTATGTTGCTATTAAACTGAATTTATGTTTAATTTTGGTTAAATCTGTTAACCGAGAAATATTTTAGTTCAAGTCTGGTTCTCCATAATTTCCTACTTTTAGTATGATTATTTTATTGTACTCGTACTTGGAATGATTATCAATTTGTTTTATTTACATGTATTTTTTTTGTCCGGAAAGTCGAGCTCCACAAACAAAACTCATGTTATATGCAACTCACTAACAAGACTGATAAGCATGTGGCCTTCAAGGTGATTCTTCTCTCTTTTTATTTTCTTTATGAAAGTTGGTTAATAAGTTATTGTTTTTAATGAGAAGTAATACAGAATTTCATTATTCTCAGGCCTAGACATTATTTTCGAAGATATAACATCTTGTAGTTTTATTGATGGGATATTTTATGGAAGATAAAATATCCTAATCTTATGATTTATCCAATGTTGTCTAAAAAGAAGTTATATAGTTTAATTTGTAAGATGAAATGCAATAGACCTTCCGATCAACAAAATATGGTTCAGTACACTGAATGGCACTTCTGTTAGGGTTAGAATTACTTGACAATGGATTTAGGTCTGACATCTGTCATAAATAAATCTTAAATACACAGTATATTGGATGTTATATGTCATATATATGATTTCATGCTTATGAAATCAGGAAGGCTACACACTTTTATGCATGATTTGCCGTTCATCCAATTAGAAAATGTCTCATTCTGTTACTAATGGTGTTTCATGGATTAACTAATGACACCCAAATTGTAAAAAAGTAAAAATTGATAGATAAGCTAGCTATATGCCCAATAATAAGTGATTTTAGCCTTCTTTATAGCGGTTGTTGTTCTATGGTCTCAAATATACAAGAGCTCAAAAGAAGGGAAAAAATTATCGTGGTCTGGTACTGAGCTCAAATTGGCCGTACCTAAATACCTAATATACAGTAATGTACATAACTGTTGGTTAGTATTCATACTTAACAGTTGTGCTATGTGTTAGGTTAAAACTACAAATCCAAAAAAATATTCGGTCCGTCCCAATACTGGCGTTGTCCAGCCGGGCAGTACATGCAACGTCACAGGTACGATACAATTTTCTCCAATAATTAGAGAATTATTTCAGTGCGGTTTATGCTTGATTTCTTACTTTTCAAAATAAATTTCTAGTCACAATGCTGGCACCAAAGGAAATTCCTCAAGATTACCATTGCAAAGATAAGTTTTTGGTGCAGAGTGTTGTCGTCGAAGAAGGAACCGCCTCCAAGGACATTGTATCTGATACAGTAAATCCTGAATTTTTTCTATACTTAACAGCCGTGATTTATACAAATTAAGTGAGGCTATGGTACTATGCACAGCGCACATCAGTCCTTACTATGTATCCATATCTCGGTTTTCATAGTTCAAATAGTCGATCCAAAACCGCTCAATATGATCTCCATATGAAAATGTACTCAGGGGCAGAGCCAGACTTTCAAGCAATGTTGGGGGGGGGGGGGGGGGTGAGGTCAAACGTGAATGGAGGTCGATCATATAAATTATAAAATTTTCATACTGTGAATGGGGGTTAATTTACACTACCCATAGTATTTTACTCTAAATTATATAGGAAGTAAGGCATAAATACAATTCTTTGTACATAATTCTGCCATGCCAAATTTTATAATTTTTAGAATATTTTTAAATAGGTAGAATATCACTTGATTTAAAGATGGACCATTCGAAAGTAGTGATATTCTACATTCTGAAAAAATAGTAAAAAAGTTCCAAAAAATGTAAAATCTGGTCTCCAAGTACATTTTCATATGGAGATCATGTTTAATGGTTCGGATCGGCTATTTGGACTTAAAAATAAAGATCCGTGTCCGTAGTACCAGCCGATGTGTGCTATGAATAGTACCGTAACCTGACTCATACCAATTATATTTAGCTTTTTTTTTTTTACATCCCAGTTTACAGTAGTTTCAAGTAGCACAGACAACACAACATACTTTGAGGTACATTTGAATAACAGGCAATCATTATAATAGCTATATGTCAAATGCATGACTAAATCATCTTGGTTTTGTTGATATTAACTCAAACAAATCATTTTGGGACCACTTGGTACTAATTCCATAATCGGCATCTAAATTTGTTTTCCTTAGTTTTAATTAATAGTTTAATATGGTATTATAGAATAGAATCATAAGAGGCAGGAGTGAAATTTTCTCAGTCATTAAGATTTTCATTTTCACAAGTTGATGTAATTACTAGGTTTCTTTTTCTTGTAAAGATTTTGGGTATATTTCAAGTACAATATTTTTGGTGTAAGTTTAAAAGGACAAAATTGGTTTAATTTACAATTGTTTTTTTGGTTAAACCTTTCTCGGACAAATTTTGACTTATTTCCATAATATCATAGTTTAACAAGGGATCGGATAAGGCTGTAGAGGAGTACAAACTAAGAGTGATTTACATACAAGCAAATCCACCGTCACCTGTACCAGAAGAGGCCGAAGAGGACCTGACACCTAGGTCGTCTTTTGCTGAAGACGAAGCACGTCACTCCGCATTGTTTGATGTTGCCTCGGTATGTACCTTTATCCTGTAGCATTATTTGAAGTTTTTATGCTATCTGAAAAATTATCTTGCCCGTGTCTGCTTTTAGGGTTCGAGATCGCATGAAGAAACATCAAGACATGAAAGCTCAGAGGTGATTTTGCTCAAATCTTTTATTTTTTCAATAAAGGGTATAATGGGCATTTTATAAATTTAAAATGAGTTATAATATAAAAGTCAATAAATTGGGTAAATTTGTGAGTTTTGAAATTTAGAAGGGTAAATATGATATTATGAATTTAGAGAGGAAATATGTAATTCGAGATTTTGGAGGGTTATACATGAAATTCTCCCTTTGTTTTAATACATGAAGCTAATCAATCTGGTAAGCTACAAAACTTATTTTCAAGTACACAAGAATTTACCTTTTCTTTGCACCTATGTAAATTGATGTAAATATGGCATGCAATTTCATTAGAGAAATATGGTAGTTTTAGATAGCTCTGATTATATTGTTCTTCTAAATTACTTTCTTTTTCGCACGACAGGTGAAATCACTGATTTCAAGGTTGACTGATGAGAAGAGACATGCCAATGAACAACATCAGAAGCTGAGAACACAAGTGGTACAGTTCCTTCTGTAAATAATTTACTTCTAAGTTTACTTTATTGTTATTCCACAGGCAATTTGTGCCTTCATAACAGGTGGGTTTAATGTTAGATGTCTTTTTAATTTTATGATTAATGCAATGCTGCATTTTCCATTTTTCCAATATAGGATGGTTTGAAGAAACAGCTGGGAAAAAGTAGATCGGGTTTGTCAGTCACTACCGTAGTGATCATGTTTATATTGGCGATTCTTATTGGATATTTGGCGAAGAGAACTTAGTATTGACTTAGGATTGATTTCATTGGTATTATGTTTGCTCATACAATACCTAGATTATTTCATATTGTACTACTTGTATGACTATTGGTTTCTTTTAATATTTTTTGCCATAAAGTGTATTTTGGACTGGGCTTGGCTTGTTGGTTAATTTTTTATGATTCATGAAATGGGTAAGAATTAATGTGTTTGATGGTTACTGAAAGCGTGTTTGTTTGTTTGTTATAGAAATGTTGTTTAAGATAAGGTTAATTTTACTGTTATCTATTATTTTGTTGATTGTCTAGTTCATATTTGTGCATTTGAATGTACTATTTAAAAGAAATTCACATGACTTATTTTGTAATTTAACACAGGGAAGTGGCGTCTTATTTGAGCATCTTGAGACCACTTGTGGACCTTGTGGTTTAATTTTCGGTTTTGATGTACTTTTTATTATTATTTATGAGTAGGATTAAAATGTTTCATTGGTTTTGTGTCCTATTATGTGTCAACGTCGTTATCTCTACGGGTTCATCATAAAACAAAAGAAAGAAAATAAAATATGAAGACTATTTAATTGAATGAGGGCTCAAATGCTTCATTGCTTCATGAATCATGCCTCAATCGTACTCCAACATTTTTATTTTTCAATTTCAAAATTCAAACAGAGGATCCGAACCGCTTAACATAATATCTACATGAAAATATGATTGGAGACCAAATTTTATATTTTTTTACTATTTTTTAAGATAGGTACAAAATCACTGTTTTTCAAGAAATTGTGGATCATATAAAAATAATGATTTTGTATCTATCTTAAAAAACAGTAAAAAGTTTCAAAAAAAATATAAAATTTGGTCCCCAATCATATTTTAACGTGGATATTATGTTGAGCGATTTGGATCGTCTATTTAAACTTTAAATTAAAAATAAAGATATTGGAATAAGATTGGAGCATGAAGTAATGGGGCATTTGAGACCTCCTCATTCAATTAAATAGCCTTCATATTTTGTTTTCATCTCTGAGCCTCTTGACACAATTGAGTTTCAGCCCTTTATATTCACCGATCAGGCCTATTTACATAACTACGTTGTTCTTAGCTTACTAATTCTTTTATACTTTTAACTTGAAATTTATAAACCACTGGAACCGGTCTACTTCATCAATAATGTGTTTATATGTCAAATTTAAAGATTTTTGAAACAATTTAGTATAAAGTCGAGCATTCAAAACTTGATGAAAAATAAACACATTTAAAATTAACTTATTAGTTTTTTTTATTACTGTATGATTTCATACTAAATTAATTCAAAATCTGTAAACATCAGTTTTGTCGGCGTTGTTTGAATTTCATTCTGATAAATTTTGAAGTTAAGCTCACCAAAGAATTACTTGGTGAGCTTGAGAGCATCCTAGTTCTACTCCCATATAAATTTATAATGAGGTGATTTCAAATGTTAATTTGTTCTTGAAGTTTAGTACCAGATACATGATGATGCCAAAACCGTACCCAACAAAAGATTGTTTGGAATAGAATGTTAACAAAACTCAATACAGTTGAGCTATAAAAATAAATGTCAATAACAAAACAAACAAAAAGGAAAAGAACATGCTATGAGTCTGAGTCTGAAAAGACAGTAAATTAAAATGAAAACAGAATTTTTTTCGCTTCACTTCCGGTCCATCTGGGTTGCAGTTGAGCTCATCTCCAACCTCTGAACCAGCGGTACTGGTTTTGGTACCAGTCCCTTAGTCCGTGTTTTCCTTTTACCAGAATTATATCATCTGTGCCTGGGACCGTACGAGAAACTGATAGACCTGAGTAGGGTACCAGTAAGCATTCCTTCTTGGTCTCCCGAGCGTGCTGTACCAGAAGTCATACCAGTGAACCCAATACACCCCTCCGTGATACCAGAAGCACCTTATTCCATATTTCTGATCATGATATCTTTCCCCTTGCTCTTATTTGCCCCTTGTGTTCATAAAATTGCAGCCAAGCAACTTCTTGCATTAATTCTTCCAAAGTCTTGCATGAATCTGTGAAGCACCTTTTGACATCATTCTCTCCACATGATACATTGCATAATTAACATTCCCGTTTTCTGTTCCTTGTTTATGTTACCCGCCTCGTCCTTGTTGTAGAAAATAATTAGGATTTAGGGACTAAATAATAGCATCAGAATTAAACTCATCATATGCTATTAGAAGGAAGAAAGGAGCAACTAAACTTAGAAAATAAAGTTACTCAACTTTTTCCTTTTTAGTAAATATAGGCTACAGTAGGCTACAGTACAATTCTAGGCAACCGTTAGAATTTCTAACGTTCCTTTTTTCTTTCTTTGCTATTTAAGCAACACTGTATACTCATAATCAATACAACAGTGAATTCACTTTCAGCAATTCTTATCTTCCGCAATACTCTTAAAATCAACATGGTATCAGAGCGGACTTGATCCTGCTCCAAATCAAAAGCCAGATAGGCAACCCAATCACTGGACAGATAACAAGAACTGTACCAGTCCAACAAGCCATCAAAAAACCCAAGCTCAAATAGAGCAATTTCCATAAAAAAAGGCAGCATCAGTTCTTATCAAGAACAAAATCCGAAAAAACCAGAAATGGCACAACAAAATGAGAGACTTACGGGTGTGTTATTGAATGGCAAAAATTACCATCTGTGGTCACGACAAGTGACATTTGCCCTCATTGGCAGAGACAAATTCGAGCATGTCACAGGTGAAAAATCAAAGCCAAAAGCCAGCAAACCAACTGAGCCAACAGAAGAAGAGAAAAAGGCAATATCAGAATGGAGAAAAGGCGACAATTTAGTCATAAGCTGGCTACTAGCATCAATGGAATCCCACATCTCTGACCTCATGACCTATCTCAACACTGCTCGAGAAATGTGGGTCAAAGCCGAAACTATGTTTGGCAAAAAGAAAAATTACTCCCTTATCTATCAACTTCAACAAGAACTCCAGCAATTGCAACAGCAAAACCAAACCGTCACCGAACTATTCAGCCAAATTCAAAAAAAGAAAGATGAGATTAGAGTATACCGTCCCCTCACAGCTGATATCGAAGAAATCAAGAAGAGGGAAGAGCAAGATGATACTTTTACTTTCCTGGCCAAGCTTGATTCAAGCTACGAGGGGGTGAGATCACAAATCCTTCTCATGACCGAACTACCTTCCCTTGATGAGGTGGTCGGAATGATCGAAAGAGAGGAAACAAGGCGAATAGTAATGGGTCCTCAGCCATCTGACAACCCCGAAGCCAAAGCTTTTGCCGCTCGGCCAAACCCTAGATCGGAGACTCGGGGCGACTACACCAATCGGTGTGAGTTTTGCAAAAAAGAAGGACACAAGAAGGAAGAGTGCTGGTGTCTCTACCCCCATCTCCGACCCAAGAATAGGCGCGGCGGCGGCTGCTTTGGAAGAGGGGGAGATCGGCGACAGGGGGAACCTTTCCGCGAAGAGAGAAAAGAAGAAAAAAGGGGATATGCTGTGCTGAAAGAGAAAGAGGCGCGGGTTGAAGGGTCTGACCCGCCAGAGAGAAATGTAGAGGCCGAACCCTCCTTGGATCAAATGCGGCAACTCTACACGCAGCTGTCTGTGTTACAAATCTTGCTCAAAATCCTTTAAATTCAAATTGGATACTCGATTCAGGTTCAACTGATCACCTTACCGGAAATAAAAACTTGCTTACCAATTACAAAAATTTTAAGACCAAACAATTTGTAATTGTTGCAAATGGTGAAAAAATGGAAATATTAGGAAATGGTTCAATCACTCTCCTTTCAAAAATTATACCAAATGTTTTACATGTAGAAGGTTGTACATCAAATTTGTTATCCATTAGTAAACTCACACGAGAATTAAATTGTGAAATTACATGTAATTCCAAAAATGTGATTTTTCAGGAATGGATAACAAAGAGTATCATTGGTGAAGGATTTTTAGAAAATGGGCTTTATATGTTGAGTAAAGAAAAATGCAACTTCAATATTAGAAAAGAAGAAGAATTAGGCACTCTTTGGCATAAGAGAATTGGGCATCCCTCCGACAAGATTTTGAAATGTATTTTTGATTTTAAACAACTAGATTGTAGTAGTTGTGAAATTTGCAAACTAGGAAAACATACGAGATTACCGTTTAGTTTATCCTATTGTAAAAGCAAAAATCCTTTTGAATTAATACATTCGGATGTTTGGGGCCCCGCTCCAATTGAATCATACAATGGCTACAAATATTTTGTCATATTCATTGATGATTTTTCTAGAATTACATGGCTATACTTATTAAAAAATAAAAGTGAAGTATTTTCTCAATTTCAAGATTTTTATAATTTTGTAGAAAATCAATATGATGCAAAAATTAAAATTTTTAGAAGTGATAATGGAACGGAGTTCATAAATCAAAATTTCACAAATTTTTTCAAACAAAAAGGAATTTTGCATCAAACAACTTGTGTTTATACACCCCAACAAAATGGTGTGTCGGAAAGGAAAAATCGACATTTACTAGAAGTCACAAGAGTACTTTTATTTCAAAACAATGTTCTAATAATTTTTTGGTCGGATGCCGTTCTCACCGCAACATACTTAATTAATCGATTGTCAAGTGCAAATTTAAATTTAAAGAGCCCACTAGAAATCCTTTACCAAGAAAAACTCAACATTGATCATTTACGAGTATTTGAATGTACATGCTATGTGCACAAAAATAAACAACACAAATTAGATTATACATCAATCAAGGCTATTTTCTTGGGATATTCATCTCAAAAAAAGGGTTATAAATGTTATGATCCGAAAAATAAAAAACTATATATTTCAAGAGATGTGACATTCCAAGAAAATGAGCCATATTACAAAATACTAGAAAAGGAGACCAATGATAAAGAAAAACCAAATGAGTTTTCATTTTCATTTTTTTACAATTCCGAAGAAAAAAATTTGGAAATAGAAAACGGAAATGAAATAATTAGTGAGAATGATGAAGAAGAAGAGACCTCTCAAAGTGAGGGGGAGGAATCCGAAATAACACCATTGACACCATTGAGAAGGTCAAACCGAACACCTCGACCTACAACTAGATTACGGGATTTTGTAACATATGAGGTAAAATATCCAATCCAAAATTTTTTGTCTTATGAAAATGTGACACCCCAATATCAAACTTACTTGACCGCAATTTCCAAAGAAAATGAACCAAATAATTATGAGGAAGCCAAAAATCAACCAATATGGTGCAAAGCAATGGAAGAAGAACTCCAAGCTTTATAAAAAAATGAAACTTGGGTAGTCGTACAACTACCCGAGGGAAAGAAACCCGTAGGATGCAAATGGGTATATAAGATTAAGTTTAATAGTGATGGCACTATTGAAAGATATAAAGCACGATTAGTAGCAAAGGGTTACACTCAAACGTATGGTATAGATTATCAAGAAACATTTGCACCCGTGGCCAAAATGAATACCGTTAGAATTTTATTCTCTATAGCGGTAAACCAAAATTGGACCTTACATCAAATGGACGTCAAGAATGCCTTTCTTCAAGGAACACTTGAAGAAGAGGTATATATGACGCTTCCACCCGGTCATAAAGAAGAAAACAATTCTAATCTAGTTTGTAGGTTAAAAAAATCAATCTACGGGCTAAAGCAATCTCCACGGGCATGGTATGGCAAACTAAGCTCATATTTTAATTCTTGTGATTTTAAAGTTAGCAATGCCGATCACTCATTGTTTTCCAAAATTAGTGGTGCCTTCACAACCATAATTTTAGTATATGTAGATGACATAATAATTACCGGAAACAATTTGGAAGAAATAAAAAAGGTAAAACGGCAATTAAAAGAAAATTTTGACATTAAAGACTTAGGTTTACTCAAATATTTTTTAGGAATAGAAATTGCACATTCATCCAAAGGACTATTTATATCACAATGAAAATATACCCTTGACATATTAAAGGAAACCGGCAAAATAGGGAGCAAACCGACATCTACACCAATAGATAGCAAATGTAAATTAAATATAGAGGATGGTGAACCATTAGAAGACATAAACCAATTTCAAAGACTTGTAGGAAAATTAATTTACCTAACGGTAACACGACCCGATATTTCTTTTTCGGTAAGCCAAATTAGTAAATTCATGCATGCACCTAGAACACCACATTTGGATGCTATACATAGAATTTTAAAATATTTAAAAGGGACACCCGGAAAAGGAATATTTATGAAAAATAATAATTCTAATGATGTGTGTGGCTATTCCGATGCAGATTGGGCCGGTAGCTTTGATAGGAAATCAACCACCGGTTTTTGCACGTTTGTAGGCGGAAATCTAGTCACATGAAAAAGCAAGAAACAAAGTGTTGTGGCTCGATCAAGCGCCGAGGTGGAATATCGGGCCATGGCATCAACTTCAAGCGAGCTAACTTGGATCAAACAACTTCTTGCGGATATTGGAATTAAAATTTAAGCAAAGGAAATTGAAACTCCGTTTGTAAGAAGTGAAGAACAATTGGCGGATATCTTCACCAAGGGTCAAGAACCGAAACCATTTGAAGAAAATTTAAGCAAGTTAGGGTTGATCGATATCTACACGCCTAACTTGAGGGGGAGTGTAGAAAATAATTAGGATTTAGGGACTAAATAATAGCATCAGAATTAAACTCATCATATGCTATTAGAAGGAAGAAAGGAGCAACTAAACTTAGAAAATAAAGTTACTCAACTTTTTCCTTTTTAGTAAATATAGGCTACAGTAGGCTACAGTACAATTCTAGGCAACCGTTAGAATTTCTAACGTTCCTTTTTTCTTTCTTTGCTATTTAAGCAACACTGTATACTCATAAATCAATACAACAGTGAATTCACTTTCAGCAATTCTTATCTTCCGCAATACTCTTAAAATCAACAAGTGCTGATCTTTATAGCCATATTAAACCTGGAGTAGTGGAGTAGAACTAGGATGTTCATAAGCTCATCAAATATTTTGGAGAGCTAAATTTTAAACGACGGATTCGAATTGTTGAAAATGATTTACATTTAAAATTTATATATTTTAAAATTATTTTACTATTAAATAAAGTGGTAACAAAAAAAAGTTGTAAAATTAACTTATAAATCTATTTTTTTCCCGCTTGAACTACACCCACTCGGACCTACCTTTAGCCCTTTAACACACCTGACATGCATGTTCGATTAAATTAATGCACCACTTCCTTCATCCTCCATCCAGATAAGGTTACAAGTGCGGATGTTTTTTTTTTTTGAAATTCCGTGGCAGGAGCTGCCAGGATGTTTCATTAGCAATACTTCTCATAAAAAAATACATCGTACAGTGGGAGATAAGTTACAACTAGTGCCCATTATCCCACTCAATCTATCAAAAAAATAAATGAACTAAAATAAAGAAAATAGCTCAAATAAAAACAAAAGAAATTACTACTGCACCTAACAAAAACTCAGCCAGAGTTTACATTCGTCTATAATCCGATCTACCAGCAGCTCAGGAGGTAGATGTCTTCCTCTAAAACGTGCTCATTTCGTTGTTTCCAAATGGCCCACGCCGCACATACGAACCATGATATCCAAAGTTTCTCCATGCATCCCGCCAAATGTGAGTTGGAATAAAACTGCCGTAGAGATCGTGAAGAACAAATCCATATTTCTTGTATGGTAATAGCCATATTAAACCTCGAGTAGTGGAGTGGAACAAGGGTGTTCACAAGCTAGCTCATAAAAAAAAATTGGTGAGCTGAACTTTAAACGACGGATTCAAACTGTTGAAACTTATTTACATCATAAATGATACATTTACATTTTCAATTTATATATTTTTATATATTTTTATATATTTTTAAATTAATTTACTATAAAAACAAGTGCTAACAAAAAAATACTTTTTAATATTAACTTATAAAATATTTCTTTCCTTGCTTAACTTTATACTAAATTAATGCATAAATTTATAAATTTCACATGTAAACACATTACTCGTGGAGTAGATCTGTTTCAAAAGGTTTGAATTTGACATTGAAGTCATTTCCATATAATTTGAAGTTGAGAAAAGGCTCTGCTTTAATTTCATAGATAAAAAAGGGTCCTGCTCTCCTCTCTATCTCTCTCATCTCTCTTTGAGGAGAGAGAGGAGAAAGGAGAGCATCACTCTGCTTTTCTCGAATTTAGATCCAATTCGGTACCATACGGTAGAATTTCTAAATCCAGTTAGGTACCAAACAATGTGTAAAGGGAGAAGACGGTCACACGAAAATGAGCTCAACCATACACACACGGTTATTTAAAACGCAACCATGTACGAAAGGAACATATATTTGTACACATTATGCTCAATCTCCAAACATGGTTTTGTATTTAGAAACCTTGTAGGCTTCAGTTAAGCTCTCGATCTCAACCAACCCTGTTTAAAATTAATTTCTTGAAGGGACGCCCCCTTGCTATGCGCGCCTCTTCACCTTCCCCTTCAACCTAATTTAAGTCTTGCCACTTCATTTTCTCTCTTCATTTAAAGTACTAGAGGTTTGATCCCATGGTATATGTATGTTGAATGTTGAATATTGAATGTTGTTTTGCGTTGACATGTTGAATATTGAATACTGTTTGTTGTATGTTGTCAATATTTCTTGCATTATTTAAGTATAATATTATTTGTTTAATGGGTAGCTAATTAATATGGATGCTAGACAATTATAAATGAAATTAAAAAAATTAGAAATCATACACGGTTCTTAAAAACAAACCGTCTACAAGGAGTAACATACACGGTTTATTTACCAAACATGTATGGTTTATATTCGCCTCCTCCATAATTAATTGTTGAGGGACAAATTTCTATCATGCTGAGCTGGAGAGTGATAGGACCTTCACCAGCTCAAATAATTTAAGGGCCTTAAGTGGGATAATGACGAGGCAAAGAGCATTTTTTCCAGCAAAAGTTTTGGGGCTTTAGCCAATTGGCAATAAACTGTTAAAGGCAAAAGTTCCCTTTGAATAAGAATTCATTTTATTGGAGTGAAGTCGTCATCCATTTTCTTAAAAAGTTTTTTTTTTTAGACTAATGATAGTGATGTGTTTATATCAAAGACTAGTTAAGAATTCGGGTGGGAAAACATGTCTTAAAGAATATAACACAATAAGAGAATAAGATTCATGTTGCTGCTAACCTACGCTAAGAGCATAAGACTATATTTAATAGGGATAACGAGTGGAGAAAAGAAATAATTTTATAATGGGTTTTGTAGGAATAATTTATTGCAAGTCGGAAAAATTATAAACTTCATAAACTCACAATAATCTAAAAATTGCTATTTTGAAAAATTCTAAACAAATAGTAATAAAATTCTAAAAAATGTAAAATTTTAGTTTCCAAACACATATTAATATGGAGAACATGTTGAGCGCTTCAGATATACCATTTAGACATTGAAAACGCAAAAATGACTTATAAGCATATGCACTCATATGCTTATGTCAGTAGAGTAGCCACTCACTACATATATATATATAGAGAGAGAGAGAGAGAGATAGGCTATGGTGAGTTGTGAAGTAAAACGTCGTTTTACTTCACGCTATATTTTTATTTTGAAAATCCAAACAACTGATCCGAACCGTTCAACTTTTTCTAAATATTGAAATGTGCTTGGAGACTAAATTTTACATTTTTTGGAATTTTTTTACTATTTATGAAGCCACATTGAAATCGCTAATCACTGTGAACAGCAAAAAAACAGTAAAATTTTCTGGACCACCGGATCAGCGAATTTCAAAGTGGCTTAATAAATAGTAAAAAAATTCCAAAAAATGTAAAATTTGATCTCCAAGCACATTTTAATATAGAGAACATGTTGAACGGGTCTGATTGGTTGTTTGAATTTTCAAAATGAAAATATGAGTGTGAAGTAAAATGACATCTTACTTCACAACTCACCATAGCCCAGCTCTATATATTATATATATATATATATATATATATATATATATATTAGGGTCTAGCCTTCGTATATATATTATCCATCCATTCAAAATGTAATAATGTACTCAAAGAAAATACCGTACCAAATAAAATCTGTCTTAAAGGTTTTTTTCTACTAAATATACCTTAGTTTAGACGCTTGTACATAATAAAAAAGGTCATAACTCAATAAGAGGTGAGAATTAAAGCAGCATACCATATGAAAGCGTCATTCATGGAATCAAGATGTGACAAATAGACGCAACTAGCGCATTTATAGAACCTAGATGTGACAAAGTCGATAATTATTGCGATCGCTTTGTGAAATGAAACTTTTTCAAAAACAAAGGTAACTTATGAGGCACATAAATTTATTTCGGAAGTAGTGGAAGATTATTTCCACATCCAACAACTGTATTACTTAGACGCTTGTTGCACGGATACGACAGTTTAGACGCCGTATCGGTATCGGACACGTAGCGGATACCGATACGCGTCCGATACTGCACCGATGCGTATCCGATACACCAGCTAGCGTATCCGCCTATGTGGCGTATCTTTACTCGGCCGATATGGTCGCCGATACTCAGTTGAAACAGCTGGATACGACTGGATAGTGTGGATACACCTGCGAACCGCGCCCGCACCGTGAGTAGTGCCGCACCCGTGAGCCGCGCGTGAACCAGCGCAAATGGCGTTTTTTTTGTCCCCGAGCGTGAATCGAACTAGGGCTTCTCTGTTGTGGGTCAAAACATTTGACCACTACACCAAAGTTTCATTTGTGATATATTCTAGTAACTATAGTATTTAATATATTCTTATGTTATGCCTTTAATTTTTTTATACAAATTTGATTTAAGTTATGATTATCTAAATACAATATATAAAATAATAAAAAATAATATATGTAATAAACGTATCATATTCTAGATTTTTGAAAATTGTCGTATCGCCGTATCCGATCGTATCCGATACGATACCCGTACCCGTATCCATGCAACATAGCTTAGACGTCATTTCATTTCTTGTTTAATTTGTACACATACATTAGCAGCTGGATGCAGATATACGATCTGAACTTGTGTAAATCGATCAACTGATTTAAACAAATGATTTAAACACAATGTTGAATAAATAAAACAAAATAAAGTACCTCGACATCTGCCATTGACCAGTCGGCAGTGCGCCATGAAGTGTAAACTAGAATTAAACATAATAAAATGATTGCTTGGTTTCTTTCACAAAAACGGAATTCTCACATTAGTAGACCTCGAGATCTACCATTAAATACAAATAAGCAGCTGGCAGCGTGCGCATGCTGCATGACCCATGGATATAGCATTATTTTAAAATTTATATGTGCTGCACGCCTGTATAAATTTAAGAAATTGAAGTTACTAGACCTCGGAATCTATATATGCATGATGCATCGAACGATTCAACTTAGTTAAACAAATGAAGTTACTAGACCTCGAGATCTGATATTTTTGTAGTATGAGCAGCTGAGTGCACATCATGTGATATGAACTCGAACGATTCAACATAATTGAAAAAATGAAGTTAGCAGACCTTGAGATCTCATATTATTGTAGTATGAGCAGCTGAGTGCATGCAGATCATGTGATATGAACTCGAACGAATCAACTTAATTAAACAAATGAGTTAGTAGACCTCGAGATCTGATATTTTTGTACGTAGTATGAGCAGCTGAGTGCATATCATGTGATATGAACTCGAACGAATCAACTTAATTAAACAAATGAAGTTAGTAGATCTCCAGATCTGCCATTGAGATTGACAAGTGAATTAAATACAAATAAGCAGCTGGCAGTGCACCGGGATGTGGCCAAGTGTGAACTAAACTATATATTAATTAATCATGATCAACTGAATTTATACATAAAACAAAATGAATGCATCTCGATCAGATGTACCTCGAGCATGGATTGCTAAGACGGTCTAACTTAGATCTTACCCTAAAAGACTCAACCAAACACCAGCTAGAAAAATGGCTGTGAAGAGAAGTTTGCAGAGTATAGTTTGCCTTTTCTATTGAGTTGCGCATTAACATAGAGTCTTGAACTAGGGCATGTGTTCTTAAGTTCATCAAGCATCTCTGTGAACCCAATTTTAAAATCTATAGGACGGACTTCAAACGATGAATCTATACCATTGAAATCCATTTACCATACGAGTGATGCGTCTACATGCAAATATTTTAAATTTTTGAACTAATTTTGTATAAAAATCAAGTGGTAAAAAAACGTTCAAGAAATGAGTGCATTAAAATTAATTTATAAACCTTCTAATTATGACCACTTGATTTTGTACTAAATTAATTCGAAAGTTTAGAATTTTCGCATGTAGACGCATCACTCGTATGGTAGATGGATTTCAACAGTTTAGATTCGTTGCTTGAAGCCAATTTGAAAAGTTTTAGAGGTGAGTTCACAGAGAAGTTTGATGAAATTAAGAACACCCTAGTTCTAGTACTCGTCTTGAATGACCTTGTCAAAACAATATTTTTTAGGTGTCTCTGCAACTTTTCCACCTAGGTGGCTTCCATGAAAGAAACATTACATAATATAAAATTTATGTACAGATCACGGAACTTATTTTACTCGTAAAAACAAGTCATAGCTGGAATACCAATTAACGGTTGAGATAATTTAGAGAATGCAATTCACAAGGGAACATGTTGATTACTACTCACGCACATTTAGAGAATTGTTATTGTTAATAATTTTCATTCTTTTAATTTTATTATTTTATCAGTGTAATTAAGCAATATTTTCAGTCTCTTAATAAATAATTTTCTGAGATTGTGATGTCTTTAAAATTGTGATGTCTTTTAAATATCTATTAATAAAAAAATAAAAAAACATTACAGAAAAAGGAAAACGAATACATATAGTCTTATACAATTCGAATATTAATGGAAGCAACGACGAGATATTTGGTGCTAACAATTCGTTTTTATAATTTTCAAAGTTCAAATAGTCGATCTGAAGTGCTCAACATGTTCTCCATATAAATGTGCTTCGAGACAAAATTTTACATTCTTTAGAAATTGTTTACTATTTTTTATGGATATTTGAAAATCACTGTTTTTCATTTTTTTTTATTATGAAAAACAGTGATTTGGAAATTTAATTATTTCTCTCAGGTGCATGAAATAATAAGATCACACAAATAATAGTTGACGTAATTCATCAGTATTTTTGCATTATATTTTGAAATTAAAGAGACTGGTTAATTTATTTACAAAATTTATATCAGAATATCATATACTTTTTAAGATAAATAAAAGAAGCATAAGCATTGGAACATTTTTTTTTTTTGACAGAGCTAGTCCATTACTTTTTCGTCAAAATTTAGTTATGGAATTTAGGAAGACTTAACTTTCTCTGAATTCATTGTGTATGCACAATAATTAGAAGAGAGCTGGTGAAGGTCCCATCTTCCAGCTCAGGGTGATGGGGCCACATTAATGATCAATATAAATACAAATGTTATAGGTCGTTTTGTTCAAGTTCAACCAAAACTCTCCCATTCACGAAAAAATATTAATGGAAGAAGCCCACATAGTTGTAGATCTCGAAGCCTCTCCATCAGAATCAATGCAACCTAAACTCGACAGGGGAAAAAATAAAATCGAGGAAAAGCACTTCACCAAAAAGAAAAAAACCCAGAAAGTTGTAGATCTCGAAGCCTCTCTGAAACGTGAACTCGACACATTACGCGGCAATGCAAACGAGGCACAGAATTTCACCATCTTTCGCATACCACATAACATTTCCCAAAGAAAGAGGAATCTTTTTCAGCCCTCTGTCATCTCCATCGGCCCATTCCACCATGGTAAAAAGCACCTCCGAGCCTTGGAGGAACAAAAAAGGCGGTTTTTGCGGGATTTCTTGTCTCGTGGGGACCACATAAGTTTGGATCTCTGTATATCAGAGATGAAGTTTCTAGAAACAAGAACACGGAGGTGTTATAGTGAGATGTTTGATGATTTGGACAGCAATGCATTTGTCAAGATGATGCTGCTTGATGGATGCTTCGTGCTCATGTACCTTGTAGGAAGTTTAATACAACATTCCAGTTCTATTGTTGAGGTTGGTTGGATTTCTCAGTTCGTAGATTTTGATTTGCTACTTCTAGAGAACCAAATTCCCTTCTTTGTAGTTCAGAAGTTGTACGACATTGGTAATTTCAATCAAGAAGTACATAGAATGATTTTTGTTAAACACATTGCTAATATTTTTTTGAGGGGACTACTAACCAAGGACTACTCCATACACTCCATAAACTGCCTAATGTCCTTAAACTCCATAATTCCAGACCCTCCAGCCGAAATTCATCATTTGGTCCATCTCTGTTACCAATGTCTAGTACCCAACCCAGACAAACCAGTTGTATCGAGTTCCAAATCATTTGATCATACCTTCAAAACCAGTTGTATTAAGTTCAGCATGTCAGTGGCATTGCCGAATTCTACCAGGAAAATATCATCTATAGTGATACCTTCTACCACTGAGCTCAAACAAAAGGGCCTGAAATTCATACCAAAGAACAACCCAAAACATATGCTCGACATATCATTTGAAAATGGTGTCTTAAAAATCCCTAGAGTAAGAATCGCCGATGACACTAAGCCTGTTTTCGCAAACCTTATAGCATTTGAACATTCCAAATATGGCAAAGTGCATAGACCCTTTACAAGCTTTGTAGTATTTTTGGATAAACTAGTCAACACACAAAATGATGTGACAATATTACAAGAGTGCGGAATCGTTGAGAACTGGCTAGGCAGTGAAGAGGAGTTGGCTCATTTCATAAACCAGGTCACCGAAGGAACTATGATTAATGGGAGCTGTCACTATTTGGCGGAATTATACAGGGAAGTGAACAGATACAGTGAATCAAGCTGGAACAGGCATCGAGCAAAATTGATTCGTGATTACTTCAGCAATCCGTGGGCAGCAATTTCTCTCATTGCTGCATTGATACTTCTAGTTCTTACATGTGTACAATCCTTCTATGCAGTTTATGCCTACAAATTTCCCCCGAGCCCATGATGCTTTAACTTTCACAGTACCATGTATGTTAGGAAGGAGTTATTTTTTAATCGTTTTTTTTTTCTTCCTTGTTTGTCATTCCTGTTAGTATTCTATCTTGTTTGTCTTTTGTTTTTATGATTTGATACGAAGTTTTATTCAACAGTACCTTGTAACTCCGCACTATATATCATTGGTTTGCTTTACTTTGTTTCTTTTATTATTCAATTTCCAAGGTTATTTTCAGCACCGGTTAACAGGCATATATTTTCTTTTTTGAGAAACTTGGGAGTTGCTGCCCAGGTGATTTTATTCAAATTTAAATAAAGTGCATAAGTCAATACAAACGCTACAGGGAATTGCATGAGTCAATACAAAACCATTCTCTGTCATCTCCCCTGACATACTTTTATTATTTAATTATTTTAAATCTTTATTTATCATAAATTTTAATTCACTGAAATATTAAATCCGAAATAAAATAATTTATTAAAAAATCTAGATATTGACATTTGATTGGTTAAAGTCACAAAACAGTTCTGATTCAGAACTGCAGACCTCCCTCGACTAATTTAATAATAAATTTTCTGTAGAAAATCCAATCAAGATGAATTTGGATCCGTAACAGAAAATTCTACGATTTTCGTGTTCGGCCTGAATCCAAATTTGAAATACATAAAAGTAATTTGAAAGATCTTTGAAGGCAAAGTTTAAAACGACAAAAATAAAATTTTAAGAAAATTTACCGTACTAAATTTCTATCAATAATCATCATTTAAACTATCTGTCAATGTTAATATGAAATCTAATTAATTATAAAAGTTATGAAATAAAAAAATAATATGATAATCATGCTATTTAAAAATTATTCTAGAATTCGGATATGAGAATTTAATCCAGTTGACCCATGACTTATCTTTCACATTGAAATATAATTTCAAAAACCACACTTTCTTCTATGTTTTGTATAATGCTTTGACAAGCTGTAAAATCTTTTTTTTTTAAATATGTTTTGTACAATGCTCTGTTCACGACTGGTCACACTTTTTTTTTTAAATATGTCTTTAGGGGTGTGGTATTTGTGTAGCGCTCAATAAAATATAAAAGAGCTGGCAGAACAATTAAAATTTCAGTTCTAAAACTGAGAAATTAAAAGATAAATTTTGTAAGTGAGATCGCTAGGAAGATATTAAAACACAGTTATGTATGTTACATGCATCTTTATGGTCATTTTAGTTTATGAATAATTTTAACACATCTAACTTTTAAGGTACATTCTATTGTATCTACATCCTTGGCAGTTGAATTTTAAGGGCATAAAAATAATTTTTTTATAATTAATAGTATCAAATTGAGCATCGATGTTTAATAGCATAAACTGTTTCTCAATAACAATTTTGTACAATTAGTACATGATTTATCCATACAAATTAAATTCTATAATAGCCAACTAGTATCCTACCCGTACATTGCAACGGGGACATATTATTAAACCAAGCATTGCGTCCCTTGGAAGTATCTTAATTTAGATGTAAACTATGATTACCTTTAATTTATAACCAAAATTAGCCATATGTATATCTCAATATCAAGTTTTTAAATCGGAACAATGGCCTAGGATTGTTCGAAAAGTAAGATACTACACCCATAATATGGGCTTTAACCTTACCTAACTTCAAATAAGGCCCACTTTGGTCAATGGGCTTTAGTAAAAAAATAGTGAGCCTTTTCAGCTGTAAACTATTTCACCCTTTGTGATTCTTTTATTTCAAATGAAATTTTGTTTTATTTTTCTATTATTCTTCGCGCCACTGCACATTTTATATTATTGTGGAGTGACACGGGATGAGTTATGGGGAAAATATTATTAGATTGGCTGAATTCATTGGGCTTCACACGGGCTTGTAGACTACTGGACCTAAATCCTAGATGAATGGCTTTAGATTGCCCTTTAAAACCTGATATGTTCGATTAAATGCACCACTACCTTCATCCTTCATCCAGATAAGATCATCAATGTTATAAAATAAATAAACATAAACAAGATAGAGACAAAGTATAAAGGATGGCAATCTCTTTATTTATATATTTCTCATATGTACAATACAAGATTATATTGCTCTATTTATAGGCTACAAATTGTAAATGAAAAGCCATTACAATAATAAATAAGAGATTAAATTCCAAATACTAGTGGGATATAAATTCCAATGGTAGTGGGGTAGTGGAGAAGTAAATGAGGATTATATTGGGAGTTACAACATGAATGGACCATCCATTATATTCATAACACTCCCCCTTGGATGTCCATTACATCAGAATATGCCTCATTAAAACCTTACTAGGAAAAACCCTGTGGGATAAAAACCTAGTGAAGGAAAAAGAGTACATTATTCCTTTTATCATGCAACTACAACCTTATTAACAAAATTCAGTGAAACACTATGTTGTGCATATTAACTCCCTCTCATGACAACATCAATCAATATCTTTAAGTTGACGAACTCCAATATTACGGACTAATTTTTTGAATATTGTAGTAGGGAGCGCCTTAGTGAATAAATCTGCTAGAACGGATCTGCTGAACATTAATAGTATTATCCTTTTGGAGATCATGTGTGAAAAAGAATTTTGGTGAAATATGTTTTGTTCTATCTCCTTTAATATATCCTTCCTTTAATTGGGCAATACATGCAGTATTATCTTCATATATGATCGTCGGGATCATTTCTCCATAAGACAAGCCACATGTCTGATGAATATGCTGAATCACAGATCTTAACCAAACACATTATCGGCTTGCTTCATGTATTGCTGAAATTTCTGCATGATTAGAAGAAGTGGATGTTATAGTTTGTTTCACAGATCGCCACGAAATAGCTGCTCCACCACATGTAAACAAATAGTCCGTTTGAGATCGGTCATTATGTGGATCAGACAAATATCCAGCATCCGCATAACCAATTAAATCTGATTTGGATTCATTTGAAAAAAACAAACCCATATCCATTGTACCTCGAAGATAGCGAAGTATATGTTTAATTCCATTCCAATGTCTTCGTGTAGGAGAAGAACTATATCTTGCTAATAAATTTACAGCAAATGATATATCCAGTCTTGTCTGTCCAGCAAGATACATGAGTGCTCCTATTTAAGATATGGTACTTTGGGACCAAGTAGTTCTTCTTCCTTTTCTCGAGGTCTAAATGGATCTTTGTTCACATCTAATGATCTTACCACCATCGGAGTGCTTAACGGATGTGATTTATCCATATAAAATCTTTTTAGCACTCTTGCAACGTAATTTTCTTGATGCACAAAAATACCATTTTTTAAATGTTCAATTTGCAACCCAAGACAAAATTTTGTCTTTCCAAGATCTTTCATCTCAAATTCTTCCTTTAAACAATTTACTGCTTTTAGAAGCTCTTCAGGAGTTCCAATGATATTTAGATCGTCAACATATACTGCAATTATAACAAACTCATTTCCAGATCTTTTCATGAAAATACATGGACAAATTGTATCATTTCTATATTCATGTTTCAATAAAAATTCACTGAGACGGTTATACCACATGCGTTCTGATTGCTTTAATCCATATAAAGATTTATTCAATTTAATTGAATAATGTTCTCGAGAACCTAAATTATATGCTTCCGGCATCTTAAATCCTTCAGGGATTTTCATATATATATAATTATCAAGCGAGCCATATAAATAGGTTGTAACAACATCCATTAGGCGCAAATCAAGCCCTTCATGTACTGCCAGACTAATTAAGTATCGAAAAGTTGTTGCATCCACCACAGGTGAGTATGTCTATTCATAATCAATTCCAGGTCACGTCTTTGCGAAAATCCTTGGGCTACAAGTCGAGCTTTATATCTCACAATTTCACCTTTCTCATTTCGCTTTCGCGTAAATACCCATTTGTATCCTACTGGCTTTATGCCTTCGGGTATTGGGACTACAGGCCCAAAAACTTTTCGTTTTTCAAGAGAGTTTAATTCTGCCTCAATTGTGCCTTTCCATTTTTGCCAATCATTTCTTTGTCGACATTCATTAATAGATTTTGGTTCATGATCCTCATTATTCATTACATCTAGCGCTATATTATATGCAAAAATATCATTAATATCAACTTTATCTCGGTTCCATCTTGTTCCATTCATGACATAATTTATCGAGATCTCTTCATTTTCATGAGTTTTATATACTTGAGTTTCTGCTGGAACTCCAATATTAGTTATAATTTTATTTTCTTCTGAATTTTTTTTCTGTCATATCCTCGACTTGGCCATTTTCATTATTTGCTCCTTTTCTTTTTCGAGAATTTTTATCTTTGGAACTGATTGGTCTTCCACGCTTCATGCGTGTCATAATTTTATTAGTTTGTCCAACAGGGACATCAACTTTTATTGGAGCATTAGCAGCTGGTACATGTGATTTGGTCACTTTCTTTGAATCTGTAAATGCGTCTGGCAATTGGTTAGCTAATCTTTGCAAATGAATTATCTTTTGAACATTTAGTTCACATTCTTTAGTACGAGGATCAAAATGTGATAATAATAATTCGTTCCATCTAATGTCTTTTCCCAGCTGATTATTTTCTCCCCCTAATGTTGGAAATTTTGATTCATCAAAATGACAATCGGCGAATCTAGCCGTGAATAAATCTCCTGTCATTGGTTCCAAATAGTTTATTATAGATGGAGATTCAAATCCAACATAAATTCCCAACCTCCTTTGAGGTCCCATTTTAGTGCGTTGTGGTGAAGCAATTGGAATATATACCGCACATCCAAAAATTCTTATATGGGAAATATTAGGTATATGACCAAAAACTAACTGTAAAGGAGAAGTTTTATTATAGCTAGTTGGCCTGATGCGAATTAGTGATGCTGCATGCAAAATAGCATGTCCCTAACAAGATATTGGAAGTTTATACTTCATAAGTAGTGGTCTTGCAATTAATTGTAATCTCTTTATGAATGACTCAGCAAGTCCATTTTGTGTATGAACATGTGCTACAGGATGTTCAACATCAATTCCAATAGACATACAATAATCATTGAATGTTTGAGAAGTAAATTCACCAGCATTGTCTAGACGTATTTTCTTAATTGGATAATCAGGAAAATGTGCTCTTAATCGAATCAATTGAGCAAGTAATCTCGCAAACGCCAGGTTGCAAGTTGATAATAAACTTACATGTGACCATCTTGTTGATGCATCAATTAAAACCATAAAATATCTAAATGGTCCACATGATGGGTGTATTGGTCCACAAATATCACCATGTATACGTTCTATAAATGTAACAGATTCATTATGTATTTTTACTGGTGATGGTCGAATAATTAACTTCCCTTGAGAACAAGCAACACATGACAATTCATTAGATTGGAGAACCTTTTGGTTTTTTAATGAATGTCCGCATGAATTCTCTATTATTTTTCGCATCATTATTGATCCGGGATAGCCTAACCGGTCATGCCAAACTATAAACATATTTTTATCTGTAAGCTTCTGGTTTACAATAACATGTGCTTCAATTGCACTAATATATGTGTAATACAAACCGGAGGAAAACATAGATAATTTTTCCAATATGCATTTTTTATCTGAGATTTTGCTAGTTATATAAAGATATTCAATATTTTCTTCATTAGTTGTCTCAACATGATATCCATTTCGGCGGATATCCTTAAAACTTAATAAATTTCTTTGAGACTTAGAAGAATATAATGCATCATCAATATAAAGTTGAGTTCTTCCATGTAACAACAGTGTTGCTCTTCCAGAGCCTTCTATTAAATTTGTACTACCCGAAATAGTACTAACATTAGCTTCTTGTATTACTAGATAAGTGAAATATTTTTTATCTTTAAGAATAGTATGAGTTGTTGCACTGTCGACAAGACATATCTCTTCATTATTGATGCCGTTGTTAACCAAAGGAATATTCATGCTTTATAGAAACATAAGAAAAAAAAAACTAATTAATACAAAAGAATGTAATTAATAACATAATAAATAAGTGAATCAACAAATTTATTTCCTTGATTAAAAAAAAAAAAATTACAACAGATACCTCAACAACAAAAATAAAAATTTATTATTTATTATATCTTATCATCACTAATTCAACAACAAAATAAAATTTTATTAATCTATTTATTTTATATCCTATCATCTACTAATCAAGTGATTAGTTTTTATTTTCTTCAACAAAGAAATCAGCAACATCCAAATGAGTAACATCAAGTTGGCTAATATCGAAATTGTCATCACAAACAAAGTTCGTATCGATATTTGCGATATTTTTCCCCTTATTCTTTAGTGATGCTTGATACAGGTCAACAAGATGCTTCGGCGTACGACAAGTACGTGACCAATGACCTTTACCACCGCAACGATAGCATGAATTCTCTTGTTCTTTATTATGCCCACTGTTTTCTTTCTCAGTTTTTTCTTCATTATTTTTCCACTTATGGTGGAGAGATATGTTTTTAGAATGATCACTATGATAATAACCTCGACCGCGGCCTCGGCCACGACCTCGACCACGACCTCGGCCACGGCCATGGCCATTACCACGTCAACGTCCTTGAAATTGTCCAGAATTATTATGAATAGCTACATTCACTTCAGGGAATGAAGCAGAACCAGTTGGACGGGATTCATGATTTCAAGAATAGCTACATTCACTTCAAATATTCTTGAAATCTTCTTCAGGAAGAACTTAATATTTCTTGAAATCTTCGTCAGAAAGATTAAATCACTAGAAAAAATTGCACATTATAAACATTGTTAAAATCTTCTCATATAAAATTTGCATATCATATAAATCTTCTTCAGAAAGATTTATTGAAATTTTATATTAGTATTGTACATCATTTAAATCTTCTTCAGGAAGATAAAAAAAATTGCACTTCATATAATTGATAACTTATTCCATTTAACAATTACTTATTATAAGAATTATTTATTTAAATGAAATTAAAATAAGATATATCAAAGTTACCTCGAATCTTCAACTAGTAGAGCTCTCGTGCTGATAACGTGTTATAAAATAAAGAAACATAAACAAGATAGAGACAAAGTATAAAGGATGGCAATCTCTTTATTCATATATTTCTCATATGTACAATACAAGATTACAATACCTCTATTTATAGGCTACAAATTGTAAATGAAAAGCCATTACAATAATAAATAAGAGATTAAATTCTAAATACTAGTGATTCTTTTATAGGCTTCACACCTTTGTGATTCTTTTATTTTAAATGATTTTTTTTTCTTTTATTCTTCGCGCCACTGCACATTTTAGATTATTGTGGAGTGACACGGGATGAGTTCTGCAGACCAAATTATTAGATCAGCTGAATTCGTTGGGCTTCACACGGGCTTGTAGACTACTGGACCTAAACCCTAGATGAATTTTGCTCTAGCAAGTCACACCTACCTTTAGTCCATTAACACCTGATATGTTCGATTAAATGCACCACTACCTTCATCCTTCATCCTGATAAGGTTACAAGTGCGGATCTTAATAGCCATATTAAACCTCGGGTAGTGGAGTAGAACTAGGGTGTTCATAAGCTCATCAAATGTTTTTGGTGAGATGAACTTTAAACAATGTTTTCAAACTGTTGAAATTTATTTACTTCACAAATGATGCATTCACATCTCAAATTTATATATTTTTAAATTGATTTAATATAAAGTCAAGTGGTAACAAAAAAAACGTTTTAAAAATTAACTTATAAATCTATTTTTTTACCGCTTAACTTCATACTAAATTAATTTGAAAATTTATAAATTTGATATGTAAATACATTGCTCGATATTTCAAAAGATTTGAATTTGCCATTTGAAGTTATTTCCATATAATTTGAAGTTGAGAAAAGGCTCACCAATATAATTGGTGAGATTAACAACACCCATTTTTAACGGAACCGGATCTTCTATTTTTCTTAGATAAAAAAGGGTCCTGGTCCCCTCTCTTTATCTCTCTCATCTCTCTTTGAGGAGAGAGAGGAGAAAGGAGGGCACGACTCTGCTTTTTTCAAATTTAT
Organism: Carex parvula; assembly: GCA_025461045.1. Classification (NCBI taxonomy): domain Eukaryota; kingdom Viridiplantae; phylum Streptophyta; class Magnoliopsida; order Poales; family Cyperaceae; genus Carex; species Carex parvula. The sequence goes on along the minus strand of JAJGRW010000537.1, from coordinate 296,096 downwards.
ATCCAGTTCGGTATCAGATGGTAGAATTCTTAAATCCAGACCATTCTTTAACATCGCACGAATTTATATCTGCAATAGGCACTACTACAAAATGTTAATCATACACTACATATCATGCACGGATGTGATAAAATTCCAAATAAACATGAGCTCAACCATACACACACAGTCATTTAAAACGCAACCATGTACGAAAGGAACATATATTTGTACACAGTTTTCTAGTAAGAAACCATGTACGTTCTTAGCTGATCTTACACAGTTTTCACGGAATCAACCATGTATGATTATGCTCAATCTCCAAACATGATTTTGTATTTAGAAAACGTGTATGCTTCATTCGCGCTCTCCATCTCAACCAACCCCTCGCTATGTGCGCCTTTTCACCTTCCCCTTCAACTCAATTTGAGTCTGGCCTCTTTATTTTCTCTCTTTATTTAAAGGTACTGAAGGTTTGATCCCACAGTATATGTATGTTTAATGTTGAATATTGAATGTTGTTTTTTGTGTGTTGATATGTTGAATATTGAATAGAGGAGGGATACACTTACAACATTTGCATGTTACAACATCTTAATTACAACAATTCGGTTTTGTGGTTTTCAAAGTCCAAACAGTGGATCCAAACCGTTCAACATGATCTCTATATTAAAATTTGTTTGGTGATGAAAATGTCAACTAAGGTGAATATATTACCTACATTTTACAACTAGATATGAACGTAGAGAAAACAATAATATTGTACATTTTACCTGCAACCCGAAAAGTAATATTTTTTTTTTGTAAGCATATAGATAATATAGATCATGTCTAACGGTTTATTTTGATATTTGAAATTTTAAATTTGAACTTATTAACATTTAAAAATAGAGACATGATAGAGGCACTAAAAATGAAGGCATATCTCCCCTCCCTCTAGTATTTAATTATTTTCTATCTTGTTAATTCTAACATGTTACATTTTTTTTAATTAAATTGATATATGTAACATACGTGAAGACATATTTCGATCTCTTTTGTTTTATTTATCTTGTATCCAAATATTTTCATCGCGCGGCAGCAGATCAACATCAAAAGAGATAGGGGCAACTATTATTTCGTTAATTAGATCAAGCAAAAATAGTGTTATATTAACTTACAAATATGTCTTCAATATATAGTTATATACTGTTGATGACTCTAGCGGACGGAAGTAGAGGAAGAGAAAGAGGAAGGATCAGGATCGTACATAGTTGAAGTTTGTGGGTTGTTCTATTTTTAGTAATTCAAATATTAATTTTTAAATAAAAGATAACATTTTAGTGATTTTTTATTCTGTTAGTAAAAATCGCAGAATTACTAACTACTCTTTTAATTTTCATCAATTATGCTGAAATTAAAAGGTTGTTTGCACTTTACTTCAGTATTAATTGACCTTAGCACTAGTACACACTACTACAAAAAACACATTTACTATCACCCATTTACCATCGGGTGTCCTTTGGCATGGATGGTGTTTGTAATTAGGCGACTACAGGTCTCACTGACATTTACGTTTTATATCTAGGAGATGAAGAATTTTGTTAATCGCTGTTTATTTCTATGTAACTAGGGGATGTCAAATATCAGCCTAGGAGTACCGGCGTTATAAAATTGAAAGCATATCGATACCAAGGAGTGTAACTTAGTTGCCCAGTTTGGGTAAGTTATTATGTTTCATGAAATGCCTTGTAATGGCATATAGGAGCTGAGCAAGAGATGTTTATAGTTAGGAAATGCTAGTTAGAAATTTTGCTAGAAATGAGTTTCAACATGCTTGATATAGTTGCAAATTGCACAAATGCTAGTTAGATGATTTTGTGTAATTCTGATATTTGATAATTCACTGTTATTATTTTGTTATTTAGTGACATGGTTGATATAGTTTGATTAATTGTTGGAATTGTGATTGTTGAGTATTATTTACTAGCAAAATTGGAGGCTGCTACATCTTGAGCGAAACATTTAAAAGAAAAAAATATGCCAAAATGGCAACACCAACGGTTAAAACAGGTGTTGTAAGACCAACACCATTTGTTCGTTGAGTGGAACAGATGGTGAAAAGGACTAATACCATCTGTTCAATTTAAATCGAACAGATGGGGAAAGTACCAACACCATTGGTTTTCAACCGATGGCATATGTACAAACTTTTGCTATCAGGGTGATAGCCAACGGTTCAAAAACAAATGGTAAAGTGTAATTTGAACCGATGGTGAATGTTTTTTTTTTCTAATAGTGACAAAAAATGCGACCATCAACTGTCCACAATCTAATAACACACGATTTTATAACTGTGTCCACGGGCATTGTGTATGAAAAGGTCGGTAGATTGTACATGGTTTCCTACCCGTGTATATGTACCCCTAACATACAAAGTCTTTTAAATAAACCGTGTCTGATATGTTGTACAAGTTGTACCTCATATTCTACTCGTTGTCTTTCATCTTCTTTTGGTTGTTTATCATCTTTTTCTAGTTATCTTTCATGTTCATCTAGTTGTCTTTAATGTTCTATTCATTATCTTTCATGTTTTACTGATTGTCTTCCATGTTCTAATGGCTGTATTTTATCTTCTTCCAGTTGTCATTTATCTTGTACTAGATGTCTTTCATCTTCATCTAGTTGTACTTCTTCTACCTCTAGTTGTATTTCACATTCCACTAGTTGTTTTTCATCTTGTTCTAATTGTATTTGTTCAACCTCTAGTTGTATTTCATCTTCTACTAGTTGTTCTTTATTATTTACTAGTTGTCTTTCTTGTTATGCTTGTTGCCTTTAATCTTGTACTTGTTGTCTATCTTGTTCTACTGGTTTTCTTTCATGTTCATCTAGTTGTCTTTCATCTTCTTATGGTTGTTATTCATGTTCTACTGGTTGTCTTTCATTTTCTTCTGGTTGTCATTTTTCTTCTACTGGTTGTCTTTCATCTTCTTCTAATTGTCTTTCATCTCATACTGGTTGTCTTTCATGTTCTACTTGTTGTTTTGAATATTCTTCTGGTTATTTTCCATCTTCTACTGGTTGTCTTTCATGTTCTACTTGTTGTTTAATTGGTTGTCTTTCATATTCTACTCGTTGTCTTTCATCTTTTTTCTCATTGTCTGTCATCTTCTACTGGTTGTCTTTCATCTTCTTCTGGTTTTATTTCTGTACTAGTTGTCTTTTTTGTTATGGTGATTGCCTTTGATCTTGTACTGGTTGTCTATCTTGTACTTGTAGTTGTCTTTCATCTTCTACTGGTTGTCTTTCATATTCGGCAGGTTGTCGTTCATTTTCTTATGGTTGTCTTTCATCTCGTACTGGTTGTTTACCATCTTCTACTGGTTGTCTTTCATCTTTGTAACAACCGGTAAATTTTTATATTAATTTTGAAATTTATATTGAACTTTATTATAATATCACAAAATTATAAGGTTTAAATAGCAAAAATGCAAACTTTATAAAAATAAAACAGCCACCGTGGCACCCCTTTGCCACGCGGCTCATTGCATGTAAAATCCCATCCCTTTGACCACCCTTTGACCACCGTTAAAACCTCTTTATATAAGGCATTCTCTTTCGGATTAGGGTTAAAAAAAAAACATAAACAGAAGCCAAATTAAATTGGAGAGAAAAAGAAAGAGAGAAAAAGGAAATGTGAATGGAATTTGGAAAAATAAAAGAAATATTTTGATATTGATTAAGATTTGATTTTCCTGTTTGATTGGAATTCCGACTACGTCGCATTGATTCTGAACAATGGTTGCTGTTCGATTTGGATTTCTGGATTGATCGCTATCAGGTAACCGGACTTCTCTATAATTTGTGTTTTTGTTTTGTTTGGTTGAATTGGATATTTGAATTGGATATTGGATTGTGAGGCATATTTAACGAGATAGCGGGTCTGAGGTTCGAATTTGATTGTGAACTGATGAGATTTTGTGTTCTGTGAATGTGGGAATGGTCTGTGTGACAGACATTCCAAATACTGTGTGACTTGTTTTACTGATAACCTAGATCGTCGTGCTATCGCCGGTTAAATATGTATGCATAATTTGATTTGAATTTGTGTGGATTAATCCAGTCTGTTTGAATGGTTGTTTAATTAAGCCAATTATAGAGAAGCTGCGTGGTTAAATAACCGGTTACTAAGCTTTGTAGCTTACTCCGTATTGTTTCTTTGTGTTTTTTTTGTTCGCGACGTAGGTTGACGGGACGAAGGATGGATGCGAGGGTGCCTCTCTTGTCGCGTGCCCCGGCCCGGCGGCGGGGTTGTGACAATCTTCCTCTGGTTGTCTAGCATTTCTACTAGTTGTCTTTCATATTCTACTGGTTGTTTTTAATATTCTACTTGTTGTCTCTCATATTCTACTAGTTGTCTTGTATCTTCTTTTGGTTGTCTTTCATTTTCTTCTGGTTGTCCTTCATCTTCTTCCCGTTATCTTTCATTTTCTACTGGTCGTCCTTCATGTTGTACTGGTTGTCTTTCATGTTGTACTGGTTGTCTTTTATATTCTTCTGGTCGTCTTTCATCTTCTTCTGGTTGTCTTTCATGTTCTACTCGTTGTCTTTCATGTTCTACTTGTTATCTTTCATGATCTACTAGCTGTCTTTCATGCTCTACTAGATATCTTTCATCTTCGTCTAGTTGCATTTCTTCTACCTCTTGTTGTATTTCATCTTCATCTAGTAGTCATTCATCCTGTACTGGTTGTCTTTCATGTTCTACTGTTGTCTTTCATGTTCTACAAGTTGTTTTTCTTTTTTGTACTGGTTGTCTGTTCACACATAAGTGTATGCACAAAGTTTTAGTATAGCAAGCTATACCTTTTAAACCTTGGTGCACCTTTCGATTCAGATTGCAAGTGTACAATCCTATCGAGCAGTATATTTAGGTATCGATCCATAGGACCGTTGAAACCAGACTGGACTCTACTTAGATTTGCTCAGTTCTAGAAGTTCTGCAAAGGTTGTTGTTGGTTTGTTTAAATTCCTAAACAGATAGATTTAAAACAGTAAAAGTGTTTAAAAAATGAATAATAAAAGGCACTTCCAGGGTTATGACTTTATCTTAGTTCTGCCTCGAGGTACCCGGTCCTTGTAGTGTCTTACACGGGCCGGGTACTGTCGTACACAGTCCGTGTGGTCCCCGAGTGAATGCAGCAGTTACTGTTTCTTTTTGTTGTTCCTTTATGTAGGGTTCTACTGACCAGACCTAATGTTCCTAAACCTCAACTGTCATTTGTCGGTTCATTAACTTGGTATGGAATTGCAATATCTGCCCTTGTCGGGTTCTAGACCTCAACTGTCGTATATTGGTCCGAATTACCTAGTTGCTTGTCTGGTATACTAAAGGTAACCTCTATCCGTCGATATGAGGAAATGTTCACCTTTCGGATCACTAATCCTACCTCATGTACTTAGTTTGGTTGAGAGATTATAAGGCCAAAGTACCTTCTAGATGTGGCCATTCATCTAGTGGTAAACCAATATAAATCAAACAATTTAATCTAAGCAATTAAAAACAAACACAAATTTCAACACAAAAATCCAAGTAACTAGCATGCAAAACAAAACATCTGATTACATCACAACCCTAGAAACTAAGAAGTCTACTCAAACATAGTTCTAAAACAGATAAGAGAGATGATAAAGATAGTGCTCATGGCAAAACTCAAAGTAGTAAGAAGATCCGTCGCAAATCTCTCGATTTACTCCTCTCTTCTTCTTCTCCAAGCCAAGCTGTAAGCTGCAAATCCTAGATCTCAATTCTCTGTCCTCGAATGAGCTCTATGTTGGACAGAGAGGCCCTCTAATGCCTTCCATTCGCGACCCTCCCTAGCTGGCACCAATTTCCATCTTTGGTTTTTGTTTCTAGAAATGCCATGCACGGTCCGTATGCAAGGGTGCACGGACTGTGTGCCTGTGTCCTGGTGAGTTGAATTGTGTACGGTCATGTATCTTCAGTCCTTGGTCGGGCAGAGGGTGTACGGACCGCATGCAGATGGTGCACGGTCCGTGTATGAGCCTTCAGAATCCATATTCTTCCTCTGTTTGGCCCGTTTCCTGCAGAATAAGAATAAAAGCGCAACAGTACCTGATCACTCAAAAGAGAGCGATGTTTCTTTTAATATTTATAAACTCAGAAATGCTATCGGTTCGGACTGCAAGCGCACAATCCTATTGAGTAGTATATTCGAGGTCGATCCACAGGAAATATTGGTTCAGAGTTTTGAGCGATCGAATCACAAACTTTCGAAAGGCTAGACGAAATCTGAAAATTGAGAGTTGTAGTTGTGATCAATGTAAATTAGGAAGATATTAAAAGTAATTAAAATAAAGATAGAGATGAGAATTCCTAGGGTTTCGGCACACCATTGCTACTCAATCCGCTTTGATAATATATTCCTGTCGGGTCTGATTTCCTGCTGTTGTTTTATGAAAGACACCACATAGGTCACTGCGAATTTGATCGCATACCCACTGTCCATCATTTGCCCGATGCTTAGGAGGTTTTGTGAAAGTTGCGGGATGTAGTATACATTGTGTAGATACCTTGTATTGTTTGCAGTTTGGACAGCCACCTTGCCAATACCTTCAACTTGTATTTGTTTGTCATTGCCGAGTCTCACAGGCTTCTTGTATGACTCGTCCAATTCTCCGAAGAGATACTTGTAACCGGACATGTGATTAGAACATCCGCTGTCCAGGAACCAAACTTGACTCACGTCTGATTGCTCGTCGGTTTTTGCCATGAAGAGCATGGTGCCTTTCTCATTGCCTTTCTCCTCTACAACATTGGCTTGCTCTTCCTCACACTTCTTCTTGTAGCAATCAGCCTGCACATGGCCGATTCTGTGACAATAGTGGCATTCAACGCCTTGCTTGCCTTGTCCGTCTTCCCTCTTCTTCTTGTAGCAATCTGCCTTGACGTGACCGAACTCGTGGCAATAGTAGCCCTCGATATCCTTCTTTGTTGTTTGTTCTTGACGGTTGTCTCCTCTTGCCTTTGGTGAGGAACGCCTTAGAATCGTCCTTCTCTTCAGATCTGAGAAGTCGAACTTCATGGGCTTGCAGCGAACCCATCAACTCGTCGAAAGAGTATGTGGACAGATTCTTGGACTCTTCGATTGCTGCCACGACATGGTCGAATTTTGCTGTAAGGCTGCGTAGTACCTTCATAACCACGATCTTTTCTGTGAGATCCTCGCCACAACTCTTGATTTGGTTGACGGTGGATGTGACTCTTGTGAGAAACGCTTGAACAGATTCGCCTTGATTCATGTTCAACGTCTCAAACTCCCGTCTCAAGCCCTGCAACTTGATAGCTACCACCTTGGAACTTCCATGAAATGCGGTTTTCAGAGTAGTCCAGGCCTCGTTTGCTGTTTCTACTACTGCAATCTTCGCAAACACTGATTCTTGTACGGCTTGCTGAATGAAGAAGAGCGCCTTTGCATCTCGCTTGGCTGTGTCGATTGGTGTTGGATCAGGATTCGGTATTCCCTTGTCTACTAGTTCCCACAAGCCATGAGATTTCAGCATAGTTCGTATCTTGATGCTCCAGAATTCGTAACTCTCACCCTTGAACAAAGGTACCGTCTGATTAGACATGCTAATGGTGGTGTTGTTGCCTGCGTCGGCCATTAGAACAACCTCCCTCTGATACCAATTTTGTTGGAACTTTTTCGGAAAAAAACAGAACACAGAATTGGATTTTTCACACAACTTGATTAATTAATGAACAGATACAAAACACGGTATTTAAGATGGAGCATATTCCAAATGTAGCACCCACTAACTTCATCACAAAGCTGCCATAATTAGCCTACCACCAAACCTACTACATGACTTCAACTAAAAATAAAAAAACTACCCTTTCTAACCAATTCCAGCACACCTCTAAACGTGCTGCCTATTTTTGACAAACCAGAAATAAACCTGCTACTAAAAAAAAACCGCTGCTTCTAATCTGCCCCTTCTATGCCTTGCTGACTTGGATTACATTTAACACCAACCACCTTGAGAGAGACATAGAAAAGAGAAAAATGAAGAAAAGGAATAAGATACAAAATGAAGAGATAAAGAGATGGTACACTACTACCGACCGATAAAATAATATTTCGACTTATTTACTAACTTGCCACAACACTTTTAGTCTATTTCCTTCGAATCAAGATCAGTTTAAACCGTTAGTAAATGGGCGTTAGAAGATCCCATTTTTGTAGTAGTGTTAAGAGAATTTTTGAATTTCAAACTTTAGTAAGAAATGTTTTATGTTAGACTACGCAAATCTTAAACAAAATACAGCAAATACTTAATTCTCGTGTCAGAAAGTTATAAATAAAAAAGTCATAAACATTTGTGTATGACTTATTCATACCATACTGTGCTGCTAATAAATAGAAATTATATTCCAGTTACTTCAGCCATTCATGTTTCCCTTTATATTAGAAAAAAAGGAACATCATTTTAAATTAAAATATATTTGTATTTTTGTTTAGTTCAGTAAATATGAAACTTTTAAGTATAAATCATATTAATTTTCGGATTCAATAAACATTAGGGAAAATGTGAAAATATTTTAATTTAAAATAGAAAATAACATAGTTGAGTGTGATGGTGGAGAAATAGGGAAGTATTTCAATTTTAAATGGTAAAATATGTTCTTTGAGTATTTGATGGGAAAATATGAGAGTATAACATTTAAAATGGGAACATAAGAAATTTGAGTGTGTTGATGGGAACATTTAATGATAGCAACAATTTCTCCTTTTGAACATATTTTAATTTTGATAGCCACAATTTCTCCTTATTTTTTTTAAATGACTATATTGCGCCAGTTAACATCGCCTCGAGCTTCACATGGCACACATGGCAGTGCACATTTTCATAAATATGAAAAAACATACCACGGCCAGTAATTTAATCTCAAGATTCTAGCCAACAAGAGGGAGAGATAGATTCATTGTTGCCTTGCGAAGAGGGAGAGATAGATTCATTGTTGCCTTGCGAAGAGAGAGAAGTAAATAAAAGACAAGTCAAGAAGCTTGTTTCTCTTTCGAGAGAAAAAGAAAGAATGGAGATCTGAAAATGAATGTTCTCTTGTTGCCCTATAAAAATGTATATGAATTTTGGCTTTAGAGTTTTGAGTTAATGGTGTATGGCATGTTAATTTCTCTTTTTCTCCCCTTCTCCTTGTACTTCTCCTATGCAGCTTGTGTGAGCATGAAATTCATATCACCTAATACCTCAAATTTTAAGTTTGGATCATGACTATCCATTTAGGGGTGTTCATTGGGTTCGTCTTATTTGATTGTCAACCGAACCGAAAAAGTATGGATTACAAGATTCGGTTTTTCGGTTTAAATGGATCAGTTTGGTTGATTTTTTGAACAAGAAGGGGTGAATCATGATGATAAATGGTGGACAGCAGAATCATATTGAGGTGGCTTTTGTTGTAAGAAAAATTCGTGGTACATATCATGATCTTATTTGAAATAAAAATATACAGAAATCATAAACTTTATAAAAAATATAATATATGATATTAAACATAAAGTTATTTGATATATAACTGCATCAACCAATTAGACAATCATTAAAAAAACAAATAGGTAAAATTATAAATATATTTTCTATAGTTTTAGATTGCACTATATATAGAAAAATAAATTTAACATATAAATTCTAAACTCTTCAATGGATTTGGTTTTGGACAATCTATAAATTCTAAATCCTGAAACTTATAAAAGCTTACACGTATAATTCCATCAAATCTAAATTCTTCAATGGATTTGATTTTGAACAGACTAAAAATTTAGTTATTTAAAGAAAAAACAAAAATCTACACCAATGAGATGAATAGGTGAGACCAGGGTTTGAGATGAGACTTCACGTAACCTCTTATTTTCTTACTCTTGATATAAAAAAAATCTGCACTGATTCTTCTTATGTTTACATGCATGTGTAGTGTCTCGAAATCTCGATTTAGACTTTGCAGTTTGATGGCAATAACTCGTGCACTTTTCTGAAATGCAGTATTCAAAATTGTCCATGCATTTTTTTCGCACGTGGTTTCTGTAGCAATTTTGAAGAAATCATATCGTCAACTGCTTGTTGGATGAAAAACAGCTCTCGTGCATCCTTCTTCTGGTTTTTCTTGTGGATTGAACAGGATTTACATCTTGTGATGCTCCAAAATTCGTAATTTTCACCTTAAAGAGTAGAATTGCTAGTTGAGTCACATTTCATCCATCTCACCCCCAATTAGATCGAGTGGTTGTAATACGAGATTGTTGGATTATTGATGAATAAACAACAGTAAGCAACATATTTTTGAGCTAATTGACAGTGGAATAGATAAACGCAGAAAACAATACCGCACTGCTATGCCCGTATTTGCAGAGACAAAGAAGGTTTTTTTCTTAAAAAAAGGAATGTAATTTTTCACTCAAAATTACATAGAGTTCTATAGTATTTATACTTCTACAAAACATATGATAAAAGTAACAACTATACTAAAAGTACCCATGCATGTTATTTCACACGTATATATACTTCTAAACGAACTCAATTGATGCCGAGATCTTCTTGAAATAATTTTAAATTAATTCTCAACATTATTCAATGCATCAAAATAAATCAATATTGCATAGTGCCAATATAATGGACATTTAAAACCACAAACCTTCAAAAAATAAAAAATAAATATTACAGAGTGCAAATATAATACACAATACTCCAAATCTACCCATTATCTAGCTATATAGCTGCTTTGAATGTTGACTCGTCCATGGCTTGACAAAAAATCACAACAATGACGAATCAAAATGGCATGTCTAGGACATGACATGATGCGCACACCTACAGACAAGGTATATGTGGACTAACACGTTGGAACACTGCTAAAAACGTCTAGACACGGAAGGCAAGAGCCGTAAAATCCACCCAGTTTACACTTAGAAATTATGTACTCGTAGGATTGTTGTAAAGTACCAGAAAATATTGAAAAATTTGGAAACGAGAATAAAAGTTTTTTTTTTTGACAATGAAAAAAGGATCTAGTCCTTATCTCATTAATCATTTTGGAGTTACAAAAGTTATGTAAGTAAATAAGAAAAACAATTCTGCTCAAAACATTTGAGCATAAAGCAAATAAAAGGAAATTAGAAAGAAATGGAAAATGAAAAGAAAAGTAAGAAAAGAAAAAAGAAAATAAATAAACTTGATTAGGCTATTCCATTCTTCTTAAGGTCCTGTTAGTGAGCTATATCTCCATTGTGCTTCCACTTGTTCAGCTAGGTCCAGCAGATTACGATTTTCTTCTTTAAAAATTATATTGCAGCATTCTCGCCATATGATAAATTGTGTAATTAGCAAGATCGACCTTTCTTTCTTGCTAAACTTGAATTTCTTTAGGCTTGTTACAGTGTTTTTCCTCCCGTATGATAATCCTCCCGGTATTTTGATCTTCATCTTCAATTCTATTAATCTGTACAGCAACCAGAATAAAAGTTACTAACTTCCTTATTGTTAAGACATTTTTTTAATTTTTTTCTATTTTATTACTACAAATAACGAATTTTCCTAATTATACAAACAAAAACAAACAAAAGGAAAAAAAAAACACATGCCCCAAATAAATACGACAAAAATATTAATTTTGACTTTTGTCCCCTATTTTGGAGCATTTGTCCAGTTTTTTTCAATTTTTAATGACCAGATAATTAATATGTCTAAATTTAAGTGGTATTAATATTAATTACATTGGTATTGTACCAGTAAAACAATATTGATAAAGTCTTACCCAGGGTTTTAAATAGCTAGCTATAGCAAAGCTATAGCGGTTTTTGACCTAAAAAGCTAAGTTACGGGGTAAAACTTCGCTAATCGAGCTACGGCCGCTATAGCGGTAATAGCGGTCCGCTATGCTACATGGGCTTATTATTATTTATTTGTTTTGCAATTTAAGTGGGCTTTAAGGTCCAAAACGAAATTAAATTAGATGGGTCTATAATATCAATAAACTTGAACAATGTGCGTTGGTCTATAATATTGATAGTTTATGAATTAGGGATATTTTGAATGACAATTTGAACTTTGTATTGGTTCAATGTGATTATTAGAACTTCTTAATCAATTTGGTGTTTTTGTTACTTATGAGACTTTAGATATGTTTATTATTAGTAGAAATATAAAAAAAAAATTTGAAAATTGTCACAACCCAACAATGGGGCCGACAACCCGCCGCGCTCATCAGCGCAAGGCGATTTCTATCATTTTACAGAATCACATATATACATATACATTATTAATGACATAACTTACTTCTTCTTTTTTTTCGTTGCAAGTCCCACAGTCTTCTAGTTCAACATCTTGTTTTCGTGTCTTACGCTTTGTACCTGGAACCCACGAAGTGGAAAAATATTAGAGATTGAAAATCTCTAAGTGCGGTATTCAGTTCCAGTCGAGTTATTCTAAGACCCAACCAACTTAAAGCAAATAGCACCAAACACAAATTATAAACGAGCAAGATTAATCATCAAGTCAAATATATAATTCACAATCAATAGTAAACTGCTAGCATGAATGAATGTAGACCAAAATTAGAACCTTACGAAGTACTCAAAAATAAGTTTACCTATGACATTTCATTAACTAAGTTATGCTTATGATAACATAAAATTTCTATAAACTCCAAAGTGCAATGCTCATGCAAGTAGATTGATTATAAATTCAAACATGCATGAAATGCTAACATATCATATAAAATACTCAAATGTTCATGAATCTTATTTAGTGCACAAATGTTCTTGTAAAGCAATTCTTTTAGCATTTCTATCTTGCGATCTAGATTCAACACTTTTCTCACTAATACGGCGCCTACATGACAGCGCCTACACAATTTCTGTTACCACGAATACGGCGCCTACACAATTTCTGTTATGCGCTTCCACGAATTAACAGCGCCTACATAACAGAAATTACGCGCTTACCACGAATACAGCGCCTACATGACCCCGGTCATGCGCTACCACGAAAAGACAGCGCCTACATGACCGGTCAAGTTTCCAAGTTTCAATCAAGTACAAATATGACCACAATAATAATATAAGAACCAATGAATATAAGTTACCAACTATAATCAGTCAAGAAACAAAATATAAGTTCACTTTAAGAAATGCTCAAATACAGCAAAATAAAATCAGCAAGCTAGAGAACAAGTTAATAGCTATACCAATCAAGCAATACGAAATATTATAACGTGTAATGCTCATGTGGAGTAGACTTAAAAGTTCAATCAAATTTACCTATGCAACCCTATTGTTTAACCATTCTTTATTCCAAATTTAGCAATTCTCAAATATGCACAATTTTTCAATTTGATCAATTCTCAAATATTTTCCTTTGTTTATCATGCGTTACAAGTTCTTGCACCAAGCATAAATCCAGTCATGCTCTACCTGAATATGGCGCCTACACAGCTCTCGCCATGCGCTACCCGAATATGGAGCCTACACAGCTCACGCCATGCGCTACCCGAATATGGAGCCTACACGGCTCTCGCCATGCGCTACCCGAATATGGCGCCTACACGGCTCTCGCCATGCGCTACCCGAATATGGCGCCTACACGGCTCTCGCCATGCGCTACCCGAATATGGCCAGGCGCCTACACAGCTCTCGCCATGCGCTACCCAAATATGGAGCCTACACAGCTCTCGCCATGCGCTACCCGAATATGGCGCCTACACAGCTCTCGCCATGCGCTACCCGAATATGGCGCCTACACGGCTCTCGCCATGCGCTACCCGAATATGGCGAATATGGCACCTACACGGCTCTCGCCATGCGCTACCCGAATATGGCGCCTACACGGCTCTCGCCATGCGCTACCCGAATATGGCGCCTACACGGCTCTTGCCATGCGCTACCCGAATTTGGCGCCTACACGGCTCTTGCCATGCGCTACCCGAATTTGGCGCCTACACGGCTCTTGCCATGCGCTACCCGAATATGGCGCCTACACGGCTCTTGCCATGCGCTACCCGAATATGGCGCCTACACGGCTCTTGCCATGCGCTACCCGAATTTGGCGCCTACACGGCTCTTGCCATGCGCTACCCGAATATGGCGCCTACACGGCTCTTGCCATGCGCTACCCGAATATGGCGCCTACACGGCTCTTGCCATGCGCTACCGGAATATGGCGCCTACACGGCTCTTGCCATGCGCTACCCGAATATGGAGCCTACACAGCTCTCGGATTTCATTCTTCAATTCCCATCAAAGTACATACAAGACATTCCATCTACAAGCAAATCAATATGTTCTATAAATGCAAGTCATATTCACATTTCTATTGAAGGTTCATTTAATGCAAGTAAATAGTTCATATCATGCTATGTATCATGCATGCAAGTATAACATGCAAAAGTTCTAGTTCAACTCATGTTCCATATCATCTATGCATATTCAATGCAACTCAAACACTTGATGCAAATCATGTCATATTCGAAACCAAATTCTAAACATCGTACTTCATTTTCAGATTTTTGCTATGAAAATATATGACCATGCATCTTGATGCTTTATTCTAAAATATAACACTAGCATATACTACAATCTTATTTTGCCACTAAACTCTTCAAGTTTTATCACGATTCAATTCTAGAATATATGTGCATGCTCATTATGACAACTCATGCATTCATGCTATGCATTTCAAATGAACATTCAAGAACTTAAACTACAACTAATTACCAATCAAGCAACCAAGCAAGCATCAACAATACAACCAATTAGCAACTAAACAAACAAGCAAGCAACAACTCCAAACTAATGCCTTGTACCATGCATACAAGTTAATTTCACGCAAACAGAAATATGGTTCAGTTCATGATGCAAGCGTATGTCATGCAACTCGTTTATGCAATAAGAATACCAACTTCAAGACTTTTAACTACAAGCAATTGGCAACCGAGCAACAGCCAAGCTACACTAATCAAACAAATAATCTCGTGCAATCAGGACATGAAAAGACAGTGCCTACATGACCGGTCAAGTATCCATTTTAATAATTAATCAATTTCACATATGACTATATACTATGCTTCATGAGACTATGCATCATTATTGTGCCATCATTCACTTAAATCAAACTTATGTTCCAACCAGATTATTTGATATTCTGTCATGCATCAATTTTAGAGAAGTATGATCATGCTTCCTAAGGCATTTCATACCTTCATATCATACAATTGAAAAACTATAACAACTATCTATAGTATGACAAACAAACTAGAAATCAACAAGCAATCATCAAGGCAATAACAATCAAGCAAAACCAAATCACTACCATATATTAACCTTAAGATTACCAACAATTTACTTCTCTTAGGCATTTCACCGAACAGCTAATGTGCAGCAACACACCAGACCCGTACCACTAATTTACTTCTCTTAGACATTTCACCGAACAGCTGATGTGCAGCAACACACCAGACCCGTACCACTAATTTACTTCTCTTGGACATTTCACCGAACAGCTGGTGTGCAGCAATACACCAGACCCGTACCAGTGACGGTACAATAATCGCTCAATTAAATCACAATCATCAAGAAATCAACATGCGATCAAGAGCAAGCAAAGAAACCCACGAGCTTACAACAGCAATTAAACAAGTTAGAAGGGGCTAGGAATAACTCGAAATCCGCACCTTAGAAATTCGGGCTCAATGAATAACTTGTCACTGTTGCGTAGACACATCCTGCTTGTTCCCGTCATGCAATGTTCATCCTTATGCCGGATTATCGAAATATCAATAATCAAACAAGAGATTACGGAAGAATTCGTCAGGATCGATCGAAGAGGTTGACGTGTTGCAAGCGTCTCCGCCTCACTCATCTATCATTGTATAATCGTCGCCGCCACCTCCTATCTTCTCTTCTGCCGTATGCTTTGGTTGCACTTGAGCCACGTCCTTCTAACAATTTATTTCTAATTTCAATTGCCGGGTACACCAAGGGAAATGATATATAATGGAAGTGAGGTGGTGTGTGGCGGAGGGAAGGAAAGTTTTGTGCGGACTCCCCCCCAAGAAAAATAAATCCTCACTGGGGAGAATAAAGAAAAATAGAGAGAGAAGAGGGAGTGTACACGTGGGTGAGAATGAAGTAAAGGTGGTGCCATGTGTCCCCAAATAAAATGAAAAAAAATGATAATAGAAAAGTAAAGGCGGTGCCATGTGTCCCCAAAAATAAAATTCTAGAACTCAAAGAAATATATTCTATTATATATTGTTCTCAACTAAATGATTAATAGGTTTGCAATTAACTCCTTCGCATTTTTTTTAAAAATAACTTGAACATTATAATTACCAAGATTTAAGCTAATATCACATTACAATGAAAATATCTAAAGCTGGAGTACAACTTCTCAAATTATTGTATATATGACTTTATAAGAAAATTAAATTTAATTAATTAACAGGTATAAATAAATAAATTTACCATATTTCAAATACAAAATTAGTCATGTTCCAATCTTTCCAGAATTTCTGATTTCAACACTTGCACAATTTATTAATCATCATTTGTTAAGGAATTTACAATTACCTAGTTTCTAATTTAATTATTCCTATGTATTTCTAGTGTATATATTACAACATATTTCATCGATTATGTATTTCTTTACCTCATGTCAATTATATTTCCTAGTATTCAAAAACTAGGCTGTTACAAAAATAAAAAAAATGCTATGGAGGATAGCTTTCGCGATAGTTTTTTTTTTTTGTCTCCCCGCTATGCCCCTATAATCGCTATTTAGAACCTTGGTCTTACCACTCGAGTCTAATAGCTTGAACAAAACAGGGCATTTTCTGATAGTGCGCACAATGGAGCAGCCCAAATTTTTTGGTGATCATCCCTTGAGGCTCTTATAAGTTATAATACATATCTTTGTGATTTTGTTTACATCACTGCACGAGTGAAAAAAGTAAATCAGGGCCAATTTCACACAAGCACTGCATTCTGGAAAATAAATCAAAATGTGGCAATATCATCTCTTAAAATAGTTAATTCAGACTATCGATCAAGTTAACTAGTCCTAATGTGAATCAAAAGGAATTATGCACCAAAATTACGCTGGTATAAAAAATAATACTCAAATTTAGCTTATTGGGTCCTAATTAAGATACTCTACCATAATAATTAATACCTCATCGTGAAAAAGCATCCCAGTCACTTGCAATTGGTGATACTTTGACTAAACTGGAGCAATATCCCCACTTCTCATCGCAAATTCCAACAGAAGTGGACACCAAGTCCAAACAAAAGAAGAAAACCCAGAAAATGGTGAAGAAAAATGATGACGCCTGAGTTTCATCATTTATTCAAAATGGTTAGAATGAGGCAATAGAAACCAGCTGTCATGGAAAATTAAGAAATTCAATTTTACTCTCTGAACATTAAACAACACTTTTTGATAAATTTCAAGTTTTAACTTAGTTGACACAGAGAAAGAGAGAGAGGTTGCTTGAGAAGTATTCCCATTTTAGAAGTCCTATTGACTTAGGCATGTATGTTATGGCCCATTAGCCCAATAACGACAAAGCCCAGCCCAATAGCGAATAATAATAATAAGTAATAATAATTGTCCGATTCATATATATAAAACCAGGGTATTATCTTTGTGGTATAAGAAAAACATTAATAAATTTTTAGTTTTCAATTCGACCTAAATCTTGTCAGTCCTTTTCTTTTCTTTACTGTACTTTAGAAATAATGTCGTCAATGTCGATCTCAAAGACATGCTATCCCAATAAATAAATAACCATAATTTAATAATATTGCTAGGATCAAAGATTACTTATTCTTTTGGTTTTGTGGTACCTTTTTCTTTTGATTTTCTTTTCTCTTTTGTAAATTTGAAGATTTAATTATTCGAAAGACAAAGAAATGGTGAAATATATACTTTTGCTGTTCGTACTGTGGACACCCAGATGATTTATTCTTTACTTCATGTTTCCTCTTTGATGATATGGAAATTCATTGCTTGAGCGACTAGCCATTTGTTACTTTCTACAATCATCGTTTTCTTTAATTTGCTGGCGCTTCAAAAATTACTGTACTTGAATCATTCTTGTTGTAAAAATTTCTTGTATATGTAGGATTCCTGAAAATAGCATGTAAAATTGAGCAAAATTGAGAGGGGTAATCGATCGGCTGTCTTTTCTTATTAAAAATATGTGTTAATTGAGTCGAGGATTTCGTATCTGCGCGTACTTATTTTTATTCATTAAATATTTGTAGTTCACTAATGAATAGGGAATAATTACCATTTTCACTGTCACATCATGTTCAGGGGCATGATTAAAACTATTCCTTATATTCCTTTCGTTTATGGGGTACCTTTTCCTTTTGATTTTCTTTTCTCTTTTGTAAATTTGAAGATTTAATTTTCAAAAGAGGTGGAGCATATATAATGGCAACACAAGGAAATAGTGAGATACTTTTTCTTTTCGTAATGTGGACACCCATTTGTTTTATTCTTTACTTTATCTTTCCTCTTAATTTGATGATATAGAAATTCTTTGAGAGCAAAATAAGTCCAATATTAGATATACTTCAAGATTTTATTGATATCTTTTTGTGATGAATTAGTTTTGTAACGCAAAAATACAATTAATATCAAATTTTTGCATATAAGCTAGCATTTTTTATTGGTTGCAGTAAATCATTTTTATAGGATAGAGGAAATATATAAGGTGTCTTTAAACCGTAGAATGAGTCCAACATTGACTAAATATTGAGATCATATATATATGTGCATAGTTTATTTACAATGAATTTATTTTTACACCAGATCATTATATAATAATTTTGCAAGAGAAAAAATTGTTTTTCCAGAATTATTATAGATGTGGGAATACAAACTATTATACAATAAAGTAAAATTTAGATATAGGAATTCTAAAACATTATATGTATGCACAATTTCTTTCATAATTAAGAAATACAAACTATTTAACACAAGCAAAACTGTTGTCAGTTTCATGCTGATTGCATTTGCATGGTACATAGAATTTATAGTACGCATAACTTTGCTTGGTTGACAAATATAATTTGTTTTGTGAAAGGTTTAATGATATATATATATATATATATAGAGCTGGGCTATGGTGAGTTGTGAAGTAAGAGGTCCTTTTTACTTCACGCTCATATTTTCATTTTGAAAATCCAAACAACCGATCCGAACCGCTCAACATTTTCTAAATATTGAAATGTGCTTGGAGACTAAATTTTACAATTTTTGGAATTTTTTTACTATTTATTAAGCCACTTTGAAAATCACTGATCCGGTGGTCCAGAAAATTTTACAGTTTTTTACTGTTCATAGTGGATGAGTGATTTTCAAAGTGGCTTAATAAGTAGTAAAAAAATTCCAAAAAATGTAAAATTTAGTTTCCAAGCACATTTCAATATTTAGAATATGTTGAGAGGTTCTGATCGGTTGTTTGGATTTTCAAAATGAAAATATGGCGTGAAGTAAAATGTTGTTTTAAAATATAACTATAGGATTTTTTTTTTAATATGTGTAGATTATTCTAACATTTAAAAAAATTGTGAACTTTTTGCAGGTCTTGCATATATATAAAATTCGTAAACATTATTAAATTAGATCAAACTATTTTATATTGCTTATAAAGTGATCTAAAAGTTGTTCCCATGTAAATATATAATATTTCATTTTTTTTAGATTACATATTTTGTTGTTTTAAATCAACAATAATATTTCAACATATGAAGGCGTGCGTCAAAATATTTTCTAAGATTTGTGTAATCTGAAATCTCAACATATTATGGAATTTACTTGACTTAATTAAGATTGTTTTATAGATATTATTATTACGTAACTTAATTTATACTGGATTAGATATAATTTTTTTGAAGCAAATCCCATGAACAATTCTAGTTTTATATAAGTTTAATTTTAACAAAGATACTAATTTTTTTATTATCGTTTAGGTTAATTTGATTGAATGAATCTGTAAAATTATTCATGTTTTGTTAACCAAAATGCTTTAAGCACTACTTCCGACATATTTTTGTTCTCATTTTTCTTCCTGGATTTCCTCAAAGTACTAAATTTTTTTTTGATAAAGTCTCACTTTTGAAACATTAATTATTGAGATAACAAGTTATAATTTTTCTGACTTGCAATAAATTATTTCTACAAGATCCAGTGCAGGTCATAATGAACCATTTCTTTTGGGGGTTATAAAATAATGATAAATGTAGATTAAATTACTCTTAATTAGCGATACTCATCAGAAAGGCCTCCTCTAATTATAAAAGCAGTAGAAAGTAAGCAAAAATATATAATGAAAGAAATTTAGTTCCAGAACCACAGCTCTCCGAATTCCTTGTGCAATTCGTGGAAAGATTTTTCAATAATGCAACGGCTCAGTTGAAAAGTAGAATTTTTATTTTCTTATGCACGAGGCCAAGGTTATGTATGCACAATAATTAGAAGAGAGCTGGTGAAGGTCATGTCACACTTGTGGCGGAGGCCAACAGTACCAGATATTGGCAATGAATAAATGTATATTAAATTAAATCTGATGACCTTCACATGAGAATCACATGTCCTATCACTCTCCAAGCTCAGCGAATGGTGAAGTGGTGGGGCACACCAATGGTCAATATAAATACAAATGTTAAAGGTCGTTTTGTTCAAGTTTAACCAAAACTCTTCCATTCACCAAAAAATATTAATGGACCAAACCCAGATAGACATTGTAGATGTCGGAGATCAGCCTCCTCTGTCAAAATCAATGCAACCTAAACTCCACAAGGGCAAAAAGATCAAGGCAAAGAACTTCACCATAAAGGAAAAAGCCCAGATAGTTGAAGATGTCGAAGCCTCTATGCAACCTAAACACGAAACATTACAGGGAAAAACGAATGAGGCGAAGAACTTCACCATCTTTCGCAAACCACATAACATTTCCGAAAGCAAGAAGAAACTCTTCGAGCCCACTGTCATCTCCATCAGCCCATTCCACCATGGTGAAAAGGACCTCCAAGCCTTTGAGGATAAAAAATGGCTGTTCTTGCAGGATTTTTTGTACCGTGGCCACCTAAAATTGGATCTCTGTATATCAGAGATGAAGGATCTAGAAGAGAGAACACGGAGGTGTTATAGTCAGAAGTTTGATAATGTTGAAAGCGGTGCATTTGTCGAGATGATGCTGCTTGACGGAAGCTTCGTGCTCAAGTACTTCTTAAAATTGTACGAAGAAAATTTAAATTATTCTCGTGTCATATATCGTGATTTGCTACTTCTAGAGAACCAAATTCCCTTCTTTATAGTTGACAAGTTGTACGAGATTGGTATTTTAGCAAACCTTGTAGCATTTGAACATTCCAAATATGGAGCAAGGAATTCACCCTTTACAAGATTTGTATCAGTTTTGGATAATCTAATCAACACAGTATATGATGTGAGAATATTACAACAGTGAATGGTTAAGTGCAAAAGACATTATTGCTTAGTTACAAAAGACATCACAAGGCAGGTTTGTACCGTGGCGGATTGACAGATCTGCCTTGGCGGATTGACATTATTATACTTGGCAGATTGACATTATTGTACTTAACCATTCACAGTGAATGAAGTATACTTAACCATTCACTGTTGTACAATATGATTTGTACCGTGGCCACCTAGAATTGGATCTCTGTATATCAGAGATGAAGGATCTAGAAGAGAGAACACGGAGGTGTTACAGTCAGAAGTTTGATAATTTGGAAAGCGATGCATTTGTCGAGATAATGCTGCTTGACGGATGCTACGTGCTCGAGTACTTCTTAAAATTGTACGAAGAAAATTTGAATTATTCTCATGTCATATATCGTGATTTGCTACTTCTATAGAACCAAATTCCCTTCTTTATAGTTGACAAGTTGTACGAGATTGGTAGTTTAAATCAGAAAGTAGATAGAATGATTTTTGTTAAATTCCTTGCTCTTATTTTTTTGTCCCGACCAGAACTACTAACAATAAAGGACCCCAGAGACTCCATAATTCCAGACCCTCCAGATGAAATTCATCATTTGGTCCATCTCTGTTACCACTATTTAGTTCCCAACCCAGACAAACCAGATGTCTTGAGTTCCAAATCATTTCCTCTTACCAGAATGCTTCATCTGTTTCGTTCAAGGCCGGAGTGCCGAGGAGGATCTCCTCATTCGACTTCTGGAAGCTCGTCAGTGGCATTGGGGAATTCTAAGGGGAATATATCCTTGATGGTGATCCCTACTGCCACTGAGCTAAAAAAAAAGGGCCTGAAATTCAAACAAAAGAGCAACCCGAAACATATGCTCGACATATCATTTGAACATGGTGTCTTACAAATACCTAGACTAGCAATCACCGCTGACAATAAGCCTATTTTAGCAAACCTTGTAGCATTTGAACATTCCAAATATGGAGCAAAGAATTCACCCTTTACAAGCTTTGTATCATTTTTGGATAATCTAATCAACACAGTATATGATGTGAGAATATTACAAGGGTGCGGAATCGTTGAGAACTGGCTAGGCAGTGAAAAGGAGGTGACTCAGTTCATCAACCAGTTCACCGAAGTTGATATTTCTGAGAGATATCACTATTTCGCGGAATTATACATGAAAGTGAACGAATACATTGAATCAAACTGGGACCAATCATGGTGGAGGAGGCAGCGAGCAAAATTGATTCGTGAATACTTTAGCAGTCCGTGGAAAGCAATTTCTGTCGTCGCTGCTTTCATACTTCTAGTTCTTACATGTGTACAAACTTTCTATACAGTTTATGCCTATAAATTTCCCCCAAGCTCATGATGCTTTAACTTTCACTGTAATATTCGGGTCTTCTAAACTGAACAAGAGAAAAGTGGTGTTACCATGTATGTTAGGAAGGAGTTGTTTTTTTAATCGTTTTTTTTCTTCCTTGTTTGTCATTCCTTTTAGTGTTCTATCTTGTCTGTCTTTTGTTTTTATGATTTCCTATGAAGTTTTATTCAAAAGTACCGTGTAATTCTGCACTATATATATATATATATATCTTTGGTTTCCTTAACTTTTTTTATTTTATTATTCAATTTTGAAGGTTATTTTCAGCACCGGTTACAGTGCATGTATAATCTTTTTTGAGAAACTCGGCTTTGGCAGTTGCTGCCAAGGTGATTTTATTGAAATTTAAATAAGGTACATGAGTCAATACAAACGCTACAGGGAATTGGACAAAACAAAGTTTGCAGACCTATACATAGATCTATTTATTTTCATCTCGCCTGTTTAATTTAACTCTAACATCATCTGTGCCCCAATTTCGCCTTTTGAAACACTCTTACTGCAAGAAATTCTGGCGGAATCTCATTTCCCCCAAAAATATGTACATTCCTTTACTTCCATATATGCCAACACGTTGCTAGGAAACCTGATGCCCATAGTTCTTTTACGGTACCGGCAGACCTCTTAGCACACCTCCAAGACTTGTCCCAGGTTTCTTGAACTGAGACTTCCAGTGTTAATTAGCAACTGGGTATCCAGAAGTTGTGAGACCTCTGTGCAGACCCTTTTAGCGTATGCACATTGGAAGATTAAGTGCAAATCTGTCTCTCTGTCACAGGTGGTACACAAGTCAGGTTTCTGTGTTCCATAACATCATAAGGATCCGGCCCTGGATGACAACCCGCCACATATTTCTATGTTAGGTGTGAGCATACTTCACAGATCATCAACAAAATATATTTACTGCCACAAACTTATATAAATATCACACATAATGTATTAATTTTGATACAAAGGACATACATAATGAACACTGCTATTATATAAATGTGCTATAGCCATGTTCACTCTATGTATTCAAACAAACAAAATTAATAAACTAAGTGGCAATATAATAATTATCCTTGCGTTGTCTTTCCGATTTACTCCTCAGCTTGTTTGGCCATGGTGTCTTTAACACCTGGAACCCACACAAATAACGAGGTATGGGTGAGAGCTCGAACAAACTCTCCTTGTGGGTTTTTGGTTCCATTCAGGATCTTTCTGAAATTATCTTTAGATATCAAATGTACATTACACATTCAAATTCAATTAATAAAGTCTATCCAAGATGCACTAATTTAGTTATTTATTCAAAAACATTTTTCCTTTGTCCTTCACAATTTTTTTCTCTAGACGTTTGTCATCCCAACAGAGAAACACCTCACGCAAATTGGGCACGACTGTCTTCCTAACAGTGAAAACCTCAAGTAATTTAGGTTTAGATCCATGGCCATGAAACACCTCAAGCAGTTTGCCACGTTAACGAGGAGTCTTACGACTCAATGTATACATCCTGATATGTGAACATATTGGCACCTGGTTCACTCATCGTATCCTATCCTTTCCAATCACACATATTTTGTTCCTTTCTATGTGTTGGGAGTTTTTCGGAAAAGAGAGAAACATAACACAGCAGAATTTTTCTCACAACTTCATTGATTCATTAACAGAAAATACATAGTATTTAAGATGGTGCCTCTCCCTAATTTCGCACCCCACTAACTCCACTAATGCTGCTATAACCAACCTATAACCAATCCACTACATGACATATTAATTGAAAACTACCCACTACTTCCTGCACATGTCTAAATAGATAACTTGCTGCCTAAGTTTACAATCAGTTTTTAATTAATTCTAAACAGAAAATAAAACTGCTCTAAAAAACCGAAACTTCTAAAAAACTGCTCTTTTATTCATTTTGCTGCTGACTTGGATTATTTTCAACACCCCCCCTTAATCCAAAATCCAGCACATTCATCATGTCTCGACACCAGTTAAACTTCTCTCGTGGGAGTGATTTGGTCAGCACATCTGCAACTTGCTGGTTCGTGTTCACATACTGCAACTCTATCATCTTTTGCTCAATCAGGTCTCGTATGAAATGGAGCCGAGTGTCTATGTGCTTTGTT
Organism: Carex parvula; assembly: GCA_025461045.1. Classification (NCBI taxonomy): domain Eukaryota; kingdom Viridiplantae; phylum Streptophyta; class Magnoliopsida; order Poales; family Cyperaceae; genus Carex; species Carex parvula. Next base: position 271,081 of record JAJGRW010000537.1, on the reverse strand, counting down.
CTGTTGTGATGCACCGAGTTGTTACTAATTGCAATTGTCGACTGATTATCACAATTGAGTATTGTCGCACCTTTCTGCTCACAATCTAACTCTTCTAATAAGCGCCTTAACCATACACCTTGGCATGCTGCTGATGTTACTGCATTGTACTCAGCTTCTGCGGTTGATAGTGCAACTGTTGACTGTTTCTTCGAATTCCAACTTATTACGCTGTTGCCAAAGAAGAACACCTGACCTGTTGTGCTTTTTCGATCATCTATGCTACCTGCCCAGTCACTATCGCTGTAGCCTATCAAACACGGTTCATCAACACCCTTGTACCACAGACCATAGCTTGTTGTACCTGCAATGTACCTAAGAATTCGCTTTGCTGCTCCCATGTGTTGTTTAGTTGGATTCTGCATGTATCTCGCAACCATTCCAACTGCATGTGTGATGTCTGGTCTTGTGTGCGTCAAGTACAACAGACCTCCCACCAAACTCCTAAACCGAGTTGCATCTGCAGCTCCGGTTCCATCAATAGCTGTCAACTTCTCATTTGTATTCATTGGAGTTAGTACGGGATTGCAATCTTTTAAACCGAACTTTTCTACCAAGTCTCTTGCATACTTGCGTTGGGACACAAAGATTCTCCCCTTCTCTTGTTCAACCTCCAGACCTAGAAAGTAATGCATTTCTCCTAGATCGGTCATCTCAAACACACACATCATTTGCTCTTTAAACTCCTTCACCATTGCGTCATCTGTGCCAAAATAAATCATATCATCAACATAGAGACATACCGCTATTAAACCTTCTTTTTCTTTGCGTTTGACATAGAGATTAGGCTCATTCTTGCTTCTCTCAAATCCCAATTTCTGAAAATGTACATCAATCTTGCTGTACCATGCACGAGGGGCCTGCTTCAAACCGTATAATGCTTTGAACAAACGGTACACCCACTGTTCTTTGCCCTTCACCACAAACCCTTCCGGTTGCTCAACATAAACCTCTTCTTTTAGTTCACCATTGAGGAATGCTGACTTCACATCAAATTGATAGATAGGTTGTCTCAATTGGGCAGCCATTGCAATCAACAACCGAATCGTTTCAAATCTGGCCACCGGGGAGAACATCTCTTCATAGTCTATGCCTTGTTTTTGCGCATATCCTTTTGCCACTAATCTTGCTTTGCATTTTAATACATTGCCATCTGGACCAAATTTAGTCTTGTAAACCCATTTAACTCCAATTGCATTGCGATCTTTTGGTAATTCCACCAACTTCCAGGTTTGGTTTTGCTCGATTGAACTCATTTCATCTTTCATTGCTTGTACCCATTCCTTTCTTTCTACGGCTTCTTCATAGGACAATGGATCTGCTACATACAAAACCTGAGTTGCTTCATACAATTCTTGCAAGGATCGTACCTTTCTTCCTTGTGTATCCGGATCAACCATCCGATGTGATGTGCTACTCGAGCTTGGACTGCTTTGCGGTTGCTCACTGCTGCCTTCTTCTTCTTCATATTCTATTTCTGCTATTGGTGTGTTGTCTTCCTCCATAGACCAATTCCAACTAGCATTCTCATCGAACATGATATTTCTACCGACTATAATCTTCTTTGTCACCGGATTAAACAACCTATAACATTTAGATTGTATGCAATTCCCAATGAACACACACTTTTCAGATTTTGAGTCCAGTTTTTTTCGGTTTTGTGTGCTTATGAGAGTGTAAGCAATGCACCCAAAAACACGCAAATGCCCCACACTGGGCTTCCTTTCAAACCAAGCTTCAAACGGTGTTTTGTTCATCACTGCCTTGATTGGTGATAGATTTAGAACATATACCGCTGTTGCTACTGCTTCAGCCCAAAAACTATTCGGCATACCTTTAGATTTCAGCATACTTCTTGCTAGTTCTACTACCGTGCGGTTCTTGCGTTCCGCTACACCGTTTTGCTCAGGTGTGTATGGAGTGGTCAACTGCTGTAGCACCCCTTCTTTCTCACAAAACTGCTTGAATTCTTTTGATTGAAACTCACCACCACGATCTGATCTTAGAGCTTTCAGCCTAGCCCCTGTTTGTGTCTCTGCCATGGCTTTGAACCTTTTGAACAGCCCAAACGCTTCACTTTTATAGCTAAGGAAATAAACCCAGGTCATCCTACTATAATCATCAATAAACAGCATAAAATACTTGCTTCCTCCCATTGATTCAACCTCCATGGGTCCGCACAAATCAGTATGCACTAACTCAAGTACCTTGGTTGCACGCATCGACTGATCTTTTGGAAATGGCAGCTTCGATTGCTTGCCAAACACACATCCTTCACATAACCCGATTTCACCAATTTCGGGTAACCCATTCACTATTTTCTTTTGATTCAACAATCTCAAACCATTCATGTTTAGATGACCATACCTCAAATGCCATAACTCGCTGGAACTAATCTCCTTGGCTGCAAGTGCCTTGTCTTTCACCTTGGCTATCTCCAGACACTACTAGAATTTCCGCTTTTTGCAACGGCAGGAAATCGCCTTTTCCATCGGCATACCGATAGAATAAGCCCTGAAATCGTCATTTCCATGCGCTACCGATGGAAATACTCCCGTTGCAACAACCCTCGATGGAAATAGCACTTATTTCCATCGACGCCGTTGGAAATACTCATTTCTAAGTATTTCCATGCGCTTACAGTTGGAAAAAGGGCGCATGGAAATACTTTCACACTCGGACACTGTCTTGAGTTTTTCCAAGGGCAGCTAACGCGGGGCCCACCTGTTTATTTCCAAGGGCAGTGTCTGTGGGACCCTCCAGAGCATTTCCATGGGCAGCTAACGCGGGGCCCACCTGTTTATTTCCAACGGCAACGTCTGTGGGACCCTCCAGAGCATTTCCAAGGGCAGAGTACGTGGGACCCACCCCAGTATTTCCAAGGCAAGGGAACGTGGGGCCCACATGTTTATTTCCAAGGGCAGTGTACGTGGGACCCACCCCAGTATTTCCAAGGCAAACTATAGTGGGGCCCACATGTTTTTCCAAGGGCAGCGTACGTGGGACCGACCCCAGTATTTCCAAGGGTACATTATTTTTAATTCTGTTGTTGTTTGTGGGCCCACCAGATTATTTGCATGGGAACATTAATTTTAATCTCCATGTAATACCCATGGAAATACAAACCTGGAAGGAAAAGTATCTGTATGCCCTCATCCTACAATCCTCCCTTACCAATTAGGTACTCCCATACATTCCCCATCCTACAATCCTGCCTGTACCAATTCGGTACTCCCATACATTCCCCATTAAACATTAAACCAGATAAACATAAAAACATCAATAATAGACAGAAAAAACATTCATAAATAGATCGATAACATTTAATAACTTTAAAGCATGAACATAGTATAATCATCATGCACTTTCTCCCTAAATTAGCAAACTGCCGTTACTACAACAATACTATATATTTGCATCATTGACACTATATATACACAGAATATACCCACTATGAGTTAACAAAAATTCACAATATAAGGTTCCATTCCTGTTGTCATATGTTATAACTTGTAAATGCACATTTTTTGGTTATTTACAAGTTAACGCTGGTTCACGTTGAAGGTGGACTGCCCGAACCATTGGCTCATATCATCCTCACCCCTTGTATTGTCATCATTTCCAGCTTGAGTTTGATTTAGTAGTTCTTGGAAACTACCTCCCTGGTTTGGTTGCATAGGAAAAGCAAGACCCTATGTATACCACATAGAAACAGAGAAGTGTCAAACAAAGAAGATATAAACTATCTAACAAAGAAGTGTCAAACATTGATGAAGATGTGCAAAAATAAGCACAATTATAAGAACACCCTATCGCTTACAAGACAATTGTAAGAACACCCTATGTGTACCACGATGGTTACAAGTACATTAAAGAATTGCACCGACAGCCACTGGATTGGGTTATGAAGTTCCTAAGAACAAATAAGAATTTGGTTTTTGAAATTGTACATTCTTGTGTTTTGTACCTATCTTAGATTGTCAGATTTGAGTAACTTATAGGATCACAGATTGTACATTGACTACCCCCTAGCTAGTCAACTAAGCTTTATTTCTCATACTTAAAGCCAATAGCTACATGAACCCTCATTTAGCGGGTTTTCATAAGTTAAATCTGAAAGCAACACTATATAACTCATTACCTGGGGAATGGGCATTTGCATAAGTGAAGCTCCTACATGAGATGGTTGATTGGTGAGCCCTTGACCCTAAACATTGTATATGCAAGCATTGTTATAATCCGTAGATCACAAAATGGAAGATGAATAAAATAAACATCGTTATGTTTTGTAAAATTAAAATTGTGACCTGAAGAGAAGGAATTACAGGAACAACACCTTGCTGAGTTCCAGAAGCATTTACTCCATCCTAAAATATAAAAAATGCACATGACGTAATGTTAGTATACTGCTATATCTCAACAGCAAAGACAACTACCAAAATGGTGCAAACAGCAGTATCATATCAAAATCTGTCAACATAAAAAAAGTTTACAACCCTAAATTAACTACCAAATTGGTCTTAATACCTGTGAAGTAGGCATTTGCGCCCCATACATAGTGAATAATTGACTGAAGTATAAGTCATAAGTTGCCAGTTTTCTCTCCCTCACAGCCTTTTCCTCATCAAGACGACGATCACGGTCAGCTAAGAGCATTTCCAGTTCTTCGTGGGTTTGGATTCTCGGCCCTTCATTGTTTGTCAAACCAGAGACAGAAGAAGCTGTGTGTTTCTGCCTGGCTCGGGTGGTTGCTGTTGGCACCTTGCCTTGAAGCAGGCTTCCAAATCCCCGCACCCTACCGTGTCTTGATCCACCAACAGCTGTCAGAAACATGGTGCTCTCATCCATGTTAGCATTGGCCTGATCAGCCGCCATGTCCTTCACTTTTTCCTATGAGTTGCAACATATTGGAAATCATAAAATTCATATTAGAAAGCCATCAAGAACAGTTAGTTCATCTTAGTTGTTACACATATGGAAAGAGGAGATGTAAATATCAGCACTTGTTTTTTTATCAAAATTCATTCTCAGTAGCTATATGGGACCTTGTCAGAACAGTAAATGAGAAATTTACACTTGGGTCCCTATATTATGTCCTATTTGTGTTTTTCCTATGAGTTGCAACATATTGGAAATCATAAAATACATATTAGAAAGCCATCAAGAACAGTTAGTTCATCTTAGTTCTTACACATATGGAAAGAGGAGATGTAAATATCAGCACTTGTTTTTTTATCAAAATTCATTCTCAGTAGCTATATAGACCCTTGTCAGAACAGTAAATGAGGAATTTACACTTGGGTCCCTATATTATGTCCTATTTGTGTTTTTCCTATGAACCAAATAAACCGAACCATTTGAACACCCCTACCCATGGTGTCAACCAACAACAAATATAGACCACATAAGCTCACAACATATTTGCTTAGTTATATTTATTGTGACCTTGTTATGCACTACGGTAACAATAAATGCAAATTAAAATAATACTACTTACATAAACTGCTTCGCATTCGAGTTGGTAAAATGCAAGGAGTTGATATCATAATCTGGGACCTGTGTTCTAGGCTCCCCGGTACTTGGATCCCGAAGCCCATTACCATCAGTGTTTTCATTAGTTTCAGACCCATCCATTGTGGTAGACTGTATTTGGATGACCACAGGTGATTTCCCATCTTCTCGACGACTATGAGTATGGAGGTAAAGTTCCCCCATCGATGGCTCTTTTCCATTTTGTAATTTTGTCTCCACATGAAAAGGAATAAACAAATATTCATAAAGGTCAGATGAATCTGTAAATTACAAATATTGTTAATTTGGGAACATTATATTTGATGAAGCTGACCAGTTTGCCAAAATGCTGGTGTGAGCTGGCTGATCCACCGTGATGGGCAACCAAAAGTCCCGACTGTGTGCGGTTTACCATGTTTTTCTTACTCAAATCTTGCCAATCCTCTGTGAAAAAAATATCGCACAAACCGTGCCAGTTGGGGTCGTCAAGGCACCAATGGGGAATGTGGTTTTTCCATGCTTCTATGTCTCTGCCAAATTTTTTCCTGCAGAGGTCCCTGGCCTCGTGTAGCTCCTGGCTGTACCTTTTTGTTGCTATGGCCTCCATAACATCTTTGCAATGGTCTGGATCTTCCCCTTCACGGTATCTGATTTTTTTCTTTAAAACAAAAAAAAGTCAGTCTATTAAAATTAAGTATATCACTGTTAAAAGTAACTCTATCTACTGTGGATAGCTATCTGTAACCATATGTGAATTGTAGTGTGATATTGGTTTGCTAGTTCATGTCATATGCTTCTTGTTTTTACTGATAAAAGTAAGTCTGTTACTGATAAAAGTAAGACTATTGGTTTGCCAGTTCATGCAATTTGCTTCTTGATGTGAACTGATAAAGAAATATATGGTACCAAAAACAAGAACTCAATATTTTTCTTCGTGGCGTCATCAAATGACAAGAAGCTTCTCAACGGTCCAGGCATGAGATTTAGGGCTAGCCTAGTGATAAAAAGGGAAGAATCAGCCATTTGACTTACAATATTAAACAGTGTAACCCTAAGATGTAGAAATATTAAACATGACATCTTCAGTGTAACCTAGTTGCTAGCTGTACATTCAACATCTTAGAAATATTAAACATGATCTCTTCAGTGTAACCTAGTTGCTAGATGTACATACAACATCTTCCTTCTAGTGTACCCATATTTTATTGCTAGCTGTACATTCAACTTAATTGTAATAAAATCATGACATTTGGGGAGTGCAAGAAATTGTGCGAGAAAGGTGAAATTGAGGAGTCAAAGTATTTTCTACATGACATGATTTGTAAAGGGCATCAACCTGATTTGTGACCATAACACTACAAGTTGAACCTGACATGACTTGATGGCACTCAGATTTTTGTTTCACATCAGCTTGAGTGCATCAGAATATGTTGTTTTTAACTTACCAGAGACTGATGTTGTTTACCAATTTCTTGACAAAACAGAATAAATAAAAAAGCAACAATTAGAAGCATAAAATCCCTAAAAACAATATATCGAGTTCTGGCTGTGTAATTTCAAGTTCTCAAGTTAGATTTTATACCTAGTGATGGCTGCTGTTATTTCCTTTGGTTTGCAATCGCCCAACTGTTGATTGCATGTGAACTCACAATCCCCAACTGGCCAGATTATCGGTCTGTCCTCGACTACATCAGTTGATTTTCTGATCTTTCCGGCGCCTCGTCCCTTTTTCTTTGGCGGTTCTGGTTGTGTAATTTCTCTTTCAGGGTCAACATTTGAACCCTCGCCAACCTCAAGAGCTGGCTGTGAAGTACACTTTCTCTTGGAGTGTTTTTTACGTGTTGCTCTTGTAAGACAAGACTTTCTTGGAGCCATTTCTGTTGTGCTAATAACAAAAAAAATGTGTTACACATACGGAACCAGCTTCAAAGCACTAAAGTTTACAGGGACAAAAGAAAACCATAGTAAAGGAGAAAATTAAGGGAACCAAAGGTCTCACCATGTAACCAACTAACCACTACTTAAATTTATCAACACGAACCCGTGTACCAAACTTGCGTCACTTTTCGACAAAAAATATGGACATTTGACATCACTAGTGTTAGGTTTCTTCGCATGTGCAACACTTATGATCAGGTCATAAATAGGAATAAATATAATGATTTGACGCATATGGAGGATGACAGACAGAATTAATATATATATATATATATATATATATATATATATATATATATATATATATATATATATATATATATATGACGTTACCTTTGACGCGTCGGCGAATATTCCACCTAATTCAAAATTTATAATTTCTTATATATGTCAGATATCTAGATAACAGATTAAAATTTTAGGAGCACATGGGAATACTTCAAAAGGGAATGACCAGCATCGTGTTCACAGAGATAGAAAATCTCTCGTCTAGCTAGAACATTTAGATCAAATTAATATCATTTGTCACCAAAAAATTTATATCACGTCAATACTAAATTCAAACAAATAAGCCCCAGTTAGAAACATAAAACAAATATGAAAACCAAATTCATAATCATATCTAAACCCCTACTATAAGTAAGTCAAATAGTTTAAACTTCATTGATATACTTTTAAGTATAAAATGATATCAAGCTCGAAAAAATAAATCAAATTCAAACCATGGCAAAGATAAAATTCCATATCCATACTATTAACAACATGTGATTTTGTCAGTAGGAAAAACAGATGAACTCTCAAAAAAATAAAAGCCCTTTAAAGAGTCTGATCTATTTTGAAGGATCAAACCAAAGTTGATGGACAAATATAGTGGTCAGCTCTTTGACGCTTCTTTTAATGTCTAACTCAAACCAATTATATATGAGTTGGGTTAAAAAGTTAAATTATTTCCATACCCCAACCATGCCTCAGATATGTGCGCATTCAACGTTTCAAAATCGCCATATGAAGCGCTCAACGCCATATTATAGGAATTAAGGTTTACAATTGTAATCCTAGAAAAGAATTGTTTCATCTCTCATAGACAAAATAAACATAAAAACATATATGTAAGACAGTACACAACACAAAAGAGATATTTTTGATAAAATGAATATACCTAGGCAGTTGACCACGGATAACCTCTGTGCTACATGTAGTACTGTAACCAACTACTATATATATATATTTTTTGTTTTTGTTTTATTATATCAAAGGCAATTCATATAATTTGTCTCAATTATAGTTGCCGAAACTGTTAGTGTTGGTGTCCTAGACCCAGATCATATGTATGATATGTTTAGTTTATTAGTGAATGATTTTATCATTTTGTACCTTGAGTATTCATATTAGTGGATCATTTGAGTTGATGACTTAAATTGTAGAACTTCACAATGAATAAATTTGTTTACTCTTAAATGTCCCTTATCTTAGCAATCAGCAAGGTACACTGGTTGACCATATAAGATAAGTGTAGTGATTAGATGATGGCCATGTTTTACAGGTTATACGATAAGGAGTTATCGATCTAATCACACATGTGCATACATGGAGATGTATGGCACTGGACAGACCTAAGAATGAAATATCATATGGATTGTGTTCTGTGTCATTGATATTTCATTGTGTCTAGAATTCTTTGGTTGAGATATTTATTTTTCTTACATAAGGGATGTGTATTGTTGGTATTGTCCAACGCTCTCTTTGACCAGGAGTTATAAAGGCAGTTACTGCAGTGCATATAACTTATGCGGAAGAACGATACGTATCAAGAAACCATTGTCCCTTATATGTTATATAAGCGATGATATCTCTGGGCCCCTTGATAAAGTTTGTATTATGTGCATGCAATATGATTATATGATAATCATATCATAATTAAACTTAAGAAAATCAAGAAAGAATAATTGGTAAGGATGACACATTCCTACCTTACGATTATTTGGATATCATGTGGCAAGGAATTGACACAACAATATTTTAATGTTACAGGGATCGTGATTTTGCATTGTGCTTTTTCATCCACATCATTTGGGTAATCAATATACCATGGCTAGTTGTATCATTGATTTATGGAATTAAAAGTTTAATTCCATTGCCATAATGATGGGATCCCATAGGGTCACACCATATGAAAGATTAAAAGAAAATATATTAATAAAGCATATGTGATATGTATATAATATGTGCTATGTTAATTATAAGGAGTTATAATTAATTTGTACAAATTATATGTTATTAATATATGAACAATTTTATGACATAGAGATGTTGTAAAATAATCCTAGTAATATTTAAAGTATGTGTGACATATTTTAAATGACTTTTGACACATGAGATATGCATATAAATTAACATAGAATATTAATTTATATGTTGGCATTTTAATGTATGGGATTATGGACTTAATTAAATATTAATATGATTAGTATTTTTTAAGCCCAAAGCCCAAATATAAGCTGGAGAGAATTGATTAGTGATGGCATGATTTAAGGGATATTTAAATATGTCATTAAATCTAATCAATCTCATTAAAGAGGAAAGAAATTTCTGGACAGATTTTTTAGGTAACTTTGAACTGGAATTTGAAAGGGTAAAACCTAATCATTCTGGACGTATGACCTATATAATCTATAGCCCTTGGAGTCTAGAATCCAACGGTGAAGATTTCAAGTCATTTGGAGTTACCTAGAAAAAGATATAAGAGTTTTAGTACCGAAAGGTCAGATTTTTCTGTGAGAAATATCTTGGCCGAAATTTGCTCTTTTCTCCTCTCTCTCATTTTTCTCTCATGTGTTGAGATCTAGAAATCATCTAAAAGTTTTCAGAAATTAAAAAGAGGGTTAAACTAGGATTAAGGTTCTACTTGTTAATCTCTTACTAGCCTTAGAGATACAAGTATTTCTTTAATCTTTCGGTGGATACCTAAGGAGGCTCGTCATTTGAAGGGCTAAAGCACAACCACCGTTGAAAGAGAAAGGGAATAAGAAGTTGCTAAGCAAGACAACCCTTCTTGATTTGATTTAGAGATCAAATCCAAGGTATTATGTTATTCCCTTCTTCATTAGGCTAATTAAGATTGTTTCTTACACTTACAATAACTAGATCGTTTGTTTTGAGTCGAATAAATTTTTGTTTTATTCCTTGCTATCTAAGCATCAAAACTTTCAGAAACAATGCCAGACACAGCTAGTCCTAGGAAAATTAGAATTTTAGATGATGATGTAATGGAATTCTTACTATGGCATTCTTCCAAAATTGAATAAAATTAAATTAATCATCTTTTCCAGCAATAAATGGTATTTTTTTTTCCAAATTACATAAAACAATCTCTAGGATGCAACCAAGACACTATACCAGTGATCAACATATATAAGCCAAGTGCATTAAGCACTTCACTGGTACCCAAAACAGTCCAATAGGTAATGGCCTCAAAATTCTAAAAGTAAAATCTTCCTTAAATGAGGGTTGATAGATATACAAGCTTTTAAATAGCTTGATGAGATGAAATATCATCTTCAATTAGTAGTTGACAAGCTTCAAAAGATAAAAGGTATGCACTGAAAAATAACCTAAATCATCTCGTTAGATATGATAGGATTAACAGTAAGAATAGATAATTTCAGTTCAAATTAGTAGATAGAGAGTGGATAATTAGTTGCTTTCTCTTAGCAACTGAGTTTTGTTTTCGAGTGCTTGTCAAATATTTCAATTTCAACCTAACTCCTAACAGGTGAAGAGGTTAATGTAAACAAAATCAACTAAAACACAACACATAGCATCTCAGTCTCAATCAATTGAAATTAAAGTAATATCAGGGGGGACTTACCAACTAGTTCGTATTGGAGAATAAATTTTCGCCTCTCTTCAGATTTCCAGACAAGACATGCACCGAGATGTGCCACCGGAAGGAGAGGTAGCGAGGTGCTCAGACCAAATACACGGATTAGAGGAGAGGCGATTTGTTGTGAGAGATTGACGGATTAGATGAGAGGATGTGAGAGGAGTGTGAAATTGAGGGTCGAAGTGAGAGGGAAATTTGGGCGGCCGCCTAAATATCTCTCGGTGAAATTTGGGCGGAAACATGATGTGATTGGGGGGGAAAACGGAAATGAAATCAGCCATATCCGACTAACTTCGTAGTGTTGGGAGGGAAAGCCGAAAAATGGAAGGGTCTAGGGCTTCCTTCAATTTACGGGTTGAGAATCTGTTATCTTCGAGATTCGGACTAGCGTTTGAGATTGCCGAATTGATGCGTTTTTTTATTCGTGCAAAGTTAAAAGAACTGTCCGGATTCAAATAGGGGTATCAAGATTGACGCATGTATGCATCCAGAGAGAATGGGTTTCCTTAGAACAATTTTCTTTCAAATTAAATGGACAGAGCAGTTTCAGCTTCATGCGGTAAATCTTATGTGTTGGAAGGTCCTGTGATTATATAATATAGCGCTGCTCGTAGTCAGAGCTGATGTGTTAAATAAATCACATATAAATTGGATCTGTGAACATTGAATTTACAAATAAATTTGATTTACACACTTGATAAATGAAATCTGATTAATAATGTCTGAAGTAGCATGTTTATGAATTACTAATAAAATTGTATAAAAAAAACAAAATAGCATAAGATACTTATTGCATGAATAACACACATCCATTAAGTATCAACATAGAACATTAACTCTTGTAGTACGAGTTAATGAAGACCCGCAATTATATGTTGTCCGACAGTCGATCGAAACTGTTCAAATCGAAGAGTATCGCATTCATCTCATTGCAGTGAAGTTGGATGAGATTTGATGGTCGTTTACCTTTCCATCAAGCCTACGGAAAATACAAACATCGTATGGCCCCAATTAGTTTGCGTTGGATCGAAGGTTCGCCACATTGAAACTTCTGTTTTTATTTTATTTTTACGTACAATGTTCTCCCTTGATCATTTATAAACTAGTTTGAAATCATTTCGTTAAAGATCAACCGTTGAATTTCGATACGAAAATGAACGGTCCATAATTATTTGCTCAATTTCAAGGGGCAAATATTAATGAAATGATATGATATCAACAATCAATGAGAAGATATATTCCAAGGGTATGTTTAAATTTAGAAATTATTTATTGAGGATTTTAATCATATCATTTGCTGTACAAAAAATCCTTATTATTTGGTCTGCTTATGCTAGCCGTCCGATGGGTGATGAAGGGTCATACTCCGAAAATGGACGTCTCCATTAAAGAGTTTTGCGATGCCTTAATCATTTTGATGAGGTAACACAGAATTGCATTCTTCGATCCGGCGCACCCTAAATCATCTCGATTCTTTTACAATCGTGCAATTATGATCATACGGTCCCGATCTAACAATAAATATTATGGTACCTCAGGAGATATCTAACTTGGGTTGGTGTAGAGAGCGTAAATGCTCCCTGGGACGAATCCATATCCTCGACGGTACCGTAAAAGATTCCCTTTTAGTGGATAGCTATTTACGGTTTGAGATTAACTATCAGCCGGTTTGGGATTCGGGCTGACTGAGGGGGCAGTACTACTGGGCTTTGAGAGTCGTGCCAAGTTAAAAAGAACGGTCCAGATCAAGTAATTGTAAAAGATTCCCTATTACGGTACCGTCGGTGATATGAATTCCTCTCAAACCTTAGAGAGATTTTGAATCCTCTCTCTGGGACTTGGCCATTATTTTTGAAAACCAAACGCCCCACACCAAAAACCCGATTTAGCGTAGAAGAAACCCGATCGTCTTCCTCTTAGCCCTCTCCATTTACTCAACCAACTACCCAAACGCCTCTCAGCCCTCTCAGCCCGCGATTCTTCCTCTCAGCCCTCTCCTTTTGCTCAACCACCCTACACAAACGCCTCTCAGCCCTCTTACTAAGAGTTTAAACTGAAATCAGCCGAGCAGCCGGATCAGAGAAAGGCGGCGATGGAACCCGAGCAGCTGTCAGACACACGTAAGAGTTTAAACTGAAATCTATTTATTTTCACAAAAGTTTAGAAGCGAGGGTTTAGAAGCGAGGGTTTAGAAGTGAGGGTTTAAGTGTTGAAAATAATCCAAGTCCGTAATGAATACGGACCGTATCAGAAGCAGTTTTTTATATTTCGGTTTAGAGCAGTTTTTATTTTTCTGTTTAGAGTTAATTAGAGTTAATTGTAAACTTGGACAGCAAGTTGTCTATTTAGACATGTGCAGAAAAGTAGTCAAGTAGTGGATTGGTTATAGGTTAGTTATAGCAAAGTTAGTGGGGTTAGTGGGGTGCGAAAGGATGGATATGCACCACTATAAATAGTAGATCTGTTTGTATTAATTAATCAATGAAAAAAATGGAGTTATGAGATATTTCGGCTGCTGCCCTGTTTTTCTGTTTGTTCCTCTTTTCCGAAAAAACTCCCAACAAAATTTGGTATCAGAGCAAGGTGAGAGATCAAGGCAGATCCGACCAAGCCAAAGGTGAGAGGGTGAGAGATCAAGGCAGATCCGACCAAGCCAAAGGTGAGAGGGTGAGAGATCAAGGCAGATCCGACCATGGCCGACGCAGGCAACAACACCACCATTAGCATGTCAAATCAGATGGTACCCTTGTTCAAGGGTGAGAATTACGAATTCTGGAGTATCAAGATACGAACTATGCTGAAATCTCATGGCTTATGGGAACTAGCAGACAAGGGATTACCGAATCCTGATCCGACACCAATTGACACAGCGAAGCGAGATGCAAAGGCGCTCTTCTTCATTCAGCCAGCCGTACACGAATCGGTGTTTGCAAAGATTGCAGCAGCAGAAACAGCAAACCAGGCATGGACAACTCTGAAAACCGCATTTCAGGGAAGTTCCAAGGTGGTAGCCATCAAGTTGCAGGGCTTGAGACGGGAGTTTGAGACATTGAACATGAAACAAGGCGAGTCAGTTCAATCCTTCTTTACGCAAGTTACAACAATAGTCAACCAAATCCGAAGTTGTGGAGAAGATCTTCCAGAAAAGACGGTTGTGATGAAGGTGTTGCGCAGCCTGACAACCAAGTTTGATCATGTGGTCGCGGCGATCGAAGAATCCAAAGATCTGTCCACTTACACGTTTGATGAGTTGATGGGATCACTGCAAGTCCATTAAGTTCGTCTCAACAGATCAGAAGTGAAGGATGACACCAAGGCTTTCTATTCTAAGGGCGATTCCTCAAGAAGCCAACAGCAAGGCAGAGGTAGAGGCCAAGGTTACGGCAATGGTCGAGGCAGTCAAGGCGGCAGAGGCAGAGGCAAGCCGAGTTACAATCAACCGCATTCTAATCAACCGAAGAAAGATGTAGAATGCTACTACTGTCACAAGAAAGGGCATATGCAAGCCGATTGCTACAAGAAACAGAGAGAAGAAGGTCAAGATGTGGAGTGCTATTACTGCCACAAGTCCGGTCATGTGCAGGCCGACTGCTACAAGAAGAAAAGAGAAGAAGGACAGGCAAGTTATGTTGAAGAGAAGAACAATCAGTCACAGTTGTTCATGGCCAAAACCTATGAAGAATCAGATGCGAGTCAAATATGGTTTTTGGATAGCGGGTGCTCAAACCATATGACGGGTTTCAAACATCTATTTGTTGAATTAGATGAGTCATACAAGAAGGCAGTAAAGCTTGGTGATGATAAAGAGATTCATGTTGAAGGAAAAGGAAGAGTAGCCGTGCAGACCAGCAGTCACAAAACACGGATGATACATGATGTGTACTATATTCCTCAACTGTCCCAAAACCTTCTCAGCATTGGTCAGATGATGGGCAGCGGGTGTACCATCAAGTTTGAAGGCGACAATTGCAGAATTGTAGATGCAGCCACGGATCAGACGATGGCAACAATCAAGAAGACACAAAACAACCTGTTCCCTCTGGAGATAACCAAGGTGAAAGACAAGGCACTTGCAGCCAAGGAGATTAGTTCCAGCGAGTTATGGCATTTGAGGTATGGTCATCTAAACATGAATGGTTTGAGATTGTTGAATCAAAAGAAAATGGTGAATGGGTTACCCGAAATTGGTGAAATCGGGTTATGTGAAGGATGTGTGTTTGGTAAGCAATCGAAGCTGCCATTTCCAAAAGATCAGTCGATGCGTGCAACCAAGGTACTTGAGTTAGTGCATACTGATTTGTGCGGACCCATGGAGGTTGAATCAATGGGAGGAAGCAAGTATTTTATGCTGTTTATTGATGATTATAGCAGGATGACTTGGGTTTATTTCCTAAGCTATAAAAGTGAAGCGTTTGGGCTGTTCAAAAGGTTCAAAGCCATGGCAGAGACGCAAACAGGGGCTAGGCTGAAAGCTCTAAGATCAGATCGCGGGTGGTGAGTTTCAATCAAAAGAATTCAAGCAGTTCTGTGAGAAAGAAGGGGTGCTACAGCAGCTGACCACTCCATACACACCTGAGCAAAACGGTGTAGCTGAACGCAAGAACCGCACGGTAGTAGAACTAGCAAGAAGTATGCTGAAATCTAAAGGTATGCCGAATAGTTTTTGGGCTGAAGCAGTAGCAACAGTGGTATATGTTCTAAATCTGTCACCGACCAAGGCAGTGATGAACAAAACACCATTTGAAGCGTGGTTTGAAAGGAAGCCCAGTGTGGGGCATTTGCGTGTTTTTGGGTGTATTGCTTACACTCTCATAAGTGCCCAAAACCGAAGGAAACTGGACTCAAAATCTGAAAAGTGTGTGTTCATTGGGTATTGTATACAATCTAAAGGGTATAGGTTGTTTAATCCGGTGACAAAGAAGATTATAGTCAGTAGAAATATCATGTTTGATGAGAATGCTAGTTGGAGTTGGTCTATGGAGAAAGACAACACACCAATAGTAGAAATAGAAGATGAAGAAGAAGAAGGCAGCACTGAGCAGGCGCAAAGCAGTTCAAGCTCGAGTAGCAGATCACATCGGATGGTTGATCCGGATACACAAGGAAGAAAGGTACGATCCTTACAAGAATTGTATGAAGCAACTCAGGTTATGTATGTAGCAGATCCATTGTCCTATGAAGAAGCCGTAGAAAGAAAGGAATGGGTGCAAGCAATGAAAGAAGAAATGAGTTCAATCGAGCAAAACCAAACCTGGAAGTTGGTGGAATTACCAAAAGATCGCAATGCAATTGGAGTTAAATGGGTTTACAAGACTAAATTTGGTCCAGATGGCAGTGTATTAAAATACAAAGCAAGATTAGTGGCAAAAGGATATGCACAAAAGCAAGGCATAGACTATGAAGAGACGTTCTCCCCGGTGGCCAGATTTGAAACGGTTCGGTTGTTGATTGCAATGGCTGCCCAATTGAGAGAACCTATCTATCAATTTGATGTGAAGTCAGCATTCCTGAATGGTGAACTAAAAGAAGAGGTTTATGTTGAGCAACCGGAAGGGTTTGTGGTGAAGGGCAAAGAACAGTGGGTGTACCGTTTGTTCAAAGCATTATACGGTTTGAAGCAGGCTCCCCGTGCATGGTACAGCAAGATTGATGCACATTTTCAGAAATTGGGATTTGAGAGAAGCAAGAATGAGCCTAATCTCTATGTGAAAAACAAAGAAAAAGGAGGTTTAATAGCAGTATGTCTCTATGTTGATGATATGATTTATTTTGGCACAAATGACGCAATGGTGAAAGAGTTTAAAGAGCAAATGATGCGTGTGTTTGAGATGACCGATCTAGGAGAAATGCATTACTTTCTAGGTCTGGAGGTTGAACAAGAGAAGGGAAGAATCTTTGTGTCCCAACGCAAGTATGCAAGAGACTTGGTAGAAAAGTTCGGTTTAAAAGATTGCAATCCCGTACTAATTCCAATGAATACAAATGAGAAGTTGTCAGCAATTGATGGAACCGGAGCAGCAGATGCAACTCGGTTTAGGAGTTTGGTGGGAGGTCTGTTGTACTTGACGCACACAAGACCAGACATCACACATGCAGTTGGAATGGTTGCGAGATACATGCAGAATCCAACTAAACAACACATGGGAGCAGCAAAGCGAATTCTTAGGTACATTGCAGGTACAACAAGCTATGGTCTGTGGTACAAGGGTGTTGATGAACCGCGTTTGATAGGCTACAGCGATAGTGATTGGGCAGGCAGCATAGATGATCGAAAAAGCACAACAGGTCAGGTGTTCTTCTTTGGCAACAGCGTAATAAGTTGGAATTCGAAGAAACAGTCAACAGTTGCACTATCAACCGCAGAAGCTGAGTACAATGCAGTAACATCAGCAGCATGTCAAGGTGTATGGTTAAGGCGCTTATTGGAAGAGTTAGATTGTGAGCAGAAAGGTGCAACAATAATCTATTGTGATAATCAGTCAACAATTGCAATTAGTAACAACCCGGTGCATCACAACAGAACAAAGCACATAGACACTCGGCTCCATTTCATACGAGATATGATTGAGCAAAAGATGATTGAGTTGCAGTATGTGAACACGAACCAGCAAGTTGCAGATGTACTGACCAAATCACTCCCACGAGAGAAGTTTAACTGGTGTCGTGACATGATGAATGTGCTGGACTTTGGATTAAGGGGGGGTGTTGAAAATAATCCAAGTCCGTAATGAATACGGACCGTATCCCAATACGGACCGTATCCCAATACGGACCGTATCAGAAGCAGTTTTTTATATTTCGGTTTAGAGCAGTTTTTATTTTTCTGTTTAGAGTTAATTAGAGTTAATTGTAAACTTGGACAGCAAGTTGTCTATTTAGACATGTGCAGAAAAGTAGTCAAGTAGTGGGTTGGTTATAGGTTAGTTATAGCAAAGTTAGTGGGGTTAGTGGGGTGCGAAAGGATGGATATGCACCACTATAAATAGTAGATCTGTTTGTATTAATTAATCAATGAAAAAAATGGAGTTGTGAGATATTTCGGCTGCTGCCCTGTTTTTCTGTTTGTTCCTCTTTTCCGAAAAAACTCCCAACATTAAGACCATTCAATGTAGAACTGATTTGTTTGAAGATTTACTTTTCTTTTCTAAATTAGGGTTAGGGTTTAGAAATGAGGGTTTAGAAGTGAGGGCTTAATCACTGAAATTGTCAATATTAATTTGTCAATACTAATTTATTATTTTATTATTTTGTCATTATTAATTTATTATTTGAAATGATTAAAACAGTAGATGGGGATATGAATAATTTGAGTGACTTTGAATGGGGATGTAACTAATAAGATGAAAGATAATATTTTTTATACTAATACCCACTTTACCCTTCTCTTTATCAATATATGGGTAACTAATAAGGAAATAATCTAAAATATCTTTGAATTTTAATTGTATATATAGAATGAACACTAATAAGGGCATTTACTGGCCTGCTTTTGCAAACCACGTCAATTAAGTCTATGTATGCCCCTATTTTGAGTTTATCTCTAAATTAAATGAAAATTGTACATAGTTTTGGGTTGGGATTGTGTAACTCTGATCTATCTGGTCTGGGAAGGATAGGAGGTTTTAATATTTTGGCATGAGCTGCTGTGTGCACTTGGCTTGATCGTTTCATTCTCAGCTAGTGTTTTGAGTATTAGTTTCTGAATGTTGTTTCTACTTGTTTCAAGGCTATTTCATGTCTGAACTTTATACTGGATATGCATTACTGTAATGACTTTTGGTGATAATATAACATAAAAAAATTATAGATCACAAACCCGATTCTATTGTTTGACTCAGTTGATTTGTTTTTTTGTTTACTGGTAGAGTTACTGGTAGAGTTGAATCAATTATAATCATTGTTATATATGAAATGAAACCTAGGGGCATATGTTGCAAAAAAAAAAAGATGAAAGAGATTTGAGATTTACAACATTCACATACCCGATTCTATTATTTGACTCATGATACAATGATAGATGAAATGAAACCTAATGGCATTTGAGTTGCATTTATAAATATTTATAACGAGGTCGTTGATTAAAATGAAATTTTAATTTGATTGGTTTTCAAAATATTTTTTTTAGCACCTCAAATGCCCTTAGGTTTCATTTCATCTATCACTGTATCATGATTCAAACAATAAGGAAGATTTTTTTTTTTGAACTCTAGACAGTGGCTTCGGGTATGTACAAAAAATAAAGATTGAAGATATTTGAGATTATTTCCTTATTAAAGTTATCTGAGATGAAATCTCTTTGAGATTATTTCCTTAATAAAGTTATTTGAGATGAAAGACAGTGGCTTTGGGTTTTTGTTTACTGGTTGATCGTTTTTTGTAAAAACTCTAGGAAGGATCGGTTTCCATTCTATATGCACAAAAAATAAAGATGAAAGATATTTGAGATTATTTCCTTATTAGTTATCCATATTTTGATTACGTATCCATATATAGTGTTAAGAGAGAAGAACAAAGTGGATATTAGGTGGATACTAGTATAAGAACAAAGTGGATATTAGGTGCAAATCAACCCTTTTTGTTTGAAGCCCTTTTAAGGAGAAATAAGAAAAATTAACACTGTATTGAACGGCATTTCAGAAATTAACCATCATGTTTTAATTGTTGCAGAGACCAATGGTACGGATGAAGATTGCACCCAGTTTGTTGTAGTTCAACGTCGAAAATCCACGAGGCTAAATCCGTGCCCAAGTATGACAGCCCCCAACCAAATTAAGCCCCTGTCCCCGCCCCCGCCCCGCCTCCGCAACCGCAACCGCAACCCGCAACCGCAACCGCAACAGCACACCGCAACCAGCAACCGCAACCACAACCTGCTGCTCAAACCAAGGAGCACCCAGTCCAGCTGCCACCGCCTCACCCAGATCCTCGTGCACCGTCCCGGAAGAAAAGAAAAACTGACAAGTTGAGCACAATTAGAATCCGTGAGGTCAGGAGATCAAGGAGGCTAAATCCACTTGATGATGAACCGGGTCCCGATCTGTCGCCAGTACATGAAACAGAGGTACCGCCCCGACTGTGGTTTGGCCCAGGTCCGCCCCCCCTCGTGCCAAGTCCTGGGCTCGGGCCGAGACAGCTGCTGCCCAACCGACTCTGGCCGAGACAGCTGACGCACAACTGACACGGGCCGAGACAACTGATGAAGAACCTACTGATGCCGAGACAGCTGCTGATGCACAACCGACTCTGGCCAAGACAGCTGCTGCCCAATCGACTCGGTCCGAGACAGTTGATGAAGAACCTACTGATGCCGAGACAGCTGCTGATGCACAACCGACTCTGGCCGAGACAGCTGCTGCCCAATCGACTCGGTCCGAGACAGCTGATGAAGAACCTACTGATGCCGAGACAGCTGCCGATGCACAACCGACTCTGGCCAAGACAGCTGCTGCCCAGTCGACTCGGGCCGAGACAGCAGCTCATGCTTCACCGACTTATGCTGCTGCCCAACATGCTGCCCATTCACCGACTGATGCCGAGACAGCTGCTGCCCAGTCCGGGACTTGTGCCGAGATAGCTGCTGATGCACAACCGACTCTGGCCGAGACAGCTGCTGACCAGTCCGGGACTCGGGCCGAGACGCCTACTGCCCATTCACCGACTCGGGCCGAGACAGCTGCTGTTGTTTCTGGGACTTCGGCCGAGACAGCTGCTGCCCAGTCAGGAGATAGCTCCCCTCGCTCGGATACTGACTGGTCACCGTCTCGGTCCGAAACAGCATCACAGCCCCAGTCAGGAGACAGCTCCCCTTACGCACATACTGAAGGGGTGTATACCGATGATGGCAGCATTAGGTGTCGGAACCGTCGGACCCTCCGTAGCTGTCCTGAAGCTTTTCAGGCCTGCGGGAGAGAGCTTGACGAGTCGGTAGCGCAAGAGTCGGCTGAAAAGAAGAAGCGAAAGAGAAACAAGGGAAAATCTGACGTGAGGTGTGGTCGGGGACTTACGAAGCCTCGTTCCCGGTGCAACCACCTGACAGACCATACCTGATGGTGGTTGGGGACGCTGAGTTCACGTCTTTTCCATTTTGCACCAAGGTGATAACCACGATACGGGTTCTAACTTTGGAGAACCTGCCAGGACCGTACAGGTCCTACAACATGTTCCCATAGCAGATTCGGCTGGTTATCCTCCAACAATTCCTACAGAGGTACTCATGGGGGCCTAAGGAAGAAATCGGCTGTTGTCTTGATGTCTTCGAGAAGATAGCGGCGGAAGCATACATGCGTGAACTGAATGAAACAAGACAGCAGTTAACGAAGAAATATGCGGATGAGAAGGAGAAATGGAAAGACTTTCCTCCTAAATGGTGCAAGAACATAGAAGCTTGGAAGGGGCTGTGCGATGTATGGTCCACAAAAAACTGGGACCAACAATCGGCCACCAACCGTAGTAACAGAACAAGCAAAGAAAATGAGGTCCATCATGTGACTGGTTCGAAGAGTATGTTTCGGCACAAGCAAGCATTGGTATTGAAAAACTACATTACTTAGATTCATCCCTAATTTGAATTTTTTTCAACATCACTGAAAAATCTTATTTTTTTCAACATCAGATGCGGGAGAAGGGCGACTCTGTTGGATTGAAGGATGTCTTTGATAAAACTCACATGCGCAATACACCGGAGGGAAAGGTGTACTTGACACGGAGAGCAAAAGAGTCAGCGGTAATCCCCTTTCTTTGTTGTGTTTTAATCTTTAGAAAAATGGTTAATTTTCTGTGTACACTCCAACTCTTGCTAATTTTCTTATTCATCCCTCACTACTTCAATATATTCCATTTGCCTTTATGGATACACAGACAAGAGAAATGGGAAAAAAAAAAGAGTCTGAAAATACCTAATTGTGGATAAATAGAAAAAGAGTCTGAAAATACTTAATTGAGGGATATATTAGATATAATGAAGAGGGTTCAGGGTAAATAGAAAACTGAACAAGTCTTGAAGGGTAAATAGAAAATTAACCCTTAGAAAAATAGGCAGAGTGTTGTAATTGGATAGAGGGTTCAATGCTAAAAACAAAAAACAAAAAATGGGATCATATACACAAGTATAAAATTATCTCCGTTAATGAATTGTTATACAATATTTTTCGCAACAACATCTAAACTACATTAGTCGCATCTACATGCCTTCCTTGTGTGATTTCTAAACTATATTATTGTATAAACAATTATCAAATAAATTATGTCTTCGTATTTTTTTCCTAACCACTGCAGGAAAGATTTGATGCCCTTAAGGGGAAATACGGGGAACAGATGGAAGAGGAGCAAATCTGGGAGAAAGCTGTGGAAGGAGAGGACGCCAGAGGCAGGTTATTCGGGTTTGGCTTCCGGGGAAGAACCAGCAAGTCAACCCGAGTACTCGAGACAGTTGAGGCGAGCCCATCGGGTCCAACCAGAAGCACTGCCACCTCTGCCGCAGATGCGAATAGGAGTTTCTCAAATGTAGAAGTGGCACAGTTACTAGCAGCTGAATGAACCCAGTTTGCTAATGAGATCGCTGCCCAGGATAGGCGACACAGAGTTGAAATGGATGCTCTTCATAAACACCATGAGTACACAAGAGCGTGTTTTGATGCACTCTTCAGAGCAGGTGGAGTGAGGCCTCCACCGGTAAGCTATTTTATAATTTAATATATGGTAGTTTACCACTAAATACTAATACGGCAAGTACATAAAATAATATTTTACAATTGTTTTGTAGGAGCCGTCGTCGGAGGCCAATGCTGATGGGGGTCATAACGGGAGTGGAGGCCACCCCAACCCAGCAGAGGGCAATTCGGGAGGGGGAGATAAGAACGAACCATCAAGGGCCACCTCTGGAGGGGAAACGCAGGGCTCTTAAGGCCCAGGCTCTGTGATCCAATGTTAAACTTACTATTGTAATAAATTAATTTACTTAGGATGTGTGTACCTTGTGTTGAATTGCATTTGAAATATGTCTAACTTAGGATGTGTAGAATTCTGAAGTTATGGTATGCTTAACTTAGGATGTGTGTTGCTGTGAATTATTTGCTCTTCTGAACTTGACAGTTGGCTCAATTAAGTGTTGGCACTTTCTTTTTAAATCTCTGGGTTATTTTGTTTACTCTGGGTTATGTTGACTGTATGAATTAAAGATTATGCGTGCAATGGGTACGCAACAAAAAATATGAATCAATTCAAATGTATAATGCCACTATTTCCATTGGTATAACGTTGGAAATACATCATAGTTATTAACCGACTAGGGCCGCCGAACACAGTATTACTTTCTTTCGGTCTCGGCCATCCAGTATAACTTTCTTTCAGTCTCGGCCATCCAGTAATACCTCATAGTTATTTTTGAATTGGTAAAACCATCGCCAAGAGTCTCGGCCACTGTCTCTTCGACTCCTCTTTCTCTTGGAGCTCATCTCGTTGGATCCCAAGTTAACTCATTTCTTCCCAATCCAACTCATCTCGTTTCCTCTTGGACCCCTCGGCAACTGTTGTGGGGTTCGGTGAGCTAGGGCCTGGTTCTCATTGATTGATTTCCTGTAAGGTTAACATATTATATTTTTCAATTTTGCATTCACCTATTTTTATTTACTGATTTGACTTGTATAGTTCCAGCAATGAAAAACTGAGTGTATTTTGATAAGGTTGTCACATAATTTGAGAACAGTCTAGAGTAAATTGCCTTGGTTTTTGTCATTTTTGACTAATTCACCTGGAGGGAAAGTTTTTAGATAGTACAATTATACCCAAATTTGTTTTTAGATAGTAATTTCTATTTTTCATTTGGGGACTGCCACCTACTATAAATTGGGGACTGTCTTGTTCAGTTAACATTAACTCTTGGAATTGTGCTTGCTCCTTTGTGTATTTGTGATTGCTCCATTGTGTAATTAACTCAAGTCTAATCTGTATAGATAGCTCATCAAATGGCAACTGATCGGGAGTGGATGTACAATGGCAGAAAAAAAGCTGGTGGAAATCTTGAACCCGAATTCGTTAAGGGTGTCGCTGAATTTATTGCAATAGCATTGTCCAAACCCTCTGTTGTGCGTCTCGATCGACAGGGCCAGAAGTGTATCCCGTGTCCGTGTACATCATGTGACAACCTCTACAACAAAGATGTGGGGACTGTCGAACTACATCTTTATCGTTTCGGCTTTTGCAACTCATATCATGTTTGGCACAAGCACGGCGAGCCACACCCCAATTCAGCTAGCTCTCAACCACACAGTCCACCAACTTTGAACTTTGCGACAGACCGAATGGAAGACATGGTAAGGGATGCCGCTCCTCAAGGATTTGATTGGAATGAGGAGACACCTACTGGAGTAGCTAAAAAATGGTTCGACATGATGGAAGCATCGCAAACACCGCTTTGGAAAATTAACTCAACGGGTGAAGTGAAATGCGAGACACACACCGTCTTATCGGCTGTGACACGTGCCATAGCTTTGAAGTCCAAACACCAATTGGCCAAAGATGTTTTGATGATATGTTGGGTCGATCTCATGAAAAGCACGCTTCCATGTGGTGCAGAAATGCCAGAAAATTTCTACCAAGCAAAGAAATTGGTTTCGGAATTGGGCATGGACCATGAGAAGATAGATGTATGCCCTAACTTTTGTATGCTATATTACAAAGGAGCGAACAAGAAGAAAACACAATGTGATGTATGTGGGGAGCCAAGGTATAAGCCAACTGGACCCAACAAGAATGCTAAACCTATTCCACAGAAGGTACTCCGTTATCTACCTATCACACCCCGATTGCAAAGGATGTACATGACCAAATCATCTATGAAGAATATGAGATGGCACAAGGAAGGTGTGCGTCACGAAGCACCGATGATGGTACACCCGGCGGATGGTGAGGCTTGGAAACATTTCGCTCGTAAACATCCTGATTTCGCAGGAGAGTTGAGAAATGTCGTGTTGGGGCTAACAACGGATGGGTTCATGCCATTCAACTCGAGTGCAGCTCCATATTCGTGTTGGCCGGTATTTGTCTTTCCGTATAATCTACCACCTGCGATGATAATGAAAGAAGAAAGCATGTTCCTCGCGCTTGTCATTCCTGGACCGAAGCATCCGGGTCGGGACATTGACATTCTCCTCGAACCTTTAATCGACGAATTGAAAAAATTGTGGTTACATGGCGAAATGACATGGGATGGGTACAAAAGAGAGAATTTCAAGATGCGTGCACAACTTTGTTGGACGGTGAGTGATTACCCGGCTTACGAGATGCTTTGTGGGTGGGGTACAAAAGGAAAGTTGGCTTGTTTTTATTGCATGGACAAGACAAAGTCTTTTCAACTCGAGAATGGTGGAAAAGCATGTTGGTTCGATTGTCATAGGTGCTTCTTGCCTCCGAATCACGCATTCCGTCGAGACAGGAAGAATTTTAAAAAAGGTAGAGTCGAGAATGATCCGCCACCGCGACGATTGACGGGAGAGGAGCTTGAAAAAATAGTGAGTTTAATTGGGGAGATTAAATGGGGTAAAGAAGGAGCATTAAACCAGATTCCGGGTTATGGTCAGACTCACCATTGGCAAAAGAAGAGTATTTTTTGGAGTTTACCATATTGGAAAGACAATCTGTTGCAACACAATTTGAATATGATGCATTTGGAGAAGGATTTCACCGAAAATTTGATATACACGCTTTTAAGCATAGGCGGCAGAACCAAGGATAATGAAAAAGCTAGAAAAGATCTAGCTCTATTGTGTGATCGTCCCAACCAGTACCTAACTCCAGCCGATAATAACCCGGGAAAGATGAAAAAACCAAAGGCGCCATTCGCACTCTCTCCAGATGATAAGAAGATTGTTTTAAAATGGCTCAAGGATATAGTAAGGTTTCCCGATGGCTACGCATCCAATTGGTCAAGGTGTGTTAACTTAGTCACTGGAACGCTCATTGGGCTCAAAAGTCATGATTTACATGTGTTCATGGAGCGTCTCCTCCCCGTCGCCTTTCGAGACTTTGTCCCGGATTCCGTATGGGATGTTTTATGTGAGATTTCGGCCTTCTTCAGAGAGATTTGTGCCAAAGAGCTTGATCCAGTGAGGGTGGCAACCTTAGAAAATGATATTATCGTTACAATGTGCAAGGCAGAAAAAATATTTCCACCCGGTTTCTTTGATTCAATGGAGCATCTTGCGGTGCATGTAGCATATGAGGCTAGAATGGGTGGGCCAGTAGGGTCCGATGGATGTATCCATGTGAAAGGTGAGTTGCATATTGCTTTATTTGTGAACCATGAAAATATTTGTAACAACTAACACTAAACTATTGTTGCAATTACAGGCGTAACAAAGAACAACGTATGAGAGTCACAAACAAGGCGCGTGTTGAGGGTTCGATCGTGGAGGCTACAATTGCCAAAGAAATTGGTACTACTTCGACACACTATTTTGCAGAAAAATCTAACATTGGCCAAGAAGTTGGAACAAGTAACCGTTCGGCGGCGCCACTTTCGATATTCGATACTCCGGGCCGGTTCATTGGCAGGCAAAGACGGAGGACTCTCGATGACACGGATTTTAATGCTCCACACACCTATGTTATCCTCAACTGTCCAGAGATCTGTGAGAAGTACTTGGGGTACAATATTATGAATTTTCTTTTGATGTTTCCGAAAGTACCTATTCTAAAACCTATGGAAAATCTAATATTTGGACATATTCTAATATGCAGAGAGTTTGATACATGCATGCTCAACTCTGGAGTAGCCACAAGCACCCAAGATTTGCCAAAAGTTCGTCAAGATGGTTTTGCACAGTGGTTGCGGAAAAATGTGATAAATTCTCGTGATGAAGACGATTACTACATACGAATGGCAAGAGTCAAGCCTAGCAAACAAGCGTACTTCTACGAAGGATACGAAGTCAACGGGTATCGATTTCACACAAAATCATGTGGGGAAGACAAGACAACTCAAAGTTTCGGTGTTTGCATCAAAGGCGAGTGGGATGCAAATGCCCCACAAATTGACTACTATGGAGTTCTCCAAGAGGTCATTGCACTAGAATATGATGCCCACACCGTAGTTCTCTTTAGGTGTGATTGGTTCGACATAATAAATGGTGTAAAGGTGGACCACGAACATGGTCTTGTTGAGGTTAACCATACTTCTCGCCTGGCAACTTACGAGCCGTTTGTATTAGCAGCGCAAGCAAAAGCCCGAAAGACGCCAATGGTGGGTGGCATTTAAAACAAGCCAGAAGTCGAGGTTTCATGCCGAGGGTGATGATTCAAACTTAGAATTTTACCAAGATGAAAGGCCAGATAATCCAATATCGGTCTCAGATGGACCAGACTTTGATTGGGATGGTATGGTCCTTGGAGAAAACGATTTCGAGCTAGTGGACGAAAGAACAGTGCTCCCGCCCACAACATCAGCTGTACCGCAATCAATGGCGAGAGACGAAAATCACGTAGATGAAGGTGAGCAAGAGCATGACCGGGAGCAAGAGTATCACATGGAGCAAGGTGATGAAGAAGATTGGTTATCCTACGATGATTCCGATGAAGAATATTAATTGGTAAAGCAATTCCGATGTTAGGTTTTCCATTTTAATTGGTAAAGCAATTCCGATGAAGAATATTAACTAGCTTTTCTAACTTTGTTCTCTTTTTGGGTTTGTAATAGGTGTTTACTTTGAGGTGTTTAGTAGCCAACAGCTCACTGATGTGTGGGATGCACATAGTTTAGAGGTATAAATGGTTACTGCACTGTTTAGTGTACTGTTTAGAGGTATAAATGGTTACTGCACTGTTTAGAGGTCTAAATGGTTACTGGCACATGGTTACTGCACTGTTTAGAGGTATAAATGGTTACTGCACTGTTTAGTTTAGAGGTATAAACTGCACAAGTTCACCATCATTTCCATATAAAGAAATATTAATTTAGTGTAGCCATTTGCTCACAATAATTTTCTAAAGATGGACTGTCAAAACTGCACTGTTTCATGTATAACTGTCACCGAAATCATGCCTGTTCATCACAGTTCTAGTTATAATAAAATATTTATACTTGTCCACTCAAAAGCATGTACATCAATGGTTATTTCCATATAAAGAACAACCAATATAGTGTAGCCAATTAATTGTAATAAAAAGGATAAATCTGCATGCCAGAAAAGGGCAAACTAGTCCATACTAAGCCAGAAAAGGACAAATCAGTGGTGCATATTTTAGGCTTCTATGTTTGCTTCCAGTAAAGTTTTATTTCGTACTTTGATTTTTACGCTAATTTTTCTAATTTAGTAACACTAATATGTTTAAAAACATATATTGCAGGAGGACAAAAGAGACATTCAAAGGGAGCTCTTATATATTGTTTTTATTTGACACAATGTTTTGTATCTCAATTAAATACATTGGCTTATTCTAAAAACCAAATTTATGTTTTCATTCTAAAATTCAGTTTATCTCAATTAAATATTGCTTGTTGCTGTGATTTATTTTTATGCACCATTTAAAGGGATATCTCAAATAAACATAAACGTTTCTGTCTCCAGGAACTTAACGTTTCCAACGGTAACCTCATGGAAATAATAAGTCTATCTATAAAATAATATAAACTGAAGAAATACAACATTTCCAACGGCAGAGTGGTTGAGTATTTCCATGAACCTCACTATAAAATAATATAAACAAATTAAACAAAACATTTCCAACGGTAGCCCATGGAAATAATATGTCTCCCTACTTCCAACTTATTTCCAACGGCATGGGGAGAGGTATTTCCATGAACCCTCAATAAAATATAATATTTGGTCTGTCTGTCGGGTCATGGGTCATGCAAAACAATTTCCAACGGCTGATAGGAAACATTTCCATACGGAGACAGTAGGGATTTCCAACCGCTACTATTTCCATGAGGCTACCGTTGGAAATTGTTAATGGTGTCAGAAAACGCAATTTCATTTCCATCGACCCTTCCTCCCGTTGGAAATAACAATTGCTACCGTTGCAAAAAGCAGAAATTCTAGTAGTGAGAGGGAACAAGTTGTTTTGTGTCTTCTTGATTGTTGCCATAGTCTAATCCATGGCTGCATCTACAATTCTACAATTGTCGCCTTCAAACTTGATGGTACACCCGCTGTCCATCATCTGGCCAATGCTGAGAAGGTTTTGGGATAGTTGAGGAATATATAACACATCATGTAGCATCCGTGTATTGTGACTGCTGGTCTGCACGGCTACTCTTCCTTTTCCTTCAACATGAATTTCTTTATCGTCACCAAGCTTTACTGCCTTCTTGTATGACTCATCTAATTCATCAAATAGATGTTTGAAACCCGTCATATGGTTTGAGCACCCGCTGTCCAAAAACCAGATTTGACTCGCATCTGATTCTTCATAGGTTTTGGCCATGAACAACTGTGCCTGATTGCTCTTCTCTTCAACAAAAATTGCTTGTCCTTCTTCTCTTTTCTTCTTGTAGCAGTCGGCCTGCACATGACCGGGCTTGTGGCAGTAATAGCACTCCACATCTTGACCTTCTTCTCTCTGTTTCTTGTAGCAGTGGGCTTGCATATGCCCTTTCTTGTGACAGTAGTAGCATTCTACATCTTTCATCGGTTGATTAGAATGCGGTTGATTGTAACTTGGCTTGCCTCTGCCTCTGCCGCCTTGACTGCCTCGACCTCTGCTGTAACCTTGGCCTCTACCTCTGCCTTGCTGTTTGCTTCTTGAGGAATCGCCCTTGGTATAGAAAGCTTTGGTGTCGTCCTTCACTTCTGATTGGTTGAGACGAACTTCATGGACTTGCAGTGATCCCATCAACTCATCAAACGTGTAGTTGGACAGATCTTTGGATTCTTCGATCGCCGCCACGACATGGTCGAATTTTGCTGTAAGGCTGCGGAGCACCTTCATAACCACGATCTTTTCTGTGAGATCCTCGCCACAACTCTTGATTTGGTTGACGGTGGATGTGACTCTTGTGAGAAACGCTTGAACAGATTCGCCTTGATTCATGTTCAACGTCTCGAACTCTCTTCTCAAGCCTTGTAGCCTTATCTCGAGAACTTTTGAATTTCCCCGGAAGGCGGTTTTCAGTGTTGTCCATGCCTTCTTTGCCGATGTCGCTGCTGCGATTTTTGTGAACACCGTGTCAACAACACCTTGTTGAATGAAGAACAGCGCCTTCGCATCGCGCTTCGCTGTTTCTGTTGGTGTGGGATCATTGGCCGGTGCTCCCGACTCCACCAGTTCCCATAGACCTTGCGACTTGAGCAAAGTTCGTATCTTGGTGCTCCAAAACTCATAGTTATCTCCCTTGAACAGCGGAATCGAAGGATTCGAAACGCTCATGTTCTCTGCCATGGTCGGATCTGCCTTGATCTCTCACCTTTGGCTCTGATACCAATTTTGTTGGGAGTTTTTTGGAAAAGAGAGAAACATAACACAGCAGAATTTTTCTCACAACTTCATTGATTCATTAACAGAAAATACATAGTATTTAAGATGGTGCCTCTCCCTAATTTCGCACCCCACTAACTCCACTAATGCTGCTATAACCAACCTATAACCAATCCACAACATGACATATTAATTAAAAACTACCCACTACTTCCTGCACATGTCTAAATAGATAACTTGCTGCCTAAGTTTACAATCAGTTTTTAATTAATTCTAAACAGAAAATAAAACTGCTCTAAAAAACCGAAACTTCTAAAAAACGGCATCTTTTATTCATTTTGCTGCTGACTTGGATTATTTTCAACACTATGTATCTCATTTACTGGTGGTCTAAACAAATAAAAAAATGTTTTATTCGATTTCAATATGCACAATTCATCTAACAACAATAAATATAAATATTTAAAAACTATTTGGGATGAGTGCACCGCACTTGGAATTCCGTAGGTTCCTAGAGCATACTCTTCTCGTTAGTCACGTTCCTCAATCTCTAGACTTGAACTTGAGTTATTTAGTTACTAACTTTAATTAATATCGTTTCTAAATAATAAAACTTTTATTATTTAATTATTTTATATCTTTATTTATCATAAATTTCAATTTGTTAAAATATTAAATCCGAAATTAAATAATTTATTAAAAAAATCTGGAAATTGACATTTAATTGGTTCATGTTAGAAAACAGTTCTGAATCGAAACTGCAGACCTCTGTGGACTAATTTAATCATAAATTCTCACTGGAAAATCCAATCAAAATGAATTTGGATATGTTGGAATCGTAACATAAAATCATATGACTTTCTTGTTCGGCGTGAACCCAAATTCAGAGCACATAAAAGCAGCTTGAAAGATCTTTGAAGGCGAAATTTGAGAACAACAAAATTAAAATTTAAAGAAAATTTACCATACTAAATTTCTATCAATAATCAGCATTTAAAATATTGTTCTATCAATGTTAATATGAAAATCAAATTAATTATAATAGTACTTATGAAACAAAAAAACATAATATGATAATCATGCTATTTAAAAATCATTCTTGATTTTCGGATATGAGAATTTAATCCAATTGACAGATGACTTATCTTTCACTTTGAATATAATTTTAAAAAGGACACTTTTTTCTATGTTTTGTATAACGCTTTGACAAGCGGTAATATCTATCACAAAATTTTTTTTTATATGTTTGGTATAATGCTTTGTCCACGACTCGTCACACTTTCTTTAGGGGCATGGCATTGTGTAGCGCTCATAAAAATAGAGATCGCTAGGATGATATTAAAACACTAATTATGTGACGTACGTATTCGTTATGGTCATTTTAGTTTTTGAATAATTTTAGTACATGTAATTTTTAAGAAAATTGAAAGAGAGACACAGAAAGATGTGAGAGACACCGAAAATTGAACTTTGTAAATTTATAAAAAAAAACCACATAGGTGCATGCCTAATTAATTCGTGCAAGTATGATGTCATACAATAAATACACTGGATTAAACATTTTGATAAAAAGCAGATGATTACATTGGCATTTATAAATCAAGCAGATGATTACATAGCAGCCCTAATTTTTTGGTGATCATCTCTTGAGGCTCTTATAAATCAAGCACGACTGATTTTATAATACATATCTTTGTGATTTTATTTAAATATTTCACTGCACGAGTGAAAAAAGTAAATCATGGCCAATTTTACACAGGCACTGCACTATGGAAAATAAATCAAGATGTGACAATATCATCTCTTAAAATAGTTAATTCAGAATATCAAGTTAACTAGTCCTAATGCGAATCAAAAGGAACTATGCACCAAAATTACGCTGGTAGAAAAATTTAAACTCAAATTAAGCTTATTGGGTCCTAATTAAGATACTCTACCAAAATAATTAGTACCTCTCACTAGTGAAAAAGCATGACGGTCACTTGCAATTGGTGATAAATTTGACTAAACTGGAAACAATATCCCCACTTGTCATCGCAAAAAGGGTACTAATTAAGAGTTATTTGGAAAAATTCCTGCAAAAGTGGATATAAGAGTGCTAAAGTGGACATGAAATCCAAACAAAAGAAGAAAACCCAGAAAATTAAGAAACTCAATTTTACTCTATGAACATTAAACAACACTTCTTGATAAATTTCAAGTTTTAACTTAGTTGACACAGAGAAAGAGAGAGAGGTTGCTTGGGAAGTATGCCCATTTTAGATGAGTCCTATTGAGTTTCGCATCTATGTTATGGCCCATTAGCCCAATAACGACCCAGCCCAGTCCAAACTTCTCTTTAATTCATGCTTGGAGCGGCATTGGACGGTTCTGAAAATGAAAACTATTCAAAGATAAGGACAATATACAGTATGCCCATTAGCCCAATATCGAATAATAATAATAATTGTCCGATTCATATATATAAAACCAGGGTGTTGTTTTTGTGGTATAAGAAAAACATTTGATAATAAATATTTAGTTTCCAATTCTACCTAAATCTTGTCATTTCTTTTCATTTCTTTACTGTTCATCAGAAACAATGACAATCTCAAACACATGCTATCCCAATAAATAGTAACCATAATTCAATACTATTGCTAGGATCAAAGATTACTTGTTATTTTCGTTTTGTGAAACCTTTTTCTTTTGATGGTCTTTTCTCTTTTGTAAATTTGAAGATTTAATAATTCGAAAGAGGTGGAGCATAATGGCAGACAAGGAAATGGTGAAATACTTTTGCTTTTCATACTGTGGACACCCATATGTTTTATTCTCTGCTTCATCTTTTCTCTTTGATGATATGGAAATTCATTGCTTGAGGGACTAGTCATTTGTTACTTTCTACAATCATCGTTTTCTTGAATTTTCTGGGGCTTAAATAAATAATGTACGTACTTGAATAGTTATTGTAGTAAAAATTTCTTGTAAATGTAGGATTTCTGAAAATAGGATGATTAAAACTACATCACATCCATCAGACATTCTGTTCATTTACAACGCTAACAAAATAGAGAAAAAAAACGGAATCAACTATATAGCTTAGTCCTTGGTCATTTAACGACTTGCTTCCAAATAACTAGTTTAAATAACAAATATATCACTTTCAAATTAAATAGACTGGATTACTATATACAAACATATCAAATTATTGTACAGTCCTGACGCACCCTTGTTAATCAATTAATATCATTCAAGATAGCTACGGCTTTTGTGATAGATTTTGCCTATGCTGCATGTACTCTATGGTTTGCAATTTCATTCCATTTGTAGCCTTAAACATTTGTTAATAATTTCCTTTTGTATTTTTTCATAATATATTGTAAATTTTATAAGCGTGAAAATATCAATTGACTAATTATTTCTACTAGGGACATAGTAATGTCTAATTTCCTCAGAATAATTTAGTGCTACAGTTTTTTGGCGTGCCCTTATAAAGTCTAACATTAGTTGGAGAATGTGGTTTGGCAACTAAATTCCTTTCATTACTTGTATTCTTTTCGTTTCTGTGGTACCTTTTTCTTTTGATTTTCTTTTCTCTTTTGTAAATTTGAAGATTTAATTATTCGAAAGAGGTGGAGCATAATGTCAAGACAAGGAAATAGTGAAATACTTTTGCTATTTGTAATGTGGACACCCATATGTTTTATTCTTTACTTTATCTTTCCTCTTTCATGATAGGGAAATTCATTTCTTTACTTCATTTCGTAGTATATATATTTCATTATGAGAGCAAAATAAGTCTAACATTAGTTTTGAAATGCAAAAATACAATTAATTACAAATTTTGCATTTAAGCTCGCATTTTTTTATTGGTTGCAGTAAATCATTTTTATAGGATAGAAAAAATATTTAAGCTGTCTTTAAACCTCACTATACATATCAAGTTGAGTTTAAATTATTTCCTAAATATTCTTCTCATCTATACAAGAAGAATGAGTCAAACATTGACTAAATTTTGAGATCACATATAAATGTTCATAGTTTATTTGTAATGATTTTATTTTTACACCAAATCATTATACAATAATTTTGGAAGAGAAATAATCGTATTTCCATATTATTATAGATATGGGATTTCTGAAAATAGCAAATTAGATATAGGAATTCTAAAATATTATATGTATTCACAATTTCTTTCATAATTAAGAAATACAAACTGTTTAACAAAAGCAAAAACTGTTGTCAGTTTCATGCTGATTGCATTTGCATGGTACATAGAAATTATAATACGCATAACTTTACTTTGTTGACTAATATATCAACTTCGTATACATTATTAAATTAGATCAAACTATTTTATATTGCTTATAATTAAAGTAATATTGTTGTTCGCATGTAAATATATAATTCTTTTCATTTTTTTAGATTACAGTTTTTTGTTGTTTTAAATCAATGATAAAATTTCAACATATGAAGGCGTGCATCAAAATATTTTTTAAGATTTGTCTATTCTGAAATTTCAACATATTATGAAATGTACTTGACTTAATTAAGATTGTTTTATAGAAATTATTATTACATAACTTATTTTATACTGTGTTAGATATAATTTTTTGGAAGCAAACATGAACAATTATAGTTTTACATAGTTAAATTTAAACAAAAATACTAAATTTTGGATTATAGTTTAGGTTAATTTGTTTGAACGATTCTATAAAGAAAAGAAATTACAAAAACAAATTTAATTAATTTCTTGAATGCCTAGTACTGAAATCAATTTTCGAGAATTATTATCCATCATTATTAGTTGGCAGTTCACATTTCTTGAATGCCTAATTGCGTCCATCCAACAAAATACAACTTATTTAATTATTTTTTATTTATGATATTATACATTATCTTTAATTGTGAAGATGAAGATGGCAACTACGGTGCATTACCTACATTTTCCTCTAGACAATTAAAGTTTAAGACTTGTTAATACAAAATATATAACTAGACATTGATTACAAGTGGCATTTTTTTAGTTTATTTTCTAATATATTAATTGTTATGTTTATTTAATTAGCAAGATATGTAATATACATGACAACATGTCTTTTATTCAGTTATTTACTGTTTCAAATAAAACTTTTATTTTACTTATATAGCATTAAAATATTTTCAACGTTAGCATATCAACATCAAAAGATAGATCAAAGTGGTATGACCAAAGTCTTGGTGCTAACAATTTGTTTTTATAATTTTCAAAGTTCAAATAGTCGATCTGAAGTACTCAACATGTTCTCCGTATTAAAATGTGCTTCGAGACCAAATTTTACATTCTTTGGAAATTGTTTACTATTTTTATGGATATTTGAAAATCACTGTTTTTCATTTTCTTTTTATTATGAAAAACAATGATTTTGAAATTCAATTATTTCTCTCAGGTGCATGAAATAAGAAGATCACACTAATAATAGTTGTCGTAATTCATCAGTATTTTTGCATTATATATTGAAATTAAAGAGACTGGTTAATTTAATTTCAAAATTTATATCAGAATATCATATAAACAGTTACTTTTTAAGATAATTAAAGAAGCATCAGCATTGGAACATTTTTTTTTGACGGAGCTGGTCCATTACTTTTTCGTGAAAATTTAGTCATGGAATTTAGGAAGACTTAACTTTCTCTGAATTCATTGTGCAATTCGTGGTTCACTGTTAGACCTTTAATATTTCAGGAAAGATTTTTCAATAATGCAAGGGCTTTGTTGAAAAGTAACATTTTTATTTTCTTATGCATGAAGGTTATGTATGCACAATAATTAGAAGAGAGCTGGTGAAGGTCCCATCTTCCAGCTCGAATTCGTGTGCTCTGCATTAACTCAAAAGGGAATCTTTTGAGTTAATGCATTTGGACCATCCGATCCACTTAAGATCTGTGTAAATTAGATCTGCACTAATATTAAAGGGCCTCTCTGTTAAAATCAGACACCTGGATTGGCTCCATTTAATATCAGAGGGCCGAGATGCATTAACTCAAAAGATTCTCTTTTAAGTTAATGCAGAGGATACATGTTCCTTCCAGCTCAGCGTGATGGGGCCACACTAATGATCAATATAAATACAAATGTTAAAGGTCGTTTTGCTCAAGTTGAACCAAAACTCTCCCATTCACGAAAGAAGCCCACATAGAAGAAGCCCACATAGTTGTAGATCTCGAAGCCTTTCCATCAGAATCAATGCACTTCACCAAAAAGAAAAAAACCCAGATAGTTGTAGATCTCGAAGCCTCTCTGCAACGTGAACTCGACACATTATGGGGCAATGCGAACGAGGCAGAGAACTTCACCATCTTTCGCACACCACATAACATTTCCCATTGCAAGAAGAATCTGTTTGAGCCCTTTGTCATCTCCATCGGCCCATTCCACCATGGTAAAAAGCACCTCCAAGCCTTAGAGGAGCAAAAAAGGCAGTTCTTGCGGGATTTCTTGTCCTGTAAGGACTACATAAGTTTGGATCTCTGTATATCAGAGATGGAGTTGCTAGAAACGAGAACAAGGAGGTGTTATAGTGAGATGTTTAATGATCTTGACAGCAATGCATTTGTCAAGATGATGCTTCTTGACGGATGCTTTGTGCTTGAGTACTTCTCAAAATTTTTTGAAGGAAATACGGATTCTGTTTTTGAGGTTGGCTGGAATCGTAGTTTCATAAATTATGATTTGCTACTTCAAGAGAACCAAATTCCCTTCTTTATAGTTGAGAAGTTGTACGAGCTGATTGGTTATAATCAAGATGCTAGAATGGCTTTTGTTAAATACATTGCTTATCTTTTGTTGCCCAATGACTCCATAGTTCGAGACCCTCCAGCTGAAACTCCAGACACCATAGACTCCATAATTGCAGACCCTCCAGCTGAAATTCCAGACTCCTCAGACTCCATAGACCCTACAGCTGAAATTCCTGACCCTCCAGCTGAAATTCATCATTTGCTCCATCTTTGTTACCACTATATAGTGCCTAACCCAGGGGAACCAGTTGTATTGAGATCCAAATCATTTGATCTTACCACAATGTTCAGCGCCAATAGAATCAAAGGTTTTCTTCATCGGTTTCTTTCAAGGGTGCTCAAAAGAAGATCTCCTCATTCGACCTCTCGAAGCTTGTCAGTTACATTGCCGAGTTCTACCGGGAATTTATCGTCGACGTGGATCCCTTCTGCCACGGATCTCAAACAAAAGGGCCTAAAATTCAAACCAAAGAGCAACCCAAAACATATGCTCGACATATCATTTGAATATGGTGTCCTAAAAATCCCTAGACTAGAAATCGCCGATGAAACTAAGCCTATTTTTGCAAACCTTATAGCATTTGAACAAACCAAATATGCCAAAGAGCAGAAACCCTTTGGAAGGTTTGTAGCATTTTTGGATAATCTAGTCAACACACCAAATGATGTGACAATATTACAAGAGTGCGGAATCATTGGGAACTGGCTAGGCAGTGAAGAGGAGTTGGCTCATTTCATCAACCAGGCCGGCGAAGGTGCTGGTTTTGGGAGCAATCACTATTTGGTGGAATTATACACGGAAGTGAACAGATACATTGGATCAAGGTGGCACAGAAATCGAGCAAAACTGATTCGTGATTACTTTAGCAATCCATGGGCAATAATTTCTCTCATCGCTGCTTTCATACTTCTAATTCTTACATTAGTACAATCATTCTTTGCAGTTTTTGCCTACTTCCGTCCCCCGAGCCCATGATGCTTTCACTTTCACAGTACTATTCGGGGCTTCTAAATTGAATAAGATAAAATTGCTTTAACATGTATGCTAGGAAGGAGTTATTTTTTTTATCTTTTGTTTTTCTTCCTTGTTTGTCAATTGTCATTCCTTTTAGTGTTCTATATTGTCTGTGTTTTGTTTTTATGATAGCTACGAAGTTTTATTCAAAAGCACCTTGTAACGCAACGCTGCACTATGTATCATTGGTTTCCTTTATTATTAAATTTTCTAGGTTATTTTTGGCACCGTTTACAGGGCTTTGGCAGTTGCTACCGGGAAAATTTCAAGGTTATTTTCAAGGTGATTTAATTGAAATTTAAATAAAGTGCATGAGTCAATACAAACGCTACAGGGAATTGGACAAAACAAAGTTTGCAGACCTATGCATAGATCTATTTATTTTCAACATTGCATGGTATAGACGTGCCACAATATGCCAAAAATATGTCCATTCCTTCGCTTTCATATATGCCAACACGTTGCTAGGAAACCTGATGCCCATAGTTCTTTTAGGTACCGGCAGACCTCTTAATTAGCACACCTCCACGACTCGTACCAGGTTTCTTGAACGGAGACATTAATCCAATTGACCGATGACTTTTTTTTTCACTTTGAAATATAATTTTAAAAATCACACTTTTTCTATGTTTTGTATAATGCTTTGACAAGCTGTAAAATCTATAAAATAAAATAGTAATATGTTTTTGCATAATTAATGCTTTCTCCACTACTCGTCACACTATCTTCTTAATTTAAGAGCTGGCAGAACAATTAAAATTTCAGTTCTAAAACTGAGATATTAAAAGATAAATTTTGTAAGTGAGATCGCTAGAAAGATTGCAACGGTGACATATTATTAGACCGTATACATACAAATTTACTTCTATTAAACCGTATACATTCAATTTGCTGTTTTTAATTCTCAATTTCTGAGTAATTTTTCATGAATCAAATTATTGGAGAGGATATTTTTTAGCACAACTGTATAGTAGGATTTTTGTTTTCTGTTGGTTTTCATATGCATTGGGACTTAATCAAATTATTTTGGAGCCTAGCTGCACATTTGAGATAAAATAAGTAAGTGACGAAGAGTTGCACCTAGTAGACGATACGATGTCGCAAGGTGAAGATGAGTTTGAGGACAACCCAATTGAGGTAAGTGATGAAGAGTTGTACATGGACCTAGGTGAGGATGAATTTGGTTTTTAGGCCCTCAATGATTCTGATCAAGAGTTTTAATATTGGTGAATCAATAGTTGTATGTGTGTTGTTTTCACAAAGAACATAACAATTATTTTTGTTTCCCAATTATTTTGGAAGGTTTGTTCTAAATGATAAAATTTAATTAGTTATCAAGATATTGAATTCTTATATACTGCTATTATTCATGTTGTTGTGATTTATAAAAAAATTCTTCATTTACAAGGAGATATCAAATAAACAGAAATGCATCTGTCTCCAGGAATTAAACAATTGCAAGGGTAAGCCCATGCAATTAATGAGAACATGCGCATGCTAGTGGACTACTTACATGGACCTTCAATAAAATATAATATAAACAGGGGGTTAAGTAGTTGCATGTGCATGAGGTTAAGTAGTTGCATGGACCTTTAATAAAATATAATATCTACCATTTGGTTTAGTAGTTGCATGCACAAGGGGTTGAGTTGTTGCATGGACCTCCAATTAATTATAATATCTAACATTCATAAAGTATTTGCATGGGGAGATAGATGAGTTGTTGCATGGACCTCCAATTAATTATAATATCTAACATTCATAAAGTATTTGCAAGGGGAGATAGATGAGTTGTTGCATGGACCTCCAATTAATTATAATATCTAACATCCATAAAGTATTTGCAAGAGGAGATAGATGAGTTGTTGCATGGACCTCCAATTAATTATAATATCTAACATTTATAAAGTATTTGCAAGGGGAGATAGATGAGTTCACTACTACAAAAACTGGCTTTGTACACTGCACATTGTACACGGATTTGGCAATTATATTAAAAACAGTGTACCAAACATGAGTCCAAAAGATCTGCACGATTTCTACACGGATAATTAGTTAATAATCAGTGTAGAATTATTAGAGAGAGCTACACGGTTTATTAGAAACCACAAATCCGTGTGTAAAGAAGTGGGTGTGCAAATAATTGAGAGAGCTACACGGTTTATAACTAATTATCCGTGTAGGAACATTATACACGGCTTTTTGATAATATAGCCGTGTAGAATTCTTGTCATTGTACACGGCTTTATAACTAAAAAGCCGTGTAGAAATAGGTGGAGAGCTACACGGATATATAACTAAATAGCCGTGTATAATAGTGTAGGGTTTTATTATCTTCCCTTCCAGAGCGCCGTTTTGATCAAGTTTTTAGTTCATACATCTCGAACTGAGCTTTTATTTCTGCGAATTGATCGAGGCCAGCAGCTGAGATCTGAGATCTTTGAATTAAGTTTGTATTTTCTCCTCTCCATCTTTCTAAGGTTAGTAATATGTATTTAAATCATTTTCTTTCTCTAATTTTCTGTTATTTAGGCTTATTTAATTAGGTCATTTCATGCATTCTTGAATTCTTAATTTTAGATGTAATTAATTAGTGTACGTATTGTGGTCCAATAACCGACCTTTAGATGCTTTTAGGTCCATGCCCGTTCAAAATTAATCCAATAGGGATTAATTTTGGATAGTCCCCGTTTTGGGACTGCTCTTTGAATATTATGTCTCATTTAGGATGTGAACACATATTAGCGGGATTTAATTAGTATTTGAGGAAAGTTCGACAGTATTTTCCCTTATTGCTCCTACGAGTATGTGGTTCGTACGCATACTTGGGGAGTTAAGGGGAAATGCTGCCGAATTTTTCTCAAATACTAATTAAATCTCGCTAATATGTGTTCACATATGAGACATAATATTCAAAGAGTGGGTTAGGATTGTAAACCGGCCCTTTGTAAGCCCAAAATTTTGTACACGAAGGAGAATGTTGACCATGCATGATTAATTGATCAAATCATTTTTTTAATTTAATTTACAGATGGATCGAAGCTGGATGTATGAAATGCGACGTGACAGTGAAGAATATTTGGTTCGCGTTGATGAGTTTATAAAATTTGCTGAGAGTTATAGAGTGAATAAAAAAGAAGAAGACATTTTATGTCCTTGTAAAGATTGTAAAAATTTATTAAGATTTTTGGACATCGAAGAAATTAGAGCTCATTTGATTTGTCGGGGATTTAAGAAGAGATATACATGTTGGTTCATGCATGGTGAGAAATTTGGGGAAAGTAGTAGTGCCAA
The DNA here is from genome assembly GCA_025461045.1 of Carex parvula. NCBI lineage: Eukaryota > Viridiplantae > Streptophyta > Magnoliopsida > Poales > Cyperaceae > Carex > Carex parvula. The sequence continues at coordinate 229,229 of JAJGRW010000537.1, read as the reverse complement.
AAAGGATTGTAATCGTGAATTGAATGATGAGAATGTTGGAATTTCTGATAATTTTGAACTTGATTGGAACGAGGATTATGAGAGTGCCGAATATTCTGATATTAACGTCGAACCCGAAAATGACGATGATGAGATGGAGAGGAATTTTGATGAAAATGTAGAACACGAGTTTACTGAAAATTTGGAGGATATGTTACGTGATGTGGAAGATGAAATTAGTGATAAAAATTATGATAAATTTCAAAATTTGTCTAATGAATCTAAGAAGCCGTTGTATCCCGGGTGTACCAAATTTACAAAACTGTCAGCTGTGTTGAAATTATTAAACTTAAAAGCAGACAATGGTTGGAGCGATAAGAGTTTCACGTCCTTATTACAGCTTTTAGGAGAAATGCTCCCAGATAACAACGAGTTACCCGGTACAACATATCAGGCAAAGAAGTTGATATGTCCAATGGGGTTGAAGATCGAAAGAATACATGCATGTCCGAATGACTGTGTATTGTATCGTAACGAGTACGAGGCCATGCATGTCTGTCCTAAATGCGGTGTTTCACGATATAAACGTCGTAAGGACCAGGACACTGATGATTGTAACGAGGACACAAGTGGCCGACCTCCGGCTAAGGTGTTGTGGTATTTGCCGATAATACCGAGATTCAAACGGTTGTTTGCGAATCCCAAAGATGCAAAATTATTGCGCTGGCACGAAGAAGAGCGCAAAAATGACGGTAAACTAAGGCACCCGGCTGATTCTCCTCAATGGAGAAACATTGACAGACATTTCAAAGAATTTGGTTCTGAACCGCGGAACCTTAGGATTGTGGTGAGCTCAGATGGAATGAGTCCGTTTGGAAGTATGAGCAGTCAGCACAGTACTTGGCCAGTTCTTTTATGCATCTACAATCTTCCTCCTTGGAATTATAAAATTTGTTATGTAATGTTAGTTGATTAATGATGAAGGGAGAAATATCATATAGATATCTAAATTTTACTCCTCCCTTTCTTATAAGAATATCTACTGGTAATAGTAATTGATCAATTTGTTTTAAATAACTCATCTTTCGTGGAGGGATCAATTAAAGAGGTTAATTAGCAAGGAGTTGGTTGATTAAATAACTCATCTACTGGTAATAGTAATTGATCAATTTGTTTCTATGTAGGTTAATTCAAATAATCTAGGATATATGTCAACAAGTGATTGATTAATCTCTTGATGAATATAGGTTATATGTCAAAAGTTGGTTGATTAATCTAGGTTATATGTCAAATGATTTGATCTTTAATTTCATGCAGCACCATGTCGAATGAAAATGAGTACGAGGATATGATGGAAGAAGAGGAGCAGCAAGCTACTGCCTCGTCAGAAAGAAGGAGAAGAGGGCCTACAATGTGCACGAGTCATTCTGAGCAGACCCAACCCAAAATCTGGTTCACAGAAGACAGGCGTGCGCAGGGACCAGAACGGCTGAAATACTCAAATTGGTGTACGAGCTTCGTGAAACAAAATGCGAGTATCCTTGTTGAGAGATGGGATCATTTCGAGAAAGAGGTGAAGGACGAGTGGTGGAACACGGTGAAGGTAAAGTGTCTAACAACTCTTCTCTTGAATTTTCACTTATGTATGATCTATATTTAAATACACTAAATTTTTGTGTCAATCAGGCTCAATGGAACATCCAGAGTGATGTTCCAAAGAATAAGACGTTGAAGATTATGAACAATGGATGGAAGCAATACAAGAGCACGTTGAAGACGGAGTTCATGGAGAAAGGGAAAAATCCGGTCGGCTACTACAAATGGCTAAAACAAGAGGACTGGGATGCGTATCAAGTTTTGAAGTCTACTGAAGAGTTCCAGGTATCTAACTCGTGCCAAATTTATGCTTATTCTTTCTCGATTTGTACTTATCTTTCTAAAACTAACTGATCGTTATTGTCTTGTTTCCGTGAAGGCAAAGAGTGATAAAGGCAGGAGGACCGTTGCCTTTAACAAGTATCCACACCATCTAGGGTCAGGTGGTTACGAGGGTAAGTCGGCAGAATGGAGGAAAGTCCTGGATGCGAACAAGGATTCTGACTCACCCGTGGTTAGGATCCAAAATCCTAGGGGCAAAGATTGGGTCATGGGTAGAGCCGAGGTAACCGCTGACGGGAGGATAGTACTCCCAACGGAGTTGCAAAGCGTGGCTCAAAGAATGGTAAGAGTCATTTATAACTCCGAAAGTACGTCAATTGTTCTTTTGCTTTAACTAATTCTTCTACTTGAACAGTTGGAAGTGGAGGAGGAGGTCAACTCGGGTGCCCGGAGTGTCGAACGACAAAATGATTCCTTGTCCGCGGCGCTCGAGAATCCAGAACACCCGGGTCGAGTAAGGGGTGTAGGGGTCTACAGGGGCTGGAAGGAGGTGTTCCGAGTGGAGGGAGAGAAACCTCGAAGAAAATCTCGTGCCAAGGTAAACAAAGACGAGATAGTTGCGCAGATACGCGCGGAGGTGAGCAAAGAGTACGACGCAAGGTTTGCTGAGATGGAAGCAATGTTGACACAAATTAGATCAGCAACTACGCAGCCATCCGAGCAACCACCTCCCATTTCGCCGGGAATTCGGCGAAGTAGTCAAGCATCCGGCACGTGGGGCGCGAACGACGATTTGGATAATCTCAAGGTAATCAATACTTCTTCATAATCTAAAGGTATTTAAAACCTGTTTGCAACCTTGTTGGACAATATCGCATCACTAGAATAAACAACTTTTCTATAAATTTGCAGGACCCCAGAGCATGCGACCTCGTCCTGCGGAATGGCAGTGTTTCTATGATCGTTGCTAAGGGCGTTGTACATCCACTCGCCAAAAGTGTACACAATACTCAGCTAAGACCCGACCATGCATGCGTGCAGGTTGAGTTAGTCGTGGATGGATGGCAGCGCGTACCCCTTCCTGTCCCTACCGACGACGCGGTTGTGCTTGATGACGCACGGATGTCGTTTGTCCAATGGCCCAAGAGTCAGATTGTTTTGGATCAGGTAATTCATAAAAAAATTCATGTATTTTTTACATTCAACTCATTCTTTTTGAAATACTAGAATAATACATCTATAACTTGATACAGACACGAGGAGATGATGTTACCGGTACGGCTCTCTCACCGGTACGTCAGGAGGTGGCTTGCGACATCGCGCCTGACGCGCCACAATCACCGCCCCGTCCTATGGTCACAGAAGAAGAATACAGCCGTTTGCCCAATGATTTGCGCCTTCTCCACGACTACTTGATGACGGCGCCCGACGGCATGGAGGCTATCATCATCCCTGTCCCACCTGGGATGTTTCTACACGAAGGCAGGCAGCTCCTGCTGTCGTTCAGAGACTTCAAGGACCTCTTCCACCACTCGTCATCCGACAAATGGCTCGATGTTTCACACATCACCATTTTCCTCATGTTAGTGATATTAAAATATTTTCATTATTGTATAGAACTCAAATATATATTCTAATTACAATATGATGAGTTTTCAGGAAGCTAGTCCGAAACTGTGATGAGATGGTTGAAAGGAAGAACTTGTGCGTGTTTCTGGACCCCGAGAAAGTGAGTTCTACGGCAGCGACATATTATCCGGATATGGCTATCGAGTACATGTGTTCTGCGATGCATCGTGCTAAGGCGGAGGAGAAGAAATTCATTCTCATGCCATACCACGAGGGGTTAGTTCTAATCTTAACTTATTTGTTGTTTATATTTTAATTAAAGAATTGTATAAAGGAATTAAAAGTTAAACATAAAAAAATGAAATCACACCATCAATCATAGCAAATACTCGTGTGACTTTTATATGCTAAAGTACTATAATTCTTCTCCTCGATCCAACAGCAAACATTGGTGCACGATTCTCATTGTGCCGTACTTAAGTGTGGGCATAATTATTGATTCTTGTAAGCCAGCAGGAAGGACCGCGGCTGCCGCCAAGTGCAAAGTTATCTTGCCTTTTGTGAATAAGTAAGCAATAATAATTCTATAGGTTTGCATTTCTTTCAATCATATCAAATTATAAAATTGCTAATTACATTCACTCACTTTTGTAAGGGCTTTTGTGAAATATATTAAAGAGGGAGGATCAGATAGCACGGGCACGCGCAAGAAAAGCAAGTTGAATTGGAAGTACATGGTGGTGAGCACACTTTATGAGTTAGAAATTTCATATCTTGTTAAAAAAATTATTGTCATTCTAACAAATGCCGCTAAATGTAAATTTCAGAGCCCGCAACAGAAGGAGGGTTGGGAATGCGCTTATTACACGATGATATTCATGTTTGACTTTGTCGAAAGAATACAATTCGAATTCCCAAAAGCGGTATGTACTTCATATGAATTTCCTATATAATAAGCAATTGATATCTACCTTTTCTGAAATACTAACTATTATAAAATTATAATTTTGTAGAATGTGACAAAGCAAGATCATTACTCTTCGGATCAGATCGACGATGTGCGGTGCATGTGGGCAAGGTGGTTTGCCATGGAATTTTGTAATCCTCGATATGGATTTGCATAATTTTGTATAATTTGGTGTATATGAATATTGTATAATTTATTGCATATGGATTTCTGGCTAATCTGAAAAATATGAATTTCTTGCTAATATGGATTTATTGCTAATCTGGAAAATATGGATTTCTTGTTATATGAAATCTGGAAAATCTGGAATATATAGTTCTGTAACAAAAATGGCTAGCAAAACTGGAGGCTAGCCGAAAAACAAAAAATACAAAAAAAAAAAAAAATGTACTTTCTACACGGATATTTAACTAAAGTCCGTGTAGAAAAAAGATAGCTACACGGTCATTTAGTTAAATGTCCGTGTAGAAAGAGGAGAGCTACACGGACATTTAACTAAATGTCCGTGTAGAAAGAGTCAAGCTACACGGTTTTTTAGTTAAAAGTCCGTGTACAAAAAGAATCGTACACGGTTTTTTAGGTAATATCCGTGTAGCTCGGTAAATGGAGCGCGACACATTCTGGTCTTTGTACACGGCTGTTTGTGAAGTTATACGTGTAGAATCTTTAAAATTGCACACGGCCAAAAGTCCGTGTGTAGTTATTGAACTAATCGTACACCCTCGATTTAAACACGGTAGGAAATCCGTGTAGCTCTTCCTTTATTGTCCGTGTATAATCTCTTTTTTTGTAGTAATGGTTGTTGCATTGACCTCCAATTAATTATAATATCTAACATCCATAAAGTATTTGCAAGGAGAGATAGATGAGTTGTTGCATGGACCTCCAATTAATTATAATATTTGATCTTCATAAAGTATTTGCAAGGGGAGATAGAAAACAGTTGCATAGTTGCACATCACACAGTTGCATGGGATTAGCCTTGCAACAACTCTGACGAATTTAGAAAAGCCATTTCTTTTGCATGGACCGTCACTACCATGCAACAAACTAGTGCTTACCATGCAATAAACTCAGATTCTAGTAGTGATATATCTTTGGTTTACTTTACTTTGTTTCTTTTATTATTCAATTTTCAAGGTTATTTTCAGCACCGGTTACAGGCATGTATTGGGTTTTTTTAAGAAACACGGCAGTTGCTGCCAACGTGATTTTATTGAAATTTAAAAAAATTACATGAGTTTGCAGACCTAAATATAAATACCTAACCAAAACGGTAATGTAATTTGACAATTATCTAAGATAAATACACCGCACCTTGAATCTAAGTTATTTAGTTACTAACTTAAATTAATATAATTTATAAATAATAAATACTTTTATTTTTTAATTATTTTAGATATTTATTTATCATAAATTTAAATTCATTAAAATATTAAATCCGAAATTAAAAAATTAATTAAAAAAATCTGGATATTGACATGGTGATCGATTGGTTAAAGTCAGAAAATAGTTCTGATTCGGAACTGCATACCTTTGTCGACTAATTTAATCATAAATTTTCACTGGAAAATCCAATCAACATGAATTTGTATCCGTTGGAATCGTAACGGAAATACTATGACTTTCTTGTTCGGCCTGAATCCAAATTCGGAACACATTAAAGCAGTTTTGAAGATCTTTGAAGGTGAAATTTGAGAACAACCAGAAATAAAAGTTAAACAAATTTTACCGTACTAAATTTCTATCAATAATCATCATTTAAAATATTGTTCTATCAATGTTAATATGAAAATTTAATTAATTATAATTGAACTTATGAAACAAAAAAAAACGTAATATGATAACCATGCTATTTAAAATTATTCTTGATTTTCGGATATGAGATTTAATCCAATTGACCCATGACTTATCTTTCACATTGAAATATAATTTCAAAAATCACACTTTCTTCTATGTTTTGTATAATGCTTTGACAAGTAGTAAAATATTTTTTTTTTAAATATGTTGTATAATGCTTTGTCCACGACTGGTCACACATTCTTCTTAATTTAAGCTTGACATTATCATCTATATATGTCTTTAGGGGCGTGGTATTTGTGTTCTAAATCTGACATATAAAAGATAAATTTTGTAAGTGAGATCGCTAGGAAGATATTAAAACACACTTATGTATGTTACATGCATCTTTATGGTCATTTTAGTTTTTGAATATTTTAACACATCTAACTTTTAAGGTACATTTTATTGTATCTATATCCTTAGCAGTTGAATTTTAAGGGCATACAAATTTTTTTTTTATAATTAACAGTATCAAACTGAGCATCGATCTTTAATAAATGAAACTGTTTCACAACAACAATTCTGTACAATTAGTACATGATTTATCCATACAAATTAAATTCTATAATAGCCAACTAGTATCCTACCCGTACATTGCAACGGGGACATATTATTAAACCAGGCATTGCGTCTCTTAGAAGTATCTTAATTTAGATCTAAACTATGATTACCTTTAATTTATAACCAAAATTAGCCATATGTATGTCTCAATATTAATATTTTCAATCGGAACACAATGGCCTAGGGTTGTTCGAAAAGTAAGATACTACACCCATAATATGGGCTTAAACCTTACCCAACTTCAAATAAGGCCCACTTTGGTCAATAGGCTTTAGTAAAGAAATAGTGAGCCAGCTGAAAGGAGGCAAACTATTTCGCACCTTTGTGATTCTTTTATTTTAAATGAAATTTTGTTTAATTTTTCTTATGAGAGTAATATTTGTTTTGCTGGTCTCGGATCGCGCCAATGCCCACTGCACATTTTAGATTATTGTCGAGTGACACGGGATGAGTTCTGAGTGCATATCCTCTAAGATATCTCATAGTTTGCATGACTGACATGTCTGGTTCCTATTCGGGAATAGAGCAAGGGGGCAGTATTACTTGAGCTTTGACATTCGTGACGTATTTGAATGGTTCAGAATTTCCAAAAAGTCACACAAAATATGAGATATCTCACAGGATGCGAATTCATGAGTTTGAGTGCGTATCCTCTGAGATATCTCATAATTTGCGTAACTGACGTGTCCGGTGCCTATTCGGGGATAGAGTAGGGGGCCAGTATTATTTGAGTGGAGACAAAATTATTACATTTGCTGAATTCGTTGGTGAGCTTAACTTTAATGACGGATTCAAACTGTTGATATGAGGTAGTCTCAAAATATGAAAGGAGAGACTAACTAGTAACTAATCTGTAGAAGGCCATTCAATTTTTACAAGGGTAATATATAGTTGGTCTCTCCTAAATTATCACTATACAACATAAGTGTTTGTAAATATTTGTGTACATATATTCATGCAAAGATCTGCCGTCTGCACAGTAGGGTCAAGCTCTCAGATTCTAAGTTATAAGAGAGTATTTGATTGGGTGAGATCGACAAGAGATTTCATTGCATGAGCATGAAATTTATATAATATATTAATCTTTGTGAAAATTTCATGGACAAACAGTATCCACAACCAATTGCACCAATGAATTATAGTGCAATGCTTCCTGAATCATTCCCCTTTCCATACTATATCACTAATGACGAACACTGCACATGCCGTTAGAAGACCCTACAAACTATTTATGTGCCAGTGGGGTTAACCCGCTAGACCCAAACTGGGATGCAATCAACACATTTTTGGCGGGCGAAGTGCGTATGTAGTATAGACATACATTTGACATGTATATGATATTTGAATTCTGATTTTGCGTATGTAGTATAGACTATTTATAATGTTTTGCTTTAAGACAAGTGTTATCTGCCATGGTGTTAAGCATTAAATGTTTTGCTATATTGTCAAAAACAGGTTGATTGGCATATTATATAATTTGTTACACTACTACAAAAAACACATTTACTATCACTCTTTTATCATCGGTTGGCCTAAAATACCGATGGTGTTTGTAACCAGGGGCAACGCTGCAATTATTTGGAACTTTTTACCAACTGTTCAGGTCTAACAACCTGATGGCATTGATGGTACCCTCCTTTGTCATCGGTTAATTTCATTCTACAGTTGATTTTGAATGACTATTTGACATCGGTTGAGTTCCACGGATCGATGACGTTTAGGAGGTGACCTTTACGATCGGTGATCCCATGTGAGCCGTTGGTGTTGGCTGGATGAACACCAATTCTTTCTTATATTTAACTGATGACGAGATTCTCAGAGGCAGCGTAGCAAATACTTAGAACCTAGGTTCAAGTGTACAACAATTGCTTCAAATATTCAACCGACAGTGATGTTCTAAATATACTAAAACCCTAGGCTTCCCCAAAGCCCCAATCATTCCCTCTCTCTCACTTACCGTGAAAATTAACTTCAACCTACGTTGGGTATGCACCTAATATTCTATTGATTTTGCTTATTGTTGTATTTTGAATTCCGCTAAATCGTAGGTACCAAAATAAAATAGTGTAATCCAACTGGCATATAACAAATTAGAAAAGGAAAAACCAAATTCTGAGTATTCTGAGAGGTACCAAATTTAATGCTTGACATTCTTTTGACCTATTGTTTATTATCTCAAATTTAGGCGCTGCCAACAACAGTTTTGGAGACAGAATACCCAATATTTCAGAACTTGACGGATGTCAGTGTTTCAATGTGTTTGTTTTCAGTTTTTAAAATAGAATCTTGAATCCTAAAGAGTTTGTCAAAATTAAAGCAACTTACAATACTACAACAAGACGACTATGTAATTTTTTCCCAAATAATTCTTATTTTCTCACCCTAGTCATTTTAATTGTATGGTTAAGTATTGATCTCATTAATTTTTAATCTATTTATTGGTTGCAATATTGTTTCGATCTGGCAGGATTTATATAAGAAATAATTCCGGTCTCGCCGGTTGCAGCATCTCCAAGACAAAATCTGAAGATGGTTGAAGTCGAGTAATGAAATTTCGATCTCGAGGTGGCAACATTGGTAAAAATTGATGCTTGGTACTGGGGAATTGTGCAATTTTAGCACCTACCATATGATCAATATTGATGGTGATCCAGAAGAAATGATTAATCCTAATGGTTTGAGTTATTGGGAAACAGATTGGAGGATTGTTTTCTCGACTGATATACGTTACAATTACATGGGTTTCAGGTTGAAGACTTTACAGTTATTCTAGTTTCAGACTTTCAATGTATAGAATTTAAAGTTCCTCCATGTGTTTTGCTGCTTATTACGTAAAGCCATCCAATATTATTATACATGTATGACTTAATCAGCCTTATTTTTTATGCTTGTGATTTATTTGTTAATTGTTGCGTTGTTGTTTCATGTGAAGTAGTGGAATGTGACAATGTAATTGTTAATTTGTTAGTTATTTGAAATAATGACTTTGTTAGTTTTTTTTTTTTTTTTTTTTACTTTTTTGGGGGTTTTTTGGCCATCACACTGTGTTACGGATAGATAAATAATATATTGTGAAATTAATATAAACAACAAATTGTGTGTATAACTATTATATAAAACCTCAATTTTTAATTTATTGTGAACAAAAAAAACACGGCATGCATATCATACACGTACGATATATCGTAAATATCATAAATACATGCATAAAAAATTATATAAGAAAAATAACAGGGCATGCATATCACATAATACATATTATATATATCATACATATCATTTATAGAAATTGAGCCGAAAATAACACGGCATGCATATCTTACACGGCATATCATAAATATCATAAATACATGCATGAGAAATTAAACAAGCAAAATAACATAAATAATACTAGAAATTCAACAAGAAAAATTCATGGAATATTCAACATTTCACATGATTACCTCAGAACCAGAGATACCCGGGCCTTACATGCGAAACAAGTCTATTACGGTAAAATTGAAGAAATTTGGAAGCCCGAATATTCGGGATTTACGGTTCCTCTATTCTGGTGTACATGGGTCTTGAAGTTCATGACAACAGCTTTTTATCTTTGATTTCTCAAAATTGGGATTATCATATTTGTCAAATAAGCCATCCAAATCTTCTTTGTTGAATCCAAGTGATAGTAACCGCCATGTGGTCCTCGACGGTCATGACCGAAGTCCTTCCCAAGTTTACAAACAAATCTCTGTATTGAAAGTTCTTCACAAACAAGCCCTTGATACTTGGAAACTTACTCAAAAGACACCAAAAAACCTTTGAACTTTGTTTAAACCCTTCAAAATTTAATAAACACCCTATGAAACTTACAAACAAGCCCTTGGAACCTAAAATCTTCACAAATAAGTCAAAATAAGCCCAAACCCACTCCAAACTGATCCAAATAAAATCCCAAATAATCCAAATCAATTTAACAAAATTCAAAGTCCCAATTAAATCCAATAAGCCCAAACAACTCCAAATAAATCCAAATAAATCCCGATCAAACCCAAATCAAATCCAATTCAATTCCAAAGCCTAAATTAAGTCCAAATAAAACCCAAATAAAACCCAAATCAAATCCAATTCAATTCCAAAGCCTAAATGAAACCTAAATAAAACGGAAATCAAACCCAATCCAATCCCAAAAGCCTAACTCAAACCCAAATTAAATCCAAACAATTCCTAATCAAATCCAAATCAAATCCAACTCAACTCTAAAGCCTAAATGAAGCCCAAATCAAATCCAAGTTAAGCCCAAATCAAGCCCAAACTCTCAAAACCATAAACTAAAGCAAAGACCAAATAAATCACGATTAAGCCTAAACTAAATTCCAAGTCCAAATTAAGCTCAAATTAAGTCCAAAACAAGCCCAACAACTTTAAACCAAATAAACACAAATCAAGCCAACCAAAACCAAACTAAGCCTATAATCCTAATCTAAAGGCTCAAACAAATCCAAACAAAATCTATGTAAACAATCCCAAATAAATTCCAAAGTCCAAACCAAGTCCAACTCAACTTTAAGCGCAAATCAAACTTGAACCAAACTCAAATCAAGCCCATTAAGTAAAGGTTAAAACCAATTAAGACCAAAAGCCATTATTTAAGTAAAGTCAAACGAATTCCAAACAAATTCAAATACACCCAAATAAATCTAAACCAAATCTAAACCAAACCAAAGCCTCAAAGTGTCCAAGTTACTTCCAATCAATTCCAAGTTGCTCAATTGAAACTCAACAAAGGCAACTCAAATCAAACCAAGCCTCAAAACTGAATCCAAAATCAAATCCAAGCTAAAGAAGACAAAGAAGATCGACCTCAAGTCACAAATTGACAACGGTTGGACCCTTTCAACCACTCAAGCAAGCATGAAGGCTTCAAGCGAGCTATCTTCAAGTCACCCTTTCTTTGACAATAGGATACCCTAATATCGACAATAAGACAATTCCCACTCCTCAAATCCCAAACCTTTGTATACTGCTATGTCATAATTTGGTACATAAGGTGGAATTATTCAACCTCGATCTAGTAACCCATTAAGACTCCAGGCATTTATTTGGTCCATACTCAGTCTAGATTCAAAGTTCTGTTTCTTGTATTTTTCATAAAAACAAGTCCTATAGTATTGTGCAAGTTTGATTCTTAAGTGTTTGGTATGTAAGTACACTGTCACCAAGATCTACCTTAGCTACCTCGCACCTAAACTCCCAATGTGAAATTATTTTGTCCGTAGATGCATCCACACAAGTATACATATATTCGTCACAAAAGTATATATTTGTAACATTCTCCTCTAATTTTTATAGAATAAATATGTAAATATAATTTATTTGATAAATTAGTCATATATATATATAAAGTTAATTATGTTGAAAGATTTAAAATGCATTAAAATTTTAATTGAAGGAATTAGGTCAAGAAAAAGGTGTAACTATATTTTTTCTAAATTGATATATATATATATGATTATATATGAAAGTATATATTAGAATTGATTTTGTAAGAGTTAATATGCATTAAAAATAAATACAAGGCTATATAGGTAAGATACACACCCTTTATAATAATTGAAAGTTTGGAGGGCTTATTAATAAAAATCCATATATCACCTTGAAAGTATCTCCTTCTCTTCATTTCCACCGATCCCATCTGTTTTTTTTAGTGTGTGTGGGTGTGTTGCCGAAGAGAAAGAAAAAGAGAGAGATAGGGTGAGAACTTGAGCGGATTATCGAATCGATCGCATTTTCGGAATCAGAGCGACGTTCTCTACTTAGTTGTAACCTCTAATTTGGTATATTTCTATCTTAGTGATTCCTTATAAACCCTATAACTTGTTTCTTTGAATTTTGAGTTTGTAATTCTGAAATTGGGTTGATTTTATTTAGTTTAATTCGATTTTCGGTTCGATTGCGATAAGGATTGCTTGAATTTGATCATTTGAAATGAATGGGTTGAGCTAGGGTTTTGGGACTTGAGAAAAAGGAAAATTTTGTTGAATTGAGCTTGGTATAACTCAATTTAACCATTTAGAATTAATATCTTGAACTGATTGAGTGTTATCGCAATCGGAATCGATCGAATCGAATTAAAACACAACTTGTCAAAATTCTGTGAAGGGTTTTCGGGCCGCAAGAAAAACACTAAATTTTCCAGAAATTGTTGATCTAAAACCCAATTAATATTAATAGTAGGTGTCGAAACGATCCGACGAGGTATTCCGGGACCCTCTGAGACGTCTGAACCTTAAGCGAGAGTACGTGGTACGCTAAGGTGCGGGATTTCTGGACTTGTTTGATACTTTACTTTCAAAATTAAATTGTGTTTCGATTGACATGTTGAATATTCTTGTTATTGCATTATGTGAATTGTGCATTGCATTGCATACCCTATTATTCTTGAACTCTAATTGCGATAAGCTGATTGACCTGCATATTGGTATTGATTTCGTTTGTGTCGATCCATCGTGATCTGATTTTAGATGATAAGTCACCATAATTGGAAATGAAATGATTGTTGTGTGTTATGGATCACCAAAGTGTGACCAATTTACAAAACCTGGTGCACGGGTTTTGGGAGGATTCTAAAGCTTTAGTCTACCTGGGCCCGCGTAAGACCCCAAACCGGTTGGGGCAAGGGTAGTATGAAACGATTGCGAGATAAGAACTGTAGGAATATGGGTGACTAGTGTGAAATGTCACATGCATGATCCTTTGTGATATGCGTTTGAATGGTCGATTGGAAATGTGATTCCTAATGAATTTTCTGAATATGACCTGTAACCAGAATAAAATGAATATGGTTAAGCCTAGCTCTACCGATGGGTGTCTTATATAGCAGGGTAGGGTTGCCTTCTGTAGGTGTCTGGAACCCTACAGTTGTCGACGGGTTTGTGGTACAGCTGGGTGGTACATCGGTAGTTGCTACCAGACCAATTAAAATGATTAAGCCTAACTGTTGTTGATTCGAATTTCGATTGAATAATTCTTGTGTTGTATTTCACTTGATTATCTGCTGTCAGGTATGCACTTATGTTTATATTCTGTTATAGGTATTATGCATTTATTGATAGTTTAATTATGAAAATAAAGTTTGATTGCAAGTCCAGGGGTTCATTTGTGGAAAGTAACGCACTGAGAATTTATTCTCACGCCCGTTGGGTTATCTTTTTCAGGTTTTGGTGCGACTGATGCAGGAGAGACACGACAGCCGTAGGTCACCTGTCTACTTAGTTCGGTATGGTATTTGACTAGAGATGTATATATGTTTTTGTTGTATTATATATTCTCTATGTCATGAACCACTTTTGTACCTGTATGGAATACTGATCGGTATGACATACTTGTCGGTTTCTGTGATGACTTGTGGTGATATGGATTTTATTACTTGATTATATATGTGGTATGTTTTATGTTGTGATTATATGTGCTTATGTTTGGGTTATGATTTGGGAATTATTTTGGGGTATATATATTGGTATGCATGATATGGGGTATCTTTTGGGTTAGGTTTGGGGATGGTAGAAATTAATCGTAATTGCCTAGTAGGCATACGGGAAACCGTATGTTTACGGCAGGGTGCCGGTTGCATTTCGTAGCTGGTGGCCACGGGGTGTGACAATATTCATCACGGTTAGGTACATAAGCTGCAATTATTCAACCTCGATCTAGGAACCCACTAAGACTCTAGACGTTTCTTTGGTCCATACTAAGTCCTAAGGTATTGTGCCAGTTTGATTCTTCACATGGATGTAAGTGTTTGGTAAGTAAGTACGCTGTCATCACGACCTACCTTAACAACCTCGCACCTAATCTACTATGCAAAATTATGCTGTCACGTACATGTAAAGTTATGCTGTCACATAACATGGATCTTGTGTTTTTGTTTTTATTTTTATAGGCGATGTAAATTAACGAACTAATAGAAGGTGCGAAAAAACAATTTTAAGTACGTTTCAAAGGGTCAAAATTTGAGATATGACGAGGGCACTTGATTTATGCAATATAGTTGAGGTAAATAAAACAACATATATTACATTCATTAATAATGAAGCATCACGATCTTTTATGTTGTTTTAATTATTATTTTGAGCACCTGGGCATATGTTAAATTAGAGCAGTAGTACTCCCTGAGCGTGGGCCTTTAAAAGAAGTGACAGATCAGCAGAGATGTAGTACAGCCAGAGCAATGGGCTTTCCAGCTCGTCCAATTATGGGCCTTGCACATTATTTGATTTGCCATCAAAATTAATATGAAAATTTTCTCTATATACAACGTTTGCAAAATTGAGACAGTTTGACTGGTCCTTATACTAACTACATCATATGATATTATGCATATATACTTCTTTGAGAAATGCCAATATGAACTTAAGCTAGCTCAGCAAGAATTAACAAACTAACGAGCAATGAACAAATTGATAAAGGGTTCTAATAAGAGTTTTGATTGTGAAAATCTAATTAAGAATTCATCTCCATATAATTGGAAAATTTTACGGATTTAATATCTATCAAACAAACACCATATATATGAAAGTTGTTTGGCACCAGTTAAGGAATTTAAGCATTTTAGAAAGAGCTCAAATTTGTGTCTAGGGAAGGTAATAGATGCTTTTCAAAGATGTGTCAGATGTTTTGTTTTCTTCTCTCGTCTTTTATTTTTTCTTAAAAAAAAAATTACCTAACATGTTGATGACCTAAATTATTTACTTGTCCTTTTATACAGTTGATTTCGATAATTCTCAAACTAGTTGTTGAACATAATTTGTTTATTAATGATTACATAATCATGAGTGAGGATGGTGAGAGAGGCCGGTAAGATAGATTAAATTAATTACCACATCAAATAATTGGCAAATTTTTTAGTGTCCAAGTGGTAGGTGTGAACATTATATTAAGAATTAAGAACTGAGAATTGGCCACCGTATTAAGTGATAAGAGAAGGGAATTATAGAAAAAGAAAAATGATATGTTTCTCCGGTGCTAACACGGAAGTACGTACAACCTCCAAGATAAATTTGTCTATTCTTTTTTTTGATGAAATTCACAAAAAATTGTTGTCTGCATTATTTATAATAATTCCATGAGATAATGGAGGCAAACCCAAGAACTATAGCACCGATTGATCATTACCATGATTTATGAGGTTCCAAAATTCTATGGAATCTATATTAGTGCTCCATGAACGTGCCTCCCAATTGATCACCTGCTCAAATAAATTTTAATTAATGCAGCCAAAAGTTATATTTCTATATAAATTGATTAAGAAAGAAGAAATTATAAAGCCACTCACAAAAAAAAGAGTTCAGATAAATTTGTTATGTTAATTATTAAAAGTAATTCTATGAGATACTATAGGCAAACCCAAAATTATAACACTAACCAATTACCATAATTTATAATGTCCCAAAACTAAACGGAAACTGTAACGGTGCTCCGTCAATATATATACTGCCGAAGAGAAATTCTTATTATACATGTACACCATATTTTGCAGAGAACTCATATATTCCTGCAAGGATTATAACACCCTAGAATTTATTATTACATGACGTTTTGTAATAATTAAAATTATAGATATATCGATGAGAACTTTTATTGTAATAAACAAAATTATAAGAGTTGGGTGATTCTTTTTAATATTAATGTTTTGAATATTATGAACGGAATAGTACATATGCCATTAAATAATTTGGACATTTTCTTATACTTGAAAACTTTGGAACTATTTTGTAAATGTTCATTTAATAACCCTAAATAAGCCGCCTCTCTTGATTCCTATCTAAATAAGCCGCTTCTCTCCGGTTCTCATCTCCGGTACATGACCCTCTTTTCTTTCTTCGGTGACCTTCACTTGATGAACAAAACAAGAAAAAAGAAAAATAATTCCGTTCGTTTTGTTCTTCTCCTCCGGTTCAAAAAGAGTGTGAAATGAGAAATGTGCGTGTAGAATTGTTATTAGATGTGAGATCCTTGATTGAAAAGAAAGTATAATTGACCCGAGTTACTCATTAATTTCCATGTCGTTGCCTTTTGGATTTCCAATCCAATAAACTGCTTTTTCTATAATTTGAATTTACAATTATATGTTATCTTTTAAATTGTTAATGACTTATATCATAAAAGTTCGTTTGTGCATGAGATTAATATTTATTAAATTTCGATTTTTATGTTTTTCTTTGAGATTGGTGCGTGTGATCGCCATAATGAGTTTCACATACATTGCTTGCTTTTGATCTGAGAGACCGGCATGCGATTGTCCCATTAAATATGCTGGCATATATTAAATTTACTTGCAGTGCTTAATTTGATGCATATAAAGCACTTGATTGTACAAAATTTGTTATAGAGAACAGTGTCGGAAAATAACTAGTTACTGAGCTTTATAATTGACTCAGTTTATTGTTTATTTTTGGTAGCCAATATAACTTTTTTTTTTTTTTAAATCATGGATTGGGGGTCAAGACACCCAACACACTTTCAACTCCGTATGTATATTAGAGAGGATTTTCCCACTTTCTGTATTTATATTAGAGAGGATTTTCCCACTTTGTGGATTTGAAACCCATGACCTTCAACATGGGAGCCATGTGACTTTGTCACTATACCAAAGGCATGTTCTTGGCAATCTAAGTTGACTAGCTACAAAAGTGCCAAGTTATTGTTTGAATGCTTAGGATTATCATGATCAGTGTGTAGTAAAGGGTTATTATTAGAATTTTGGTTGTAAACATCTAATTAAGAGTTCGACTCCCTATAACCGGAGAATATTATGGATTTCATTTCAATCAAAGAAACAACTCATTGAAGAGTTCGGCATCAGATGTAGGGTTGCAAACGGGTCGGATATTATCCGTTCGTATCCGGATCCATATTCAAAAATTAGATAAGGATTTCCGATATCCGAATATCCGTATGGATATCGATACGGATATGGTTTTGAATTTTAATTATCCGTATTCAAATATATAGTAGATATAAACCATATAGTTTAATGAGGAGGGTTCAAATGCACCATGAATTTTGTGCTCCAATATGCTTCATATTCTTTATTTATGTTTTCAAAGTCTGAACAGTCAATCCGAACTGCTCAACATAATCTTCATAATAAAATATTCTTGGAGACAAAATTTTATATTTTTTAGAATTTTTTTACTATTTTTTACATAGGTACAATATCACTTTATCGGATGGTCCAGAATCTCCTTAAAATAGTGATTTTGTACCTATCTAAAAAAATAGTAAAAAAATTTAAAAAAATATAAAATTTGGTCTCCAAGCTGATTTTATTATGAAGATCATGTTGAGCGGTTCGGATTGACTGTTCGGACTTTAAAAATTGAGATAAAGGATGTGGAGCATATTGGAGCACAAAAATCATGATGCATTTGAACCCTCCTCTAGTTTAATATATATTATGAAAATATTTATGTATATATCTATGTATATCCGATATCTGATCCGTATCCGCATATATCCTCCTAATATCCGATCCGTATCCGTATCCGAAAAATAAAAGTGGATACGGATATAGTTTTATCACTATCCGATCCTTATCCAATCCATTTGCACCCGAGAGATTTAAGCAGTTTAAAAATAGCTCATGTTTGTCTTTCTCTGGGGAAGGTTGATACTCTGTAAGATACATTGTCAAACATGTGTGAGATTTATTTATTTATTTTATTCTTTCTTGAAAGAAAAAATTACCGAAGATGTTGATGTTATTTGACTGTCTTTTTAAACAATTTATTTAGCTAACTCTCAAACTAGCGGTTGAAATTTGTTTTTCAATGATCTCATACCTACATTAGCATGAGTGATGATATATGGTAGGAGATATGGGCAAGAGATGTTAAATTAATTAGCACGCAAAATGTTATACTTGACCCTCTCAAGAGTGATATAGCAATATCTTTACATCTATTTTTGGTTTGTCAAACAAAGAGAGAGAAAAAGTAACAAAACTGAATCAACTATAAACCTTTATAGACAGTTATTTAACATTGCGTCTCTATAACAAGTTTTATACAATTCAATACTATTAAATTTATTAAATTAAATACCACAAATATATGTGATTTACGCCCGAATATATAACAAGACGACCGCATGCTAGCTAGTCTCTTAGATGAAGACAAAAACCATACATGAATTCCATCATGGCAATTCACACTCCAATCACAAAACATATTAATTCTGAACTGGTGAACTCAAAACACACAATCTGAACTTGTTAAATTTGTTGTTGTAAATTACATTGTGAAACAAAACATATTTTAATTGCATACAGAAACCAATTCTCATGCGCACATATTAATTCTCATGATATAAATCATTCACAATTTAACAAAGTAACAAATAATTGTAAATTCAAATTACGAAAAAAAGTCTAATTACCTTATTGGAAATCCCAAAGGCGAGATGATCATATGAAAATTTATGAGTATAACTAGTGGATTAAATTATTTTCCAACAAGAATTGGCATTAATAATAATTCAACAATAAGTTAGTTTGGTGTGGACTAGAGAGGATCCTATGGGTCCTCACAACTATTGAGATGTTGCAAAATGGCATATGGTTTTATGCTCTCTTTTTTTCTCTTTTTATGGAATTATATGAATAATTGTTTTGTACTAGTGTTAGGTGCAAAGGATTTAGAGAGGAATTTGGATATGACAGCAATGTATAGCATAGAGTCCAATGACGAAGACCTGCTAGACACGTATCCCGCAATCTGATGATCAGATTTTCTATTGATGTACATGCAAGACCTTCATGCAAATTTAGTTTTCGCATTTAGTTTGCTCTTTTGTTAATATCTATAGCTACTTTGGTGCTTGTAATAATTCTAGACATGATGTAAGAACTTATGTGGGCTGGTACCGGCTTGGTACCATTTTCACAGAACCTTGTGATTTTCTTAATGAAAATCGGTAGAATATGACCGCTTTTATTAAAATAAAAACAATTCAACAAGTAAAATTTATCATTTCACCATCTTTTTGAATCGGTGAAGGACACAACGAATCAGAGAAAGGAGCATGTACTGGCGAAGGGAAACAAGTGATGGAAACCTTTTTTTTTCCGCACATGAGGACAGAAGAGAGGTGGCTCATTTAGATGGGAATCAACAGAGGTGGCTGATTTAAGGTTATCAAATGAACATTTACAAAATAGTCCTGAAGTTTTCAAGTATAAGAAAAAGGTTTAAAATATTTAAGGACTTATCTAGTATTTGTATCATTATTATTAAAATTAAATTAAATTTTATAAATGAATTTTTAATTTTGTTTCATCGAATGTCTGTTTGTTTTCACTATTAATAATATAAGTTTCCACCAAATGATCTATAATTTATTATTAGGAAAAGGTAATATAATAAAAATCAATAATGACCCAATTTTGTTTAGTGTTACTGAAAATAATTGGTGGTTTATTCACCGAGTAGTGGTTGTGAACATTATATTTGGAATTAAGAATTGGTCTCCCAACGTATTAGCCTATAGGAGAGCTGGAAGTCAATTGCAATTAAAGAGGCATTTCAAGGAAAAAATAACAGTTACTTGGGTGAAGAAGAAGTCTTTTAAGTTGTGTACAAGCATTCCAATCTACTGAATTTTTTTTATCTACTATCTTAATATATTGAAATTTTGATTACCATATATTTATGAAAAAAATCCAATATTACCATTTACGCAGGCAATGTCTGCGGTGATCTCAGAGACTCTACGTAGGCATTGTATGCAATGCCTGCTTAGATGGTAATATATAAAAGGGGACGAGGAGAGAGAAATAGACCCACACTATTTCTTATCGTTTAAATAGGTAAAAACTCACTACTACTGAATGACCTATCATAAAAAATAGTGAAAAAATGTATACAAATGTAAAATTTGATCTACATGTACATATTCACATGAATATCATATTGAAGAGTTCACATCGACTGAGGTCTTTGAAAACAGAGATATTGATATGTAGTACTGACAAATATGCGTTTTGAAGAGTTACCAATGACTAACTCAAAAGAAAATTAGTGAAATTAGTCATTAATAGTTAATAATTAAATGTTTTCATACATATTAATTGTTGGAGCATTCATATACGTGCATCTGATATGCGCAACAACATTCATATACGGTTTTAATAGAGAACCGTGTACAATTGGGTCCAATTGTACATGGTTCCTTATTAAAAAAAACCTGTGTATGAATGTTGGAACATATTTACACAGTTTTTTTAATAAAAACCGTGTATAAATTTTGGAGCAAATTTTTAGAAGTGTGAATTTCTTGTTTTGAA
The DNA here is from genome assembly GCA_025461045.1 of Carex parvula. Taxonomy (NCBI): domain Eukaryota; kingdom Viridiplantae; phylum Streptophyta; class Magnoliopsida; order Poales; family Cyperaceae; genus Carex; species Carex parvula. The sequence goes on along the minus strand of JAJGRW010000537.1, from coordinate 208,110 downwards.
CACGGATTTAATATAAATTTTGAGAAAACGTGTATAATGTACAGTGTGTGCTTAGCGTTATTGAAGTAGTGACTATAGTGTATGATAATTAAATTCTCCAAAAGGTTAGGTTGAAGAACTTGTCAGGTCTTATGTATTATATACAAAACTGCTAGCAGATCATTTTCAACTCGGGACGTTAATCAATAGAGCTGGTGAAGGTCCTATCACAATCCAATCTCTATCTTCCAGCTCAGCGCGAAAGAACTTTAACCTTAAAAACAATTAAGGATTATATATTGAAATTTATTTTGTTTGTTATGTGTATTGTCGTAGGTCTTAATTAACCAACATATGCTTCTAAATATTGCAAAAATAATAAAGTACTTTACCTTTCAATTTCACATTAAATTTTATATGAACTTGTTCTTTTGAGTGAAAGAAAAGACTTAAGTCATGATATTTCTTTTTAACGTATATACTTAGAGTTTGATTTCAAATTTGGATCTTTCACATATAAATAATACTCACGGACAGTCTACTTAATGTTATTTTCTAAATTATAGAAATTGGATAATACATCCTGACGTATATCTCTCGTTTTTTTTTTTTTTTTTCGTTTGTTGTGCTTGATATTCTAGCTATTTAGTCTAGCTAGCTACTTAATGGATTCGATTAGCGGAGTGTAATTGCCTCTTGGCTTCTTCAAAAGACAAGACCTTACTTTTTGACTTTATTTTTAGAGCCTTGATCTGGTATTTCCCTTGTAAATTTTGTAAATTTTCTCCAAGACAACATAGTCGACAAAATCAAAATTTTTATTAATACCATATTCCAAAAAATAAATAAATACAAAAATCACTTCCTTTTGAGAATTTGAAATATATCAGGCCGCAATGACACTTGGCAGTCCAATTTTTTGGGGCCTCCATTTGTCGTTGCAGCCCCTATTATTTTATATAAGCGTTCCCAGAGGCAGGATTTCATTTCTCACCTTCACCCATTCTCTCTCCTAGGACAAGAGCACTTCTGATCTGTAAGTTTTTTACCTTTTCAATTTTATTTTTATTTTTCAGTAGGTTAATAATTAATTTAGTTAATTTTATAATTTTAGATTTTTGTGTATTTGGTTCAAAATGAGTCTTATGGTATCCATTTACATCGGTGGTGAGGTATTACAAAGCCCTAATGAAGTTTATTATAGTCTCGGGGATGTTACTGTGATACCGGTAATGGGGTTTTACAAGGCCCTAATGGGGTTTAATTCTTTTTCATGACATTGTGATCCAAATTAGGTGGATCCAACCAAAAACAACTTATGTAATTTATAATTGATATTATACATTATATCAACTATCAAGATGATAATGACAACTAAGATGTATTAACTACATTTTCATTTAAACAATTAAAGTTTAAGACTTGTTAAAACAAAATATCTAATTACACATTGATAACAGCTGTCATTTTTTATATGTTGTTTTATAATATATTAATTGTTATGTTTATTTAATTAACAAGATATCTGTAATATACGTGACAACATATGTTTGTTCAATTATTTACTGTTTCAATTTAACCTTTTATTTATTATATCGCACTAAAATGTTTTCAATGGTATAATATCAACATCAAAAGATCAAAGTGGTATGACCAAAGTCTTGGTGCTAACAATTCGTTTTTATAATTTTCAAAGTTCAAATAGTCGATCTTATTTAAATGTGCTTCGAGACAAAACTTTACATTCTTTTGAAATTGTTTACTATTTTTTATGGATATTTGAAAATCACTAGTTTTTCGTTTTTGTATTATGAAAAACAGTGATTTGGAAATTCAATTATTTCTCTCAGGTGCATGAAATAATAAGATTCACACAAATAATAGTTGACGTCGTTCATCAGTATTTTTGCATTATATTTTGAAATTAAGAGACTGGTTAATTTATTTACAAAATTTATATCAGAATATCATATACTTTTTATGATAATTAAAAGAAGCATCAGCATTGGAACATTTTTTTTTTTGACGGAGCTGGTCCATTACTTTTTCGTGAAAATTTAGTTATGGAATTAGGAAGACTTAAATTTCTCTGAATTCATTGTGCAATTCGTAGCTCACTGTTAAACCTTTATTTCAGGAAAGATTTTTAAATAATGCAAGGGCTCTGTTGAAAAGTAGCATTTATTTTCAAGGTTATGTAGGAACAATAATTAGAAGAGAGCTAGTGAAGGTCCTACCACTCTCCAAGCTCAGCCTGAAGGTTATGCATGAAGGTTCAAGGTTATGTATGCACAATAACTAGAAGAGGATGAAGGGCCTATCATTCTCCAAGCTCTATCTTCCAGCTCAGCCTGATGGGGCCACACTAATGATCAATATAAATACAAATGTTAAAGGTCGTTTTGTTCAAGTTCAACCAAAACTCTTCCATTCACCAAAAAATATTAATGGAAGAAGCCCAGATAGTTGTAGATGTCCAAGCCTCTCCTCTGTCAGAATCAATGCAACTTGAAGCCTCTCCTCTGTCAGAATCCTCTCCTCTGGCAGAAGCCCCGACAGTTGTAGATCTTAAAGCCTCTCTGCAACGTGAACTCGACACATTATGGGGCAATCAGATTGAGGCAGAGGACTTCATCTTCTTTCGCACACCACATAACATTTCCCAAAGCAAGAAGAATCTCTTTGAGCCCTCTGTCATCTCCATCGGCCCATTCCACCATGGTAAGAAGCACTTCCGAGCCATGGAGGAGCAAAAAAGGCGGTTCTTGCGGGATTTCTTGTCCCGTGAGGACCACATAAGTTTGGATCTCTGTAAATCAGAGATGAACTTGCTAGAAGAGAGAACACGGAGGTGCTATAGTGAGACGTTTGATGATCTTGACAGCAATGCATTTGTCGAGATGATGCTGCTTGACGGATGCTTTGTGCTCGAGTACTTCATAAGAACTACAGAAACCAGTTCCTTTTCTTTGAATGAGGTTGGCTGGAATTCTATTTTCATACCGTCTGAGTTGCTACTTCTAGAGAACCAAATTCCCTTCTTTATAGTTGAGAAGTTGTACGAGATTGGTAATTTTAATAAAGCACTAGATAGAATGGTTTTTGTTAAAGAAATTGCTTATATTTGTTTGACCTTAATACAAACCATTGAAGCCCTAGACTCCATAGACTCCATAGACCCTCCATCTGAAATTCATCATTTGGTCCATCTCTGTTACCACTGTTTAGTGCCCAACCCAGAGAAAGCAGTTGTATTGAGTTCCAAATCATCTCATCTTACCGGAATGTTCAGCACCAATAGAATCAAAGGTTTGCTCACAAGAAGATTTCCTCATTCGAATTCTACGAGGAATATATCCTCGATGGTGATCCCTTCTGCCACTGAGCTCAAACAAAAGGGCGTGAAATTCACACCAAAGAGCAACCCGAAACATATGCTCGACATATCATTTGAATATGGTGTCTTGAAAATCCCTAGACTAGAAATCAGCGATAAAACTAAGCCTATTTTTGCAAACCTTATGGCATTTGAACATTCCAAATATGGCAAAGAGCAGTCACCCTTTACAAGGTTTGTAGTAACTTTGGATAATCTGGTCAACACACGAAATGATGTGACAATATTACAAGAGTGCAGAATCATTGAGAATTGGCTAGGCAGTGAAGAGGAGTTTGCTGATTTCCTCAACCAGGTCACCGAAGGTTGTTCTTGGGGGAGCAATCACTATTTGGCGGAATTATACACGGAAGTGAACAGATTCAGTGAATCAAGCTGGAACAGGCATCGAGCAAAATTGATTCGTGATTACTTTAGCAGTCCGTGGACAGCAATTTCTCTCGTGGCTGCTTTGATACTTCTAGGTCTTACATGTCTACAATCTTTCTATGCAGTTTATGACTATAAATTTCCCCCGAGCTCATGATGCTTTAACTTTCACAGTACTATTCGGGGCTTCTAAACTGAACAAGAGAAAAGTGGCGTTACCATGTATGTTATGGAGTTATTTTTCCAATCGTTTTATTTTTTCTTCCTTGTTTGTCATTCCTTTTAGTGTTCTGTCTTGTCTCTCTTTAGTTTATTATGATTTTGCTACGAAGTTTTATTCAAAAGCACCTTTTAACTCTGCACTATATATATATCATTGGTTTCCTTTACTTTGTTTCTTTTTTTAATATTCAATTTTCAAGGTTATTTTCAGCAACGGTTACAGGCCATGTATTGTCTTTTGGGATTGGGTTTTGTCCAAGCAGTTTTGGACAAAACCTCATCCAAAGTCAAGCTTAAACGTCTAATTTGTATTGAGATTCGTGCAAGCATATTTAAATCTTAATAAATTTTAATGTGTGAATTTTGATATAGATCGGACAGTTTAGCTTTGACTTTGGATGAGACTTTGTCCAAAGCCGTTTGGACAAAAACCCCACCCTTGTCTTTTTGAGAAACTTGCAGCAACATGATTTTATTTAAATTTAAATAAAGTACATGAGTCAATACAAACACTACAGGGAATTGGACAAAACAAAGTTTGCACACCTATACATAGATGTTTTGATCGATTTCAATATGCATAATTAATTCATCTAACAAATAAAATAAATACTTAACCAAAACAGTAATGTAATTTAACAAATATCCGAGATAAATACACCGCACCATAAATCTAAGTTATTTAGTTACTAACTTTAATTAATATCGTTTCTAAATAATAAATACTTTTACTATTTAATACTTTTATATCTTTATTTATCATAAATTTAAATTCATTAAATTATTAAATTTGAAATTAAATAATTTATTGAAAAAAATTTGGAAATTGACAATTAATTGGTTAAAGTTAGAAAACAGTTTTGATTCGAAACTGCAGACCTCTGTGGACTAATTTAATCATAATTTTTCACTGGAAAATCCAATCAAAATGAATTTGGATCGATTGCAATCATAACAGAAAATCCTACTGACTTTCGTGTTCGGCGTGAATCCAAATTTTAAAGATCTTTGAAGGAGAAATTTGAGAACAACAAAAATAAAATTTAAAGAAAATTTACCATACTAAATTTCTATCAATAATCATCATTTAAAATATTGTTCTATCAATGTTAATATGAAATTCTAATTAATTATAATAGTATTTATGAAAAAAACGTAATATGATAATCATGCTATTTAAAAATCATTCTTGATTTTCGGATATGAGAATTTAATCCAATTGACCCATGACTTATCTTTCACTTTGAATATAATTTTAAAAAGGACACTTTCTTCTATGTTTTGTATAACGCTTTGACAAGCTGTAATATCCATCAAAAAAAAATTTAATATGTTTTGTATAATGTTTTGTCCATGACTCGTCACACTTTCTTTAGGGGCATGGCATTGTGTAGCGCTCATAAAAATAGACATCGCTACGATGATATTAAAACACTAATTATGTTACCTACGTATTCGTTATGGTCATTTTAGTTTTTGAATAATTTTAGTACATGTAATTTTTAAGGTACATTCTATTATATCTACATCTGTAGCAGTTGATTTTAACAAATTGTGTTTGTTAGTTAAAATCTCCAGAAATCATCCATGGATAATAGCAATTTTCGTAGATATAGCACATCTAGAAAGAAATTAGTTTGCTATCAGAAAATCTTTACTAAGTATAAAAGAGAAACAATAAGATGCAAAGCAGCAAATAGTCATCAACAGCTTCTGAAAATAAGTCTAACAGTATTACACTATAATTGTGACATCAGCTTTTATTATCTCAATTTTTGTTTGGTCGCATTCTAAGGCCTTCTCCTGCATACCTTTTGCAGCATAAGAAAATTGAAAGAGACACAGAAAGATGTGAGACACAGAAAATTGAACTTTTGAAAATTTAGAACGAAAAAAAAAATAATTCTAGGGCCAGACACAATGAAAAACCACACAGCTGGATAAAGCATTTTGATAAAAAGCAGATGATTAATATGTCTATAATTAAGTGGAATTAATATTACATTGTTATTGTACCAGTACAACAATGTTGATAAAGTCTTACCAGTCCAGTCTAATAGTGCGCACCATGGTTATAGTAGCCCAAATTTTTGGTGATCATCTGTTGTGGCTCTTATAATACATATCTTTGTGATTCCATTTATATATTTCACTGCACGAGTGAAAAAAGTAAATCAGGGCCAATTTTACACAAGCACTGCATTTTGGAAAATAAATCAAGATGGGGCAATATCATATTTTAAATTAACATAGTTAATTCAGAATATCAACTTAACTAGTCCTAATGTGAATCAGAAAGAACTATGCACCAAAATTACGTTGGTAGAAAAAATAAAACTCAAATTAAGCTTATTGGGTCCTAATTAACATACTCTACCATAATAATTAGTATCTCTCACTACTTGCGAAAAAGCATCCCGGTCACTTGCAATTGGTTATAATTTGACTAAACTGGAACAATATCCCCACTTGTCATCACAAAAATGGTAATAATTAAGAGTAATTTGGACAAATTCCTACAATAGCATGTCCCATGAATGGATATAAGAGTGCTAAAGTGGACACCAAATCAAAACAACAGAAGAAAACCCAGAAAATGGTGAAGAAAAATGATGACGCCTGAGTCTCACCATTTACTCAAAATGGTTAGATTGAGGCAATAGAAACTAGCTGTCATGGAAAATTCAGAAATTCAATTTTACTCTCTGAACATTAAACAACACTTTTTGATAAATTTCAAGTTTTAACTTAGTTGACAGAGAGAGAGAGAGGTTGCTTGGGAAGTAAGCCCATTTAAGAAGAGTTCTGTTGACTTAGGCATCTAAGCTATGGCCCATTAGCCCAATAACAACCCAGCCCAGTCCAAACTTCTCTTTAATTCATGCTTGGAGCGGCATTGGACGGTTCTGAAAATGAAAACTATTCAAAGATAAGGACAATATACAGTATGCCCATTAGCCCAATATCGAATAATAATAATAATTGTCCGATTCATATATATAAAACCAGGGTGTTATTTTTGTGGTATAAGAAAAACATTTGATAATAAATTTTTAGTTTTCAATTCTACCTAAATCTTGTAATTCCTTTTCTTTTCTTTTCTTTACTGTACTTTAGAAACAATGTCAATCACAAAGACATGCTATGCCAATAAACAAGTAACCATAATTCAATAATATTGCTAGGATCAAAAATTACTTATTCTTTTCGTTTTGTGGTACCTTTTCCTTTTGATTTTCTTTTCTCTTTTGTAAATTTGAAGATTTAATTATTCGAAAGAGGTGGAGCATAATGGCAAGACAAGGAAATGGTGAAATACTTTTGTTTTTCGTAATGTGGACACCCATATGTTTTATTCTTTCCTTTACCTTTCCTCTTTGATGATATGGAAATTCATTGCTTTACTTCATTTCGTAGTATAAATATTTTATTTTGAGAGCAAAATAAGTTTAACATTAGTTTTGAAATGCAAAAATACAATTAATAATCATTTTTTTACTGGTTGCAATAAATACTTTTTATAGGATAGAAAAAATATTTAAGCTGTCTTTAAACCTCTATATATATCAAGTTGGATTTAAATTATTTTCTAAATATTCATCTCATGGAGTGGCATTGGACGGTTCTGAAAATGACAATACAGTATGCCCATTAGCCCAATAGCGAATAATAATAATTGTCCGATTCATATATATAAAACCAGGGTGTTGTCTTTGTGGTATAAGAAAAACATTTGATGATAAATATTTAGTTTTCAATTCAACCTAAATTTGTAATTTCGTTTCTTTTATGTACTGTACTTCGGAAACAATGACAATCTCAAACACATGCTATCCCAATAATAAGTAACCATAATTCAATACTATTGCTTGGATCAAAGATTACTTGTTATTTTCGTTTTGTGAAACCTTTTTCTTTTGATCGTCTTTTCTCTTTTGTAAATTTGAAGATTTAATAATTCGAAAGAGGTGCAGCATAATGACAAGACAAGGAAATGGTGAAATACTTTTGCTTTTTGTACTCTGGACACCCATATGTTTTATTCTTTACTTTATCTTTCCTCTTTCATGATAGGGAAATTCATTTCTTTACTCCATTTCGTAGTATATATATTTCATTTTGAGAGCAAAATAAGTCTAACATTAGTTTTGAAACGCAAAAACACAATTAAATCAAATTTTGCATTTAAGCTCGCATTTTTATTGGTTGCAGTAAATCATTTTGTTACTTGCTACAATCATCGTTTCTTGAATTTTATGGGGCTTAAATAAATAATGTACTTGAATAATTCTTGTAGTAAAATATCTTGTAAATGTAGGATTTCTGAAAATAGCATGATTAAAACTACATCACATCCATCAGACAGTCTGTTCATTTACAACGCTAACAAAATAGAGAAAAAAAACGGAATCAACTATATAGCTTAGTCCTTGGTCATTTAACGACTTGGTTCCAAATAACCAGTTTAAATAACAAATATATCACTTTCAAATTAAATAGACTGGATTACTATATACAAACATATCAAATTATTGTACAGTCCTGGCGCACCCTTGTTAATCAATTAATATCATTCAAAATAGCTACGGCTTTTGTGTTATATTTGCCTATGCTGCATGTACTCTGTGGTTTGCAATTTCATTCCATTTGTAGCCTTACACATTTGTTGAAAATTCTTTTTGTCTTTTTTCATAATATATTGTAAATTTTATAAGCATGAAAAAATCAATTGACTAATTAATTTCTACTACGGGACAAAATAATGTCTAATTTCCTCAGAATAGTTCAGCGTTACAGTTTTTTGGTGTGCCCTTATAAAGTCTAACATTAGTTGGAGAATGTGGTTTGGCAAATAAATTCCTTTCATTACTTATATTCCTTTCGTTTCTGGGGTACCTTTTCCTTTTGATTTCATTTCTCTTTTGTAAATTTGAAGATTTAATTATTCGAAATAGGTGGAGCATAATGTCAAGACAAGGAATAGTGAAATACTTTTGCTTTTCGTAATGTGGACACCCATATGTTTTATTCTTTACTTTATCTTTCCTCTTTCATGATAGGGAAATTCATTTCTTTACTCCATTTCGTAGTATATATATTTCATTTTGAGAGCAAAATAAGTTTAACATTAGTTTTGAAATGCAAAAATACAATTAATATTCATTTTTTATTGGTTGCAGTAAATCATTTTTATAGGATAGAAAAAATATTTAAGCTATCTTTAAACCTCACTATACATATCAAGTTGGATTTAAATTATTTTCTAAATATTCATCTCATGTATACAAATAGAATGAGTCCAACATTGACTAAATTTTGAGATCATATATAAATGTGCATAGTTTATTTGTAATGATTTTATTTTTACACCAGATCATTAATTTTGGAAGAGAAATAATTGTATTTCCAAAATTATTATAGATGTGGGATTTCTGAAAATAGAAAGTTAAATATAGGAATTCTAAAATATTATATGTATGCACAATTTCTTTCATAATTTAGAAATACAAACTATTTAACACAAGCAAAAACTATTGTCAGTTTCATGATGATTGCATTTGCATGGTACTTAGAAATTATAATACGTATAACTTTACTTTGTTGACTAATATATCAACATTGTAAACATTATTAAATTAGATCAAAGTATTTTATATTTCTTATAATTAAAGTAATATAGTTGTTCGCATGTAAATATATAATTCTTTTCATTTTTTTAGATTACAGTTTTTTTTGTTGTTTTAAATCAACGATAAAATTTCAACATATGAAGGCGTGCATCAAAATATATTTTAAGATTTGTCTATTCTGAAATTTCAACATATTATGAAATGTACTTGACTTTATTAAGATTGTTTAGAAATTATTATTGCATAACTATTTATACTGTATTAGATATAATTTTTTTGAAGCAAACATGAACAATTATAGTTTTAGATAGTTAAATTTAAACAAAAATACTAAATTTTGGATTATAGTTTAGGTTAATTTGTTTGAACAATTCTATAAAGAAAAGTTTAGGTTAATTTCTCAGTTTCTTCCTGCATGTCCTCAAAGTACGTACTAAGAAAAATCTTGATAAAGTCTCAGTTTTGAAAACACTTCGAAGGTTTGATTTTTCTTTTCTTATTTTTGATTGAGATAACAGGCCTATATACTCGGAGGCCTCTAGTTCCAGGGTTCCGTATCCTCTGTAGTACTCCATCACTGTATGCAATCTCAGCCGTGCGATTGTTTTTTCAGGCCACAAGTGGAATGCACGTGGGTCTTTAAATTAATAATAAACCATTTCTTTGGAGGTTATAAAATAATGATAAATCTAGAATAAATTACTCTTAGCAATACTAAAAGCAGTAGATATCTGTAATATACTTGACAACATGTTTTTTATTCAGTTATTTACTGTCTCAATTAAAGTTTTTATTTTACTTATATCTCATTAAAATATTTTCAACGGTAGCATATCAATATCAAAAGATAGATCAAAGTGGTATGACCAAAGTCTTGGTGCTAACAATTTGTTTTTATAATTTTCAAAGTTCAAATAGTCGATGTGAAGTGCTCAACATGTTCTCCATATTAAAATGTGTTTCGAGACTAAATTTTACATTCTTTGGAAATTGTTTATTTTTTATGGATATTTGAAAATCACTGTTTTTTCATTTTTTTTTATTATGAAAAACAGTGATTTTGAAATTCAATTATTTCTCTCAGGTGCATGAAATAAGAAGATCACACTAATAATAGTTGACGTAATTCATCAGTATTTTTGCATTATATATTGAAATTAAAGAGACTGGTTAACTTAATTTGGTCCATCTCTGCTACCACTATTTAGTGCCCAACCCAGAGAAACCAGATAATAAGAGTTCCAAATCATTTGATCTTACCAGCGCCAATAGAATTATCAATGGTTTGCTTCATCGGTTTTGTTCAAGGCCGGTGGCATTGCGGAATTCTACTGGGAATATATCCTCGTTGGTGATCCCTTCTGCCAGTGAGCTCAAAAAAAAGGGCCTGAAATTCAAACCAAAGAGCAACCCGAAACATATGCTCGACATATCATTTGAACATGGTGTCTTACAAATCCCTAGACTAGCAATCACCGCTGAGAATAAGCCTATTTTAGCAAACCTTGTAGCATTTGAACATTCCAAATATGGAAAAAAGGATTCACCCTTTACAAGATTTGTAATATTTTTGGATAATCTAGTCAACACAGTATATGATGTGAGAATATTACAAGAGTGCGGAATCGTTGAGAACTGGCTAGGCAGTGAAAAGGAGGTGACTCAGTTCATCAACCAGTTCACCGAAGTTGATATTTTTGAGAGAGATCACTATTTGGCGGAATTATACATGAAAGTGAACGGACACATTGAATCAAACTGGGACCAATCAAGGTGGAAGAGGCAGCGAGCAAAATTGATTCGTGAATACTTCAGCAGTCCGTGGAAAGCAATTTCTGTCGTCGCTGCTTTCATACTTCTAGTTCTTACATGTGTACAAACTTTCTATACAGTTTATGCCTATAAATTTCCCCCGAGCTCATGATGCTTTAACTTTCACTGTACTATTCGGGTCTTCTAAACTGAACAAGAGAAAAGTTGTGTTTGTTGGAATAGTAAACAGAGGAAGAAGGATAGACACAAATAATTTTACTTCACTTCTTAATTAATTCGATTACAACATGCTGAATTTATAGCACTACAAAAACTAAATATGGAAACCTACCACAACTCATGACTCAACTAAATTTAGAAACCACTAACCCCACTACTCGCACTAATTCTGTCTAGAGTAAATAAGGAAACCACTAACTCCACTACATGCCTAAAAATACATCACAACACGTTGCATCCAGATCTCTAAATCTGGAATATTCGGACTCTAATTTTGTCTCAATATTCAACTCCAAGTGCTGATCGAAATTGTTCAAATTTGCTTCGTGCCAATGCCTTCGTAAGCACGTCTGCTACCTGCTTGTCTGAATTGACATATCTAATCTCAACATCATCATTTGTCACAAGGTCAAGAATGAAATGGACACGTATGTCAATATGTTTGGTCCTTCCATGAAATGCTGGATTTTGCACCATTGCTATTGCTGATTGGTTGTCACAGAATATCACTGTAGGCTGCTGCTGTTCCTGCTCACAATCAGCAAGTATACGTCTCAACCAAACTGCTTGACATGCCGCTGAACTGACTGCTGAATATTCTGCCTCAGAGGTTGACAATGCCACGGTTGCTTGCTTCTTTGAACTCCATGAAACTGCACTGGTGCCGAGAGTAAACAAGTGCCCTGATGTGCTCTATCGATCTTCTGCACATCCTGCCCAATCACTGTCACTGTAGCCGATCAGGTTGAAGTTTATCGAGCTTCCATACCATACACCATAGTCTGCTGTACCTGCAATATAATTCAAAATTCTTTTGGCAGTGCCAAAGTGATGCTTGGTTGGGTTTTGCATGTGCCTTGAGACCACTCCAACTTCAGGAAGCTTCACCAATTGCCAAGTTTTGTTCTTCTCGATTGCATGTATTTCTTCTTGCATTGCCTTGCACCATTCCTCCTTTTCTGCGGCCTCTTCATAGGTTGTGGGATCTACAACGAGAAGTACCTGGGTTGTTTCATACAGCTCTTGTATGGTTTTGAACTTTCTTGATGGCATATCGGGATTGGAGTCTTCAACCGGTCCACTTGAACTGCTACTACATGACTAATTATAGATCACAACACGTTGCATCCAGATCTCTAAATCTGGACTATTCGGACTCTAATTTTGTCTCAATATTCAACAGTGTTACCATGTATGTTAGGAAGGAGTTGTTTTTTTAATCGTTTTTTTCTTCCTTGTTTGTTATTCCTTTTAGTGTTCTATCTTATCTGTCTTTTGTTTTTATGATTTCCTATGAAGTTTTATTCAAAAGTACCGTGTAATTCTGCACTATATATATATATATATATATATATATATATATATATATATATCTTTGGTTTCCGTTACTTTTTTTCTTTTATTATTCAATTTTGAAGGTTATTTTCAGCACCGGTTACAGTGCATGTATAATCTTTTTTGAGAAACTCGGCTTTGGCAGTTGCTGCCAAGGTGATTTTATTGAAATTTAAATAAAGTACATGAGTCAATACAAACGCTACAGGGAATTGGACAAAACAAAGTTTGCAGACCTATACATAGATCTATTTATTTCCATCTCGCCTATTTAATTTAACTCTAACACCATGTGTGCCACAATTTCGCCTTTTGAAACACTCTTACCGCAAGAAATTCTGGCGGAATCTCATTTCCCCCAAAAATATCTACATTCCTTTACTTCCATTTATGCCAACACGTTGCTAGGAAACATGATGCCCATAGTTCTTTTACGGTATCGGCAGACCTCTTAGCACACCTCCATGACTTGTCAGAGGTTTCTTGAACAGAGACTTCCAGTGTTAATTAGCAACTGTCTATCCAGAAGTTGTGAGACCTCTGTCCAGACCCTTTTAGCGTATGCACATTGGAAGATTAAGTGCAAATCTGTCTCTTGTCACAGGTTGTACACAAGGCAGGTTTCTGTGTTCCATAACATCACAAGGATCCGGCCCTGGTTTTATATGACATACAACCTGGCACATATTTCTATGTTAGGCGTGAGTATACTTCACACATCATCAACAAAATAATTTTACTGCCACAAACTTATATAAATATCACACATAATGTATTAATTTTGATACAAAGGACATACATAAATGAACACGTCTATATATTATATAAATGTGCTATAGCCATGTTCACTCTATGTATTCAAACACACAATATTAATAAACAAAGTGGGAATACAATAATTATCCTGACGTTGTCTTTCCGATTTACTCAGCTTGTTTGGCCATGTTGTCTTTAGCACCTGGAACCCACACAAATAATGAGGTATGGGTGAGAGCTCGAGCAAACTCTATTTGCGGGTTTTTAGTTCCAACCAGGATCTTTCCGAAATTATGTTTAGATATCAAATGTACATTACACATTCTAATTCAATTAATGAAGTCTATCCAAGATGCACTAATTTAGTTATTTATTCAAAAACATTATTCCTTTGTCCTTCACAATTTTTTTCTCTAGACGTTTGTCATCCCAACAGAGAAACACCTCAAGCAAATTGGGCATGACTGTCACCCTAACAGCGAAAACCTCAAGTAAATTACATTTAGATTCATGGCCGCGAAACACCTCAAGCAGTTTGCTACGTTCACGAGGAGTCTTACAAATCAATGTACATACATCTCGATATGTAAACATATTGGCACCTGGTTCACTCATCGTATCCTATCCTTTCCAATCACACATATTCTGTCCCTTTCTAGAATCCGTTTCAATATACATCTTTCGTTTGATTTCTACGAGTCAAAAACTGTTGGTCAATGCGATATGCTGCTATCTATGTATCTCATTTACTGGTGCATGGTCTAAACAAATACAAATATGTTTGTTCCATTTCAATATGCACAATTCATCTAACAACAATAAATATAAATATTTAAACAAAATGGTAAAGTAATTTAACAACTATTTGGGATGAGTGCACCGCACATGGAATTCCGTAGGTTCCTAGAGCATACTCTTCTCGTTAGTCACGTTCCTCAATCTCTAGACTTGAACTTGAGTTATTTAGTTACTAACTTTAATTAATATCATTTCTAAATAATAAAACTTTTATTATCTAATTATTTTATATCTATTGTTATCATAAATTTCAATTCGTTAAAATATTAAATCCGAAATTAGATAATTTATTAAAAAAATCTGGAAATTGACATTTAATTGGTTAATATTAGAAAACAGTTCTGATTCGAAACTGCAGACCTCTGTGGACTAATTTAATCATAAATTCTCACTGGAAAATCTAATCAAAATGAATTTGGATATGTTGGAATCGTAACATAAAATCATATGACTTTCGTGTTCGGTGTGAATCCAAATTCAGAGCACATAAGAGCAGCTTGAAAAATCTTTGAAGGCGAAATTTGAGAACAACAAAATTTAAATTTAAAGAAAATTTACCGCACTAAATTTCTATCAATAATCAGCATTTAAAATATTTTTCTATCAATGTTAATATGAAAATCAACTTAATTATAATAGTATTTATGAAAAAAAAAAACATAATATGATAATCATGCTATTTAAAAATTATTCTTGATTTTCGGATATGAGAATTTAATCCAATTGACAGATGACTTATCTTTCACTTTGAATATAATTTTAAAAAGCACACTTTCTTCTATGTTTTGTATAACGCTTTGACAAGCTGTAATATCATCAACTTTTTTTAATATGTTTTCTATAATTCTTTGTCCACGACTCATCACACATTCTTTTTAATTTAAGCTTGACGTCATTAGCATCTATATATATATATGTCTTTAGGGGCGTGGCATTGTGTAGCGCTGTCACACCCCGAGACAACCCGCCACGTATTGCTACGTAAGGCGTACACACATCACATACATTATCAATAACATCCATAAATGCCACATTTAATTTCATGAATCAAGTCTTACAATAATAACAAAAGTAGTCTAATAGTGGTCACGACAGACATGGTTAGAATACGATAACAACCATGCTTGTTCAAATGTACCAATTTTTCTGGAAAATAAACACAACATAAAAGCAAACATAAATGGCATTTAATTTAACATGGATCTTTCCGCTTGCTACTACTCACGACCTTCCTCTGGCGCCTTTTCATCATTACCTGGAACCCATAGAAATATGGAACGGGTGAGAGATTCGAACATTCTCTCAGTGCAGGATTCAGTTCCAGCCCGGAGTTTGTAAAATCTACTTAATTCTCACAAATATGATACAGATAAAATATGATAAAATAAACGCACAAGTATCTCTAATGCAATGCAATCATACATATTTAAACCGTTATTCACTTTTAAGTTTCAGTTAATCCATTTCATTTGTCTCACTAGACGGCGAATTCATATTCTGCTAGATCTTGACTGTGATAGGACCGCTTCCGCCTACAATCACGTTCGTGATAGGACCGCTTCTGCCTACAATCACGTCCGTGAAAGGACCGCTTTCGCCTACAATCACGTCCATGATAGGACCGCATCAGCCTACAATCACGTTCATGATAGGACCGCATCAGCCTACAATCACATCCGTGACAGGACCGCTTTCGCCTACAGTCACGTTAACGAGGGGTCTAGTCGAACACCGGACCCAATGTATACATCCCGATACGCAAGCATATCGGCCCCTGTTCACTTTAATTATCTGTTCATGTCACGTTCATTCATTTAGCACAGCATGCACATCATAGTCCTTTGATCAAACGAATAATCCTATCTTAATGTTTTCTAACAAAGTCAAATGGTTGTTCGAATTCAACATGCATAATTCAACTATATGAAAAATAAATGCACACAAAACGATAAGTAATAATTTTACAAAGTCCAGGAAACCCGCACCTGTAGTCGTGGGACAGTTCACTGTTGTCTCTACGTCTCTCCCTACTTCGACACCCAAATCTAGACCACGAAACATGATTTCTAATTAATATTTATACACATTTATCATTGAACAAAATTATATCTATTAAGATTACAACTAGGCTTCTTTATAATAAAAATAACTTTGGGGTCTTCGGTGAAATTTTCCATTTCAATATATACTGAATAAAATTCCAGAATTAATATAATTATTTATAATTAATATATATCTAATTATATGATCTCAAATAAATACCAAACTCGATAAAGTAAAGTTTTCAGATTTTAAATATAATTACAAAAAATTCTTAATAATAAATAAATTTCAGATTATAGTATAATTAAAGAATGCTTACTAATAACATTAAATTTCAGATTGTAATATGACTAAAGAAATTCTTACCAATAATCTAAGTTTTCATATTATAATATAAAAGAAATATATTTTCAGATTATAATCATAAATTCCTACAATCTATGAACAATACATTATTCTAATCAACATCTACTTATCGTATTGTAATTGGTAAAACTTATGCAACAATTATAAATAATAGATCATGATTTTAGAGTACCTTCAAGCAAAAATTGGGTTTCTCCTTGGCTCGGTTGTTAAGGAACAGAGAGAGATGGTGCAGCAAGTAATTGAGAGAACTTCAATTAAAATATGGAGTAGCGGTCAGGGACAAAATCAAGAGGGATGGGTGGTTTAATTTATAGGGGTGATTTTGCACCAGGGGATGCGAATTTCAAACAGAGGGGAAGGAATCTGGATTTTAATAAAAATTAGTGTGAGCGGAAAACAAGGATTTAGAAGCAGGGGATGTGAGGGTTAGTTAATTTTGCGTTGGTTATTTTGATAGGGAGTGAGATATGGGCTACTGAATCTAATTGGGCTGAATCGGGCTCTGTTGATATGTAAATCAATTTCATTTATATCATGGCTTACTAATTAAGTTAATTAAAACTGAAATTTAAATTGAGTCGTTTCTCATGTCTATTCTCTCAAGTTACGTGGTGTTACAAGCGCTCATAAAAATAGAGATCGCTAGGATGATATTAAAACACTAATTATGTTCCGTACATATTCGTTATGGTCATTTTAGTTTTTGAATAATTTTAGTACATGTAATTTTCAAGGTGCATTCTATTAAATCTATATCCTTAGCAGCTGATTTTAACCAATTGTTTTTGTTAGTTAAAATCTCCAGAAAATCATCCATGGAAAATAGAAATTTTCGTAGATATAGCTCATCTAAAAAGGGAAACACAGTTAGTTGCAAAGCAGCAAATAGTCAACAGCTTTCTAAAAACAAGTCTAACAGAATTATGTAAAAAACTCAACATACAATATGTCATCAGAGAAAAAAAAAATGGTTTTGTAATGCTTTTATTATCTCAAAGCATGTTTTAACTGAACTTTCAAAGTCTGATGTCCCTGCATACCTTTATGCAGCATAAGAAAATTGAAAGAGAGACACAGAAAGATGTGAGAGACACCGAAAATTGAACTTGTCATCGCTTGAGGCTCTTGTAAATCAAGCACGACTTTTTATAATACATATCTTTGTGATTTTATTTATATATTTCACAGCACGAGTAAAAAAAGTAAATCATGGCAAATTTTACACAGGCACTGCATTATGGAAAATAAATCAAGTTGTGACAATATCACCTCTTAAAATAGTTAATTCAGAATATCAAGTTAACTAGTCCTAATGCGAATCAAAAGGAACTATGCACCAAAATTACGTTGGTAGAAAAAATAAAACTCAAATTAAGCTTATTGGGTCCTAATTAAGATACTCTACCGTAAGATACTACTCGTGAAAAAGCATCCCGGTCACTTGCAATTGGTGATAATTTGACTAAACTGGAACAATATCCCCACTTGTCATCGCAAAAAGGGTACTAATTAAGAGTAATTTGGACAAATTCCTGCAATAGCATGTCCCATGAATGGATATAAGAGTGCTAAAGTGGACATCAAATCCAAACAAAAGAAGAAAACCCAGAAAATGGTGAAGAAAAATGATGACGCCTGAGGATCACCATTTATTCAAAATGGTTAGAATGAGGCAATAGAAACCAGCTGTCATGGAAAAATTCAGAAATTCAATTTTACTCTCTGAATATTAAACAACACTTTTTGATAAATTTCAAGTTTTAACTTGGTTGACAGGGAGAAAGAGAGAGAGGTTGCTTGGGAAGTATTCCCATTTTATGTTATGGCCCATTAGCCCAATAACGACCCAGCCCAGTCCAAACTTCTCTTTAATTCATGCTTGGAGCGGCATTGGACGGTTCTGAAAACGAAAAATATTCAAAGATAAGGACAATACAGTATGCCCATATCGAATAATAATAATAATTGTCCGATTCATATATATAAAACCAGGGTGTTGTTTTTGTGGTATAAGAAAAACATTTGATAATAAATTTTTAGTTTTCAATTCTACCTAAATCTTGTAATTCCTTTTCTTTTCTTTACTGTACTTTAGAAACACTGCCAATCTCAAAGACATGCTATGCCAATAAACAAGTAACCATAATTGAATAATATTGCTAGAATCAAAGATTACTTATTCTTTTCGTTTTGTGGTACATTTTTCTTTTGATTTTCTTTTCTCTTTTGTAAATTTGAAGATTTAATTATTCGAAAGAGGTGCAGCATAATGGCAAGACAAGGAAATGGTGAAATACTTTTGCTTTTCGTACTGTGGACACCCATATGTTTTATTCTTTACTTTATCTTTCCTCTTTCATGATAGGGAAATTCATTGCTTTACTTCATTTCGTAGTATATATATTTCATTTTGAGAGCAAAATAAGTCTAACATCAGTTTTGGAAACTCAATAATACAATTAATATCAAATTTTGCATTTAAGCTCGCATTTTTTATTGGTTGCAGTAAATCATTTTGTTACTCTACAATCATCGTTTTCTTGAATTTTATGGGGCTTAAATAAATAATGTACTTGAATAATTCTTGCAGTAAAAATTTCTTGTGATTGTAGGATTTCTGAAAATAGCATGATTAAAACTACATCACATCCATCAGACTGTCTGTTCATTTACAAAGCTAACAAAATAGAGAAAAAAAAACGGAATCAACTATATAGCTTAGTCCTTGGTCATTTAATTAACGACTTGCTTCCAAATAACTAGTTTAAATAAAAAATATATATACCACTTTCAAATTAAATAGACTGGATTACTATATACAAACATATCAAATTATTGTACAGTCCTGGCGCACCCTTGTTAATCAATTAATATCATTCAAAATAGGTACGGCTTTTGTGATAGATTTTGCCTATGCTGCATGTACTCTATGGTTTGCAATTTCATTCCATTTGTAGCCTTAAACATTTGTTAAAATTTCTATTTGTCTTTTTTCATGATATATTATAAATTTTATAAGCATGAAAAAATCAATTGATTAATTAATTTCTACTAGGGACAAAATAATGTCTAATTTCCTCAGAATAATTCAGCGCTACAGTTTTTGGCGTGCCCTTATAAAGTCTAACATTAGTTGGAGAATGTGGTTTGGCAACTAAAGTCCTTTCATTACTTATATTCCTTTGGTTTCTGGGGTACCTTTTCCTTTTGATTTTCTTTTCTCTTTTGTAAAGATTTAATCATTCGAAAGAGGTGGAGCATAATGGCAAGACAAGGAAATAGTGAAATACTTTTGCTTTTCGTAATGTGGACACCCATATGTTTTATTCTTTACTTTATCTTTCCTCTTTGATGATACGGAAATTCATTGCTTTACTTCATTTCGTAGTATATATATTTCATTTGGAGAGCAAAATAAGTCTAACATTAGTTTTGAAACGCAAAAATACAATTAATATCAAATTTTGCATATAAGCTCGCATTTTTTTATTGGTTGCAGTAAATCATTTTGATAGGATAGAAAAAATATTTAAGCTGTCTTTAAACCTCACTATACATATCAAGTTGAGTTTAAATTATTTCCTAAATATTCATCTCATCTATACAAGAAGAATAAGTCCAACATTGACTAAATTTTGAGATCATATATAAATGTGCATAGTTTATTTGTAATGATTTTATTTTTACACCAGATCATTATACAATAATTTTGAAAGAGACATAATTGTATTTCCAAAATTATTATAGATGTGGGATTTCTGAAAATAGCAAGTTAGATATAGGAATTCTAAGATATTATATGTATGACAATTTCTTTCATAATTAAGAAATACAAACTATTTAACACAAGCAAAAACTGTAGTCAGTTTCATGCTGATTGCATTTGCATGGTACATAGAAATTATAATACGCATAACTTTACTTTGTTGACTAATATATCAACTTCGTATACATTATTAAATTAGATCAAACTATTTTATATTGCTTACAATGAAAGTAATGTAGTTGTTAGCATGTAAATATATAATTCTTTTCATTTTTTTAGATTACAGTGTACAGTCAAATTTTCTGTAGTAGTGAGGCACTGAATACCTGTACGCAGAGCAAGCTGACACCAATAATTGTCCCTTTGCAATAATGTTGAACTACACTCCTCTCGTATTGAGTGTTGACTCCAAGTCTTCTTGATACTAAGTCTAGTACAGACATGTCCTCCTTTCATTAACTGACGAACCATCTTAACAAGGACAAATGTTATAAACTAATAAAAACGCACATGCTATGTATTGGCTGACATGGACAAATATTAAATATTGGCCCATGTATTCTTTATTGATTGCAATAACATATTATGTAGAAGATAGATCATATATATTTAGTAAAGAAAAACATGACTCCACCTTTCTCCTCATATACTATGTAGAAGATATATGATCTATCTTCTGCAAATATGTTATTGCAATCAATAAATAATAGATGGGCCTATATGTAATATTAGTATCAAGAAGACTTAAAAGAGTCAACACTCAATAAGAGAGGAGGGTAGTTCAACATCATTAATTGCAAAGGGACAATTTATTAATTACAAATCCATTATAAACGTCTCAATTTTGAAAACACTTCGAAGGTTTGATTTAATTTTTTTTTCTTAGTCTTGATTGAGATAACAGGCCTACTCGGAGGCCTCTAGTTCCAGTGCAGGTCATAATGAACCATTTCATTGTGGATTATAAAATAATGATAAATGTATATTAAATTGCTTTTACTAAAAGCAGTAGAAAGTAAGCAAAAATATATAATGAAAGAAATTTAGTTCCACAACCACATTCTCCAAAAACTAGTTAAGAAAAAAATTTAGCTATGAATTTAGGAAGACAACTTTCTCTTCATTCCTTGTGCAATTTGTGGCTCACTGTTAGACCTTTATTTCAGGCAAGATTTTTCGATATTGCAAGGGCTCTGTTGAAAAGTAACATTTTTATTTTCAATTCATGTCGCTCTATAACCAATCCCGCACTTATGGAGGAGGCAGTGAATAAATGTATATTAAATTAAATCTGATTAATTACCTTCACATGAGAATCACATGTCCTGTCACTCTGCAAGCTCTATCCAAGCTCTATCATTGGCCATGGAATAAATGCATAATAAATTAAATCTGATTACCTTCACATGAGAATCACATGTCATGTCACTCTCCAAGCTCTATCACGATCAATATAAATACAAATGTTAAAGGTCGTTTTGTTGAAGTTGAACCAAAACTCTTCTATTCACCAAAAAATAATAATGAAAAAAGCCCAGAAAGACATTGAAGATGTCGAAGCCTCTCCTCTGTCACAATCAATGCAACCTAAACTCGACACATTATTGGGCAATACAAATGAGGCAAACGACTTCACCATCTTTCGCAAACCACATAACATTTCCCAAAGCAAGAAGAAACTCTTCGAGCCCACTGTCATCTCCATCGGCCCATTCCACCGTGATAAAGAGCACCTCCGAGCCATGGAGGAGCAAAAATGGCGGTTCTTGAAGGATTTCTTGTCCCGTGGGGACAACATAAGTTTGGATCTCTGTATTTCAGAGATGAAGTTGCTACAAGAGAGAACACGGAGGTGTTATAGTGAGATGGTTGATCTTGGCAGCAATGCATTTGTCAAGATGATGCTGCTTGATGGATGCTTCGTGCTTGAGTACTTCTTAAAATTGATAGAAGAAAATGTGAGTTATTCTCGTGTCATATATCGTGATTTGCTACTTCTAGAAAACCAAATTCCCTTCTTTATAGTTGAGAAGTTGTATGAGATTGGTATAAAAAAAGATAAAATGATTTTTGTTAACTACATTGCTTCTACTTTTTTGGCCCGAGGACTAACAGAGGACTGCAAAGACCCCATAATTCCAAACCCTCCAGCTAAAATTCATCATTTGGTCCATCTCTGCTACCACTATTTAGTGCCCAACCCCGAGAAACCAGATAATAAGAGTTCCAAATCATTTGATCTTACCAGCGCCAATAGAATTATCAAAGGTTTGCTTCATTGGTTTTGTTCAAGGCCGGTGGCATTGCGGAATTCTACCGGGAATATATCCTCGATGGTGATCCCTTCTGCCACTGAGCTCAAAAAAAAGGGCCTGAAATTCAAACCAAAGAGCAAGCCGAAACATATGCTCGACATATCATTTGAACATGGTGTCTTACAAATCCCTAGACTAGCAATCACCGCTGAGAATAAGCTATTTTAGCTAACCTTGTAGCATTTGAACATTCCAAATATGGAAAAAAGGATTCACCCTTTACAAGATTTGTAATATTTTGGGATAATCTAGTCAACACAGTATATGATGTGAGAATATTACAAGAGTGCGGAATCGTTGAGAACTGGCTAGGCAGTGAAAAGGAGGTGACTCAGTTCATCAACCAGTTCACTGAAGTTGATATTTTTGAGAGAGATCACTATTTGGCGAAATTATACATGAAAGTGAACAGATACATTGAATCAAACTGGGACCAATCAAGGTGGAAGAGGCAGCGAGCAAAATTGATTCGTGAATACTTTAGCAGTCCGTGGAAAGCAATTTCTGTTGTTGCTGCTTTCATACTTCTAGTTCTTACATGTGTACAAACTTTCTATACAGTTTATGCCTATAAATTTCCCCCGAGCTCATGATGCTTTAACTTTCACTGTACTATTCGGGTCTTCTAAACTGAACAAGAGAAAAGTGGTGCTACCATGTATGTTAGGAAGGAGTTGTTTTTTTAATCGTTTTTTTTCTTCCTTGTTTGTCATTCCATTTAGTGTTCTATCTTGTCTGTCTTTTGTTTTTATGATTTCCTATGAAGTTTAATTCAAAAGTACCGTGTAATTCTGCACTATATATATATATATTCTTTGGTTTCCTTTACTTTTTTTCTTTTATTATTCAATTTTGAAGGTTATTTTCAGCACCGGTTACAGTGCATGTATAATCTTTTTTGAGAAACTCGGCTTTGGCAGTTGCTGCCAAGGTGATTTTATTGAAATTTAAATTAAGTACATGAGTCAAAACAAACGCTACAGGGAATTCGACAAAACAAAGTTTGCAGACCTATACATAGATCTATTTATTTCCATCTCGCCTGTTTAATTTAACTCCAACACCATGTGTGCCACAATTTCGCCTTTTGAAACACTCTTACCGCAAGAAATTCTGGCGGAATCTCATTTCCCCCAAAAATATGTACATTCCTTTACTTCCATTTATGCCAACACGTTGCTAGGAAACATGATGCCCAAAGTTCTTTTACGGTACTGGCAGACCTCTTAGCACACCTCACGACCTGTCCTAGGTTTCTTGAACGGAGACTTCCAGTGTTAATTAGCAACTGTCTATCCAGAAGTTGTGAGACCTCTGTCCAGACCCTTTTAGCATATGCACATTGGAAGATTAAGTGCAAATCTGTCTCTCTGTCATAGGTTGTACACAAGGCAGGTTTTTGTGTTCCATAACATTGTAAGGATCCGCCCCTGGATGACAATCCGCCACATATTTCTATGTTAGGCGTGAGCATACTTCACACATCATCAACAAAATATATTTACTGCCACAACTTATATAAATATCACACATAATGTATTAATTTTGATACAAAGGACATACATAAATGAACACGGCTATTATATAAATGTGCTATAGCCATGTTCACTCTATGTATTCAAACAAACAAAATTAATAAACTAAGTGGCAATATAATAATTATCCTCACGTTGTCTTTCCGATTTACTCAGCTTGTTTGGCCCTGTTGTCTTTAGCACCTGGAACCCACACAAATAATGAGGTATGGGTGAGAGCTCGAGCAAACTCTATTTGCGGGTTTTTAGTTCCAACCAGGATCTTTCTGAAATTATGTTTTGATATCAAATGTACATTACACATTCAAATTCAATTAATGAAGTCTATCCAAGATGCACTAATTTAGTTATTTATTCAAAAACATTTTTTCATTTGTCCTTCACAAATTTTTTTCTCTAGACGTTTGTCATCCCAACAAATTTTTTTCTCTAGATGTTTTTTTGCAAATTGGGCATGACTGTCATCCTAACAGTGAAAACTGTCACACCCTGACAACGGGGCCGACAACCCGCCGAGCTCATCAGCGCAAGGCGATTTCTACCATTTTACAAAATCTCATATTTACATATACAACGGGGCCGATTTCTACCATTTTTTCGCAAATTGGGCATGACTGTCATCCTAACAGTGAAAACTGTCACACCCTGACAACGGGGCCGACAACCCGCCGAGCTCATCAGCTTACTTTTCTTTGTTGCAAGTCCCGCAGTCTTCAAGTTCGAAATTGTATTTCCTTATCTTGTGTTTTCTACCTGGAACCCACAAAGTGCAAAGATGAGATTGAAAATCTCTCAGTGCGGTATTCAGTTCCAATCGAGTTATCCCCAGATCCGACCAACTGGAACCAAAACAGCACCAAGCACCAAAGTATAGACTACAATAATAATCTAAGATTCCAATGAACTAGCTTCAACTATAATCAGTCAACAAAAATAATGGAAAAGGAAAAATCACCACAAACGAGGGCATAGTTTCAGTAAAAGAATGAAAAATTGATCAATTCGGGTAATTAGCTTTGCAAGTATTAAAAATATTTCAGAATTTGAAGTTTGATTAGTCAATTTGTGTGGTGAATCAAAATTGATCAAGGAAAATCCAAATTATACCAAAAGAATTCTCGAGGTTTTTGATTAAAGCAACTCATGTAAATTTTCACATTTAGGAACTTAACTTGCATTTAGGTAAGATCAGAGTCCAACCCGGTACCTAAGTATGAATCTTTGCTTGAGGACAAGCAAGATTTAAGCTTGGGGGAATTTGATGTCTCGTTATTTGACCTATAACTCTGACCTTAAAATTATACCAAACCTGTGTTTAAATCCATTAAATCAGTTATATTTCATTGAATATCTTTAGAATGTGGTACTGCTGCAAGTTTATTCTTATTTTGCAGGATTCGGGCGAAATCGAGGAGAAATCTGGAATTAAGAAGTCTCTACACGGTCCGTGTCACATTCTACACGGGCCGTGTCAACCTCGACTCGACCACTGACTCGACCACAGACAGCTGCTGACTCGATCACTGAAGAAGCACAGGTAACACGGGCCGGACAGATCTGACACGGCCCGTGTCAAGCATTTCCGAAAACAGATCCAGAAATCTGGAAACAAGGCTAATGAAGGAAGGTCGACGAATTAAGGATATAAGCTGGATTTCTCGCCAGAGAAAGTCATTCTGGATCTGAGGGAGGAGACCTAGGGTTGGTGCTTGACGGCTTGGCTTGGAGAAGAAGAAGAGAGGCGAAAATCGAGAGATTTGCGACGGATCTTCTTACTACTTCGAATTCTGCCATGAGCACTATCTTTATCATCTCTTTTATCTGTTTTAGAACTATGTTTGAGTAGACTTCTTAGTTTCTAGGGTTTTGATGTAATCGAATGTTTTGTTTTGCATGCTAGTTATTGGATCTTTGTATTGAAATTTGTGTTTGATTGATTGAGTAGTATTTTAATTGCTTAGATTAAATTGTTTGATTTATATTGGTTTACCACTAGATGAATGGCCACATCTAGAAGGTACTTTGGCCCTTATGATCTCTCAACCAAACTAAGTACATGAGGTAGGATTAGTGATCCGAAAGGTGAAACCAAGTAGTAGCCGACAGGTGAACATTTCCTCTATCGATGGATAGAGGTTACCTTTAGTATACCAAACAAGCAACTAGGTACTTCGGACCAATATACGACAGTTGAGGTCTAGAACCCGACGAGGGCAGATATTGCAATTCCAAACCAAGTTAACGAACCAACAAATGACAGTTGAGGTTTAGGAACATTAGGTTTGGTCAGTAGAACCCGACACAAAGGAACAATACAAAGAGACAGTAACTGCTGCATTCACTTGAGGTCAACACAGACCGTGTAGGAAATGACACGAACCGGACAACTTGAGGCAAAACTGAGATGAAGTCATAACCCTGGAAACGCCTTTTACCTTTGATTAAAACCACTTTACTGTTTTAAATCTTCTTATTACATCTGTTAGGAAATTAAACAACCAACAACAACCTTTGCAGAACTTCTAGTATTTTATAAATCTAAGTATATCCCAATAATTGTCAAACCGTCCTGTGGATCGATACCTGAATATACTACTCGATAGGATTGTACACTTGCAATCCGAATCGAAAGGTGTACCAAAGTTTAAAAGGTATAGCTTGCTATACTGAAACTTTGTGCATACGTTTTTGTGTGGACAACTGCCTACTCCCTGAGAAAGAAACTTAGTCGCGGAACGGCATGGTTACAATCACTCCTCTCTTCTCTCTTTAATCAAATCTAACTCTAATTACAAAGATGACTTCTTCTTCTGCCCAGGGGCCTTATATAGGAGTGGAGGGACGTCTGGAGTTTGAGTAGAGGCTAAGAAACTGATCTGGATACAGCTGTCAGCAGTTATTCCCCAAGAGGCACCTTCGGTTACAGTCCGTATCAGGTGATACGGTCTGTATTGAGACCTTATCGCTGAGGGTTTTAATGCTTATCAGTCTATCTTCTGGTCCGTATTAGGCTCGGTCCGTATTAGGCAATACAGGCCGGAACAGAGACTTAGTTGATGAGCGTCACTGATCCGATTGACCCGATTCTTGCTCCATTTGATGTAAAATAGTCCCAAAACCTGTTTTCTGTAATAAAATATAAAGAAGGGTGACAGTAGCCTTTTTTTCTAATAAATTAAAAATAAGTGTGAGAAAATATGCAAAACCTAAGCCAAAACCCTATGTAATTCATCATTATTTTGACTTCGATCACCAATCAGGTTCGGCAAGAAGGAAAAGAGGTCCGATAATGTGCACGTCCACGTCTAAGAAGCAGCAAATGGAAATCGAGTTCACAAAAGACGGGCGTGTGAAGGGTAAAAGACGGATGCTGTACTCAAATTGGGTGAGCAATTTGGCAAAGAAAAAGCCAGACATCTTGGTAGAGAGATGGGATCAGATATCAAAAGACGATAAGGACGACTGGTGGAATATTATGAAGGTGAAGTACCTAACTAATTGGGTTTTTTTTTAATTGTACATAAACTTAAATGCGGTAATTTGGGTGTTTATCAGGCTCAGTGGAACATCCCGGATGACATCCCAAAGAATAAGACTTTGAGGATAATGAATGAAGGTTGGAAGCAATTCAAAGGCACGTTGAATACATATTTCATGGATAAAGGGAGAAGCCCGGTAGGATACTATCCTTGGCTGGGCCAAGAGGTGTGGGAGAAGTATGTGGCTATAAAGAGCACGAAGGAGTTCAAGATATGTAAATTTAGCAATTACTTTTTTTTCTTTCTTGAATTGAATTATGTTCCTAAAGCGAATTGACTTACTTTGATGTGTGAAGAAAAAAAGGGACGAGGGCAGGAGGATCGTTGCCATGAACAAGTATCCGCACAAGTTGGGTCAGGTGGTTACGAGGGTAAGTTGGAAGAATGGGTGAAAATACTGGAGATGAACAAAGATTCTGACTCACCTGTGATTAGGATCAGAAATCCTAGGGCCCAAGATTGGACGATGGCAAGGTCCGAGTTAACCACTGACGGGAAGATAGTACTGCATCAAAAAGCCCTCCCCGTGGCTCAGAGAATGGTAAGAGTCTTTCGTTAAAACTTTGTGTAATTCAAGCGTGTTAAAAACTTTGTGTACATCACTAATTCTTTTGCTATAACTAATTTTTCTATTAACAGTTGGAGGTAGAGGAGGAGGTCAATTCCGGTGCCCGGATGGTCGAAAGGCAAGATGACTCCTTGGCCATAGTGCCCGGGAATCCAGAACACCCTAGTCGAGTAAGGGGTGTAGGGGCCTACAGGGGCTGAAAGGACGTATTTAATGGATAAAAACCTCGAAGGAAATCTCGTGCGAAAGTGAACAAAGACGAGATAGTTGCGCAGATACGCAAGGAGGTGAGCGCTGAGTACGACGTAAAGCTGGCTGAGATGGAATCAAGATTGCGTGCCAAAATTACATCTCTTACCCAGCCATCCGAGCAAGGACCTCCCACCCCGACGGGAATTCGGTGAAGTAGTCAAGCATCCGGGACATTCATGGACGATTTGGATAATCTAAAGGTAATTAATCACTACTTGTTCGTAATCTAAAGGCAATTACTACTTGTTCATAACCTTGTTGGACAATATTTCATTTTAAAAATAACTACTTGCACGAAATTGCAGCACGCCACAGCATGCGACCTCGTCCTGTGGCTCGGGAATATTTCTCTAACCGTTGCTAAGGGCATTGTACATCCAAGAGCTGCAAGTGTACACAATGCTCAGCTAAGGCCCGACCATGCCCACGTACAAGTTGACTCAGTCTTGCAGGGATGGGAGCGCGTACCTCTTCCTGTCCCAATTGAGGGGAAATGCTGGTGCTCGATGAAGCCCGGAGGTCATTTTTCCAATGGCCCAAGAGTCAGATTATTTTGGATCAGGTAATCTCTAAATAATCAAGTTCTTTTGTTACATTCAAAGCATCCTTTTGAAATACTTGAAAAAGGTAAAAACTTTGATACATACACGAGGAGATGATGGTAGTCGCACAGAGGAGATGATGTCACCGGTACAGAGGTACAAAGAAAAAGGACCTGAATGTCCTGCCCAACCAGAAGGACCTGACCGTCGTCTGCTCACCAAGGAAGAATACAACCTCCTGCCCGCTGATTTGTGGGATCTCCACGACCGCTTGATGGCACCTGAGGGCATGACGGATATCCTCATCACTGTCCCTCCGGGGATGTTTCTACATGATGGCTCGACTATTGTGCTGTCGTTCGATGACTTCAAGGACTTTCTACATGCCTCGGGGTCCGATAAATGGCTCGATGTGGCGCACATCATCACTTTTCTCATGTTAGTGACCAAAATTTGTTTATATCATGTGTATAGTACTGAAGTATATATTCTAATGTAATATGATAATTTTTCAGGAAGCTACTCCGAAACTGTGAGAAGATGGGTAGAAAGAAGAACTTGTGTGCTTTTGTGGACCCCGGCAGACTTAATGCGACGAATCTGAAACATGCTCCGAAGGAGTCTATCCAGTACCTGTGTGGCACGATGCACCGTGCTAATAAGGAGAAGAAGAGATTTATTCTCTTGCCATACCACCAGAGGTTACTTCTAACCTTAAGTGAAATATAAATAATGGAAATCACACCATCAAGTCAAGCAAACACTTGTGTCACTATTATATATGCCAAAATATCTGGGTATTGTATGCTAAGATCCTATAATTCTTCTCCTCCCACAGTGGACACTGGTGTTTGCTCATCATTGTGCCTTAGATGAATGTGGTTTACGTCGTGGATTATGCAAAGTCCAAAGAAAAGGTCCCAATTGACAAGTGCAAATATATCTTCCCTCATGTAAAAAAGTAAGCAATAATAATTCACTTGGTTTGAATTTTTCCCAATAATAACAAATTGTGGAATTGCTAATTAGAGTCACTCCATTTTGTAAGGGCTTTTGTGCAATACATTAAAACTGGAGGATTGCAAAGCACGGAGAAGCAAGTCAAAGATAAGTTGAGTTGGAAGTGGTGGCTGGTGAATACAACACAATTCTATAATTTCATATTTTGTTAAAAAAATTATTGTCATTCTAACATAGGCCGCTAAATGTAAATTGTAGTGCCCGCAACAGGGTTGGGAATGCGGATATTACATGATGATTTTCATGTTTGACTTTGTCGAAAGAATGCAATTCCAATTTTCAAATGTGGTATGTAATTCATATTAATTGTGCCTATATAATAGCAATTGATATTTTCATATTATGCTTACTTATAATTCTCATTTCATTAATAGCAATTGACATTTGTGACTATCTTGCATCTACCTTTTCTTGTTACTAGCTAATACCCAATTATAATTGTAGCAAGGATCAAAGCAAGATCATTACACCATGGAGCAGATCGACGATGTAAGATGTATTTGGGCAAGGTGGTTTCTATCTGAATTTTGTAATGCTCAACATGGATTTGTATAATTTTGTACAATTTAGTGTATATGAATTTAGCAACCAAAACTGGAAGTCAAATTATCTGAAAAACTGGCTAGCAAAACATAATCTGGTGTATATGAATTTTGTAGGAAAACTGGCTAGCAAATTAAACTGGAGGCTAGCCCAGAAACGAAAAAAACAAAAAAAAAAATATTTCTACACGGATATTTAACAAAAGTCCGTGTAGAACGACTTAAGAGTGCTACATAGATTATTTTATATTTCTCCGTGTATGATAGTTAAGAGAGCTACACGGATATGAAATTAAACGTCCGTGTAGAAAGAGTTATTCTACACGGATGTTTAACCAAAGACCGTGTAGAACGAGTTCAGAGAGCTACACGGATTATTTTATATTTGTCTGTGTATGATAGTTAAGAGAGCTACACGGATATGAAATTAAAAATTCGTGTAGAAAGAGTAATTCTACACAGATGATTAACCAAAGTCCGTGTAGAACGAGTTAAGAGAGCTGCATGGATTATTTTATATTTGTGCGTGATATATGATAGTTAAGAGAGCTTCACGGATATGAAATTAAAAGTCCGTGTAGAAAGAGTAAGCTACACGGATATTAAATTAAATGCCCGTGTAGAAAGAGTAGTCGTACACGGACATTTACGTAATATCTGTGTAGCTCGGTAAAATGGAGAGCACCACAGGCAGGTGTTTGTACACGGCTGTTTATAAAGTAATCCGTGTAGAAAGCGTTATAGTTGCACACGGGTAAATATCCGTGTGTAATTATTTACCATTCATACACCCTCATCACCTACACGGCAGGAAATCCGTGTAGCTCCTCCAGTTATGTCCGTGTGCAATCTCTTTTTCTGTCGTAGTGGAAGTTAATCCACCTGAAGTGGTCCGGACTAACTCGCATCTTGCTCCACCATACTTCTTTTCTTTTACTCCTCGTTTGGCTACTTAAGCTACTTAAGTATGGAGTAAAGAGTTTACTCCACCTCTTACTCCACAACCAAACATGGCCTCAAGGACTTGTGGGTCAAATATCTCTTCTAAGAGGTGATTCATTATCTCGGCCCAATCACTTGAGTTTCTTTTTTTTGGGCCTAGAAATAATTCACCAATGGATCTTGTACACTATTTTAGTAAATCAACTAAAGTTAATTCACACAAGCTGGTTGTACAAACTCTACTTAATTTAATTATCACAATATTCAACATTCAACATAAGCAATATACATAAGATAATATTCAACATTCAACGTAAGCAATATCTAATCCATAATTAAACAAATATTCAACATATATAATTCAATATTAAAAGAACCATCCATCTTATTTATTATTGGTTGCAGTTTATCTCCTTGTTCCCCAATCTAGCTTATACTCTTGCTGTCGTTTATCCATTTACAAATAACAAATTGAATCCAACCAACCATAATATTTTCTTTAGGAAGATACAATAAATTAATCATTGCAAACTCACCTTTGAAAATAAAATAATAATACAAGGCTTGAGTAAAATCAACAAGGAGGCTTGTCGGCAGGGGGAGGCAGTATTTTTGCCTCTGCACTATTACCATTCTTTGTTATAAACACAACATCCATTCCCCATATTGTGTGCGTTTCTAAGTGACAGTGCATGAACCAAACTCCTAAGTTAATTGAAAAACAAAAATATATGTTGAGGATTAGTGTCTGAAAAATACTCAAAACAACAATTTGTAATAACTAATTTAATCTACTATTTGATTAATTTTGCCGAGCTACTTAATTAGTTCGGATCAACTATCTAATCAGATATTGCTAAACAGGCCGTTCTCATTGCAGCTGTGTAACACCTTTGATTGTCAAATTAAATCAATAAAAACATTCAATAATTTGATATTCAACAAAAAGGAAAAACAATAAACTCACCTGGATTAGCTGCCCTAAAGCGGATAGTTGCCCAACCGTTCTTCGGCACACCCAAAGTGTTCTGATGTGGTGGATCAACCAAGTTGTAACTCAGAGGATCTGTTTTGTTGTCGAAGTTGCCGGTTCCTCTTCCAACGGCATAGAATCTATGGCCGTGCAAGTGTATTGGATGGGTGACGTCTCCGTATTCTAAGTTAGTGCCCTGAAACACAATCTCCACGGTCGAGTTATACTCGAGCACTTTCACTTTTGTCGATTTATCAACAAATGCGAGGTTCTCTTGATTGGTGTCACCAGTAAAATTGAAGAAGTTTGGTGGTTGGTCAGGGAAGTCAGTGGTGTACACACCGGCAATAGAATTGTAGTATGCATCTAGCACATCAATTTTTGGGGTTTGGAAACTAGCATTGTTCATACTAGTAGCTAACCTAGTATTGTTTGGACCAAGACATGAGATGTTATGGCACATTTGTGTATTCGCAGATAGCGTGATATACATTTTGACATCGGCAGTTTGGGTTACGACAGCTAGGTCATCTGAGTTGGCCAGCGACCGAAGACCTCTAGTGAATGCATCTGATGCATTAGTGTCGTTGTATTTTGGTAAGGAGGTGAAAATCGGTCTTAATGATGCCGCGGAATGATTAGTTTTGTATTCTAGAATAGCTACGGTCATATTAAGATCTCTAGTGGCTTTAGAAGTTCCATCAAAGTATGTATGCGCGATGATGTAATAACGGAAGGGGGAAGATGAGTTTTGCAATTGATTGGCCTGTAAGAGAAGGTCCATCGTTTGGCCCGGGGTAATGATGATAAATTCATTCAAGTAAGGCTTCGTATAGCTGGCGTCGGTTCCAACTACTGTTACATTGTGGCCGGAAACCGCAAAAAGGAAATCATTTTCCGGGGCTGCATTTATTACACGGAGTAGGTACATTTTGCCTTGTTCGACTTGTACCTTAAAAGTTTCTACAACAAAAATAAAAATGAAAGATATATGTATTTAGATCACATTATATTTGAAAAAAATAATAAATTCGGTGCTAATTTTGTTTAAATTGATAAAGTAACAAACATTGTCAAAGAGAATCTCCATCTTTTGGAGCATTAACAACTTGCATTATAAATAAACAACTTCCTGTACTGGGAACAATAAATTACCATTTGATGAGCATGGCATGAAGTCACCAGGCTGTCCATTGATGGTGTTGGCATCAGACAGTTTGAAGTGACTGCCATATGCATGAATTACAGATTGGTACACATCTGTTATGTTTTCATTCCACCACTCTCCTAGAATCAATGTGAATTCTTTATGGGGTTTGTGGAAGGGGAAGGTGGTTCCTAGCTTCGGGTAAATAACAATAGCACCGTGAACAGTAGCACGATCATATTCACTATGTGCGTGCCACCAGAGCGTGCCTTCTTCTTCTGTAAATTGGATCCGTTGTGTGTAGTTGGCTCTTGGCTGGATAGGGCACTGAGTAATGTATTCTGGTCCATCTGACCACGGGTCCCTCGGCTGGTTTATGCCATGCCTATAGAAATTAGATGAATATATACATGTTAGTCTTGCATGTATTGAAATAATTCCTTAATTAATAGTGCAAATTAATAACATATTCTTTATGTATGTACTATGTGTATATACCAGTGGATGGTGATGTTCTTGTTCCCTCTGTTGATGACCTTGACATAGACTGTGTCGCCTTTGCGAGCGGAGATAGTGGGTCCCGGATATGATCCATTGACAGTTAGAATGTTCTTTGTCTTACAAAGCCGGGTGTAGGTAGTTTCTTGAATCTGTTTAAGGGAAAAATCTAAAAAATAAGCTATATATATATGTATATATATATATATCAAGTTACAAGTCATACTTGATAGTTTGGTTTCGCTAGCTGTAAATATATTTTATTTTGAACTGGTACCGATCACTACTTGGGTTTGTGATGCATACTTGCTAGAGAAGCATAGAAGATTTGACCATCTTTTCCACTATTTAAGTTCACTTTGTTTCCTTTGGGAAGAGCTGGTATGTATTTTATTGTTTAATTGTGTTATGTAAACCAAAGCCCGAATCGGATGAAGACGAGCCGGTTTTCTAGTAATTTTGTAGCCTGAGCAAATTTTTTCCAAAAACTCGTCCTACTCTTGTTGATCTTGTGATGGTCAGAGATGTAGCGATTGTGAATTCGAATTGAAATGTAGTATAAGTTTAGAGATAAGTGAGTTTGAGGAAAATTAGAAAGATGATATATGAGAAATGAGAGGAAGCATAGATGGCTAGAAAAAAAGTCTTAAGATTGTTGGTTAACTAAAAGTTGAGAGTTCGATTTTACCTCACAACTTTGCAACCTCTGCGAAGATTTTCAAAAAAAAGAGAGACAATATATAATGGCGGCAGTGCGATATAGAACAAGAGCTTAGCTTAGAAATTACTTGATTAATCCTTGAATTTGTTCCATACACAGATTTTTATAATTATATAATTATCATTCGGGTTTCTAATTTATTTTTGTATGTATGGATTGTATTGTACATTTATCAAATCAAATAAATGTATTGTACATTTGTACCCTGAATTATGTGAATAAAATCACTTTGTTACCATAATATTTAAGAAAAATATGATTTATAATTTTTCTCACATGTCTGAGAACAAAACAATTAAGCTTTTATAAACCTGAGAACTGTCTCCCAGATTAAATTACCGGTCAAATCCTCCAACTCTAACTACATTTGACCAAGACCACCTACGTGTGCTAGTTGGCGTGTGTAAGTCTTTAAACCTATGTGTGCAAATCTTTAAACCTAGCATATCAAGTCTCTAAAAAATGTAAAATTTAATATCCAAGTACATTTTATATGGAGATTATATTAAGTGGTTCGGATCGACTGTTTAGACTTTACAAATGAAGATATAGATTAGTAGTAATGACCGATCCGTACTTTGCAAAATACCATAACCTCACTCGTTCCTTTTATGCAAGTATAGTGCCTTCATCTTGGGATGAAAACAGAGCGAATTCAGAGTGGATAATGCTAATATCAAATACGTATCCGCCTTTTAATGAGCAGATACGAATAAAAATACGGTTAGTAAACATATGTCAACAAAATTTAAAATCAAATCAGTCTTTGATGAATACGGATACAGAGAGGATAACCTATGAATACGTATTCGAATACGAATACAAAACAAATAATTGTAAGTCATATGAAATTTGAATACAAATTTTAATTAACAAAAATTAAATATGAGAAAGAAAATTTACTGTCCGGACCTATCATGATTATATAAATAAAAGTTAATAAACACAATTTTGTAAGGTAGAATTCGGAAAGAATTGTACAAAGTAATTGACTCCCAATTCGCTCCGAATTGCTGTCTAGGCCGCCTATCATGAGCTCCGGTCCGGTTTTTAAATTAGTCCCACAATGTATATTAAAGTCTAAGTTGAAGTCTATATACAATATCTACTCTCAACAACAAGATTCACGTGATGTGTGGCGATCTATGCAATCTTTTAATTACACTGTTTGACTAATTTGCAAAACATACAATAATTGTATTTAACGATTTCTTTATATGTGTGAGTTTGCAGGTTCAATAACATTATAATTGCAAGATTAAGTTTGAAGAACCAAGGAAATCAACAAAATTTTACAAAGATTAAGATTATAAATTGTAATATCAAATAGAGAAGTAAAGTAAATTTGAGATTGTTGATTTCTAGAACTACCCGTTCAGTACGAAAGCAAACCGTTCAGTACATACTGCATTGAATGGTACCGGACGGATAGAGAAGCGTTTTAGTACAAAATAATTATTCTGGTTAGCAATTGTTCAGAATGGAATGTTCTTTACCATCCAGGGACTTCCCAGATTAACTCTGCTCCAAACGGATGCTTGCCGTATTGTACGCTATTCAAGTTGCACAGAATTGGGATGAAATATAATATCTATTATGTACAGAGATAAACGTACTGAACGATTAGTGTATAATTCAAAAAGGAGAAAACTATAATTTCAATTACATTTGAACTATCCGTTCGAACGGAAGATCACCGTACTGAACGGACCGGTTCAAATACCTAGATCTGAAGCTCCCTCTATAAATAGAATTAATACTCTAACTTCAGATTTGAGCTAGCCGCTTCTAAATTTCAAAAAAAACTTATTTTTGTGTCCTTGAGAGCTTTCATCTTTGAAAGAGCTAAAACTTCAATACTCCTTTGATGATTTCAAATCCACTTAACTAATCTACTGTTAGATTTAGTTAGAGTGTTGGTTCATTGTTCTATAGTGTAGAGATCTACTTTAGTGCTCCCTTGGAATAGCCGCGTGACTTCCTGCTTGTAGGGCATGAAGGGCTCATCGGCTCGAGTGTTCTTGCTCACATATATTCATAATTTTGTGACGATCCTCTGCATAGGACTCTCCAACTCGAGCTTCTAGGCTCAACCTTGTACACGAGTTGTCCGTGACTTCCCATGTGTGTTGGGCTCACGTGTCACGAGTTGTATTATTTTTTTCATTGGGTAATAGGAAAGGCATGCTGACGAGGTTGTGTTGCCTCAAAGACGTAGGTATTTTAAGCCGAACTCCCTTGACATCCCGCGTGTCAATCTCTCTTACTCTATTTATTTACTTTACATTGTTAATTGATTGTTGTTGTTTGTTTGTTTTACCTACCATCACGAAAAATGTTTAAAGTTCTTTAAGTCACCATATTCATTCTCCTCTAGATGCCGTTAGAGACAACAATGAGGTTATGAGTTGGATTACCTTTTCGGAAAAGAAAAAATGATGCCTTTCTGATGATGAGGCAAGCGGATTCAGATAGCAAATTACATTGGACATCGAATAATTTTCAATCCGATACCTATTGTAAAATCTAACTCTCAATTCTAGCAAGTTATATTTTTCAAGTCCTATATTTCTTGTGAAGATTTTATTTTATTTCTTGAATATTCAAAGTATAACTCGTGAATTAAAAAAAATAATAGTAAAAATCATACCAGACATTAATTGTGAATTGTGATAGCAGAGAAATCACTTACAACAAAAGTACGATGATGAATCTTGGCCCCACAGGGAATGGAGAATAAACAGCATAGCATTAGACCGACGGCTATTGGCCATAACGAGAAAAGCTTACTAATAAACATGGTGCTTGAAAATTAAAAATAAATCAAAAGAAATATTGCTCAATATTTTATTGGGTTGTTTCCTTCCTCCCAGGAGATTGTTAGAGCTGTATTTATAATTAAACCATTAGAACCCTTTTCTTTCCATTATTCCAAAAACATTACTATCAAGTGTGGCGGCACTGACTACTTGAAGAAATTTTTGTACACCCTTTTGTCTGCGCAGGCATCATACTTAGAAAATTTAATTAGAAAAATACTCATAAGACCATTACTTGTGACTTGTGAGTAATTAATGTTTGTTTTATTGGTCAGATGCATGACCTAGAGTAGTACGTACCTAACCACTCAAATAATGTAGTTTTCCTATTTACTGATAATTAGGTTGCTTGTCTTCAATTTGATATTTTCTTTCTTTTTTCTTGGATGCCCCGGCCCATAGTGTGTTACATTTTTGACCCGTTTCCTTTTTTCTTTTATATCACCTGACACCCGCTAATTCTCCTCTTTTAATTTTTTTCCCATTTCCTTAATTTTTTTCTTTAAAATATTATTTGGTGTGGGCTATAATAATTAATGTGTTAAATATTGATATCAACATCACAAAAAATATCAGTGAATGACAATAATAGATTTTATGACAGAGAGAATCTTGTATTGATTATGTGTATATGGTGCCAAGAGGGAAATTGTAAAATCTATTATTGTAAAATGTGCCAAGAGGGAAATTTTAAAATGTGCTTGGGGGTATTGTGCATATTATGGTGCCAAGTAAAGGGGGGTATTGTCCTCCAGTGTCCCTCTTGGCACCATATACACATAATCAATACAAGATTCTCTCAGTCATAAAATCTATTATTGTCATTCACTGATATTTTTTGTGATGTTGATATCAATATTTAACACATTAATTATTATAGCCCACACCAAATAATATTTTAAAGAAAAAATTAAGGAAACGGGAAAAAAATTAAAAGAGGAGAATTAGCGGGTGTCAGGTGATATAAAGAAAAAAGGAAACGGGTCAAAAATATAACACACTATGGGCCGGGGCATCCAAGAAAAAAGAAAGAAAATATCAAATTGAAGACAAGCAACCTAATTATCAGTAAATAGGAAAACTACATTATTTGAGTGGTTAGATACGTACTACTCTAGGTCATGCATCTGACCAATAAAACAAACATTAATTACTCACAAGTCACAAGTAATGGTCTTATGAGTATTTTCTAATTCAATTTTCTAAGTATGATGCCTGCGCAGACAAAAGGGTGTACAAAAATTTCTTCCAAGCACATTTTAAAATCTTGTATTGATTATGTGTATATGGTGCCAAGAGGGAATCTTTTATTTCCATTTTTAATGTTCAAACAAACAATTTGAACCGCTCAATATGATTTTCATATTAAAATGTTTTTTAAAACCAAATTCTATATGTATACAGATGGAATAAGCTTATTTTTTAAATCATAAAGTAATTAATAAAGACATATTCTAACATATAGTGGTATATATGGAAGAAATAATTGTAATTTATAAATATTCTAATATTCGTTTGCTTGACACAATAAACTCAGTTCGCTCCCCAAATAATAGTTGCCCATTGTTGACCAGATATATATATATATATATATATATATATAGAGAGAGAGAGAGAGAGAGAGAGATGGGCTATTGAACTTCACGAAGTAAAACTCCCGTTTACTTCACGCTCATATTTTCATTTTGAAAATCCAAACAACCGATCCGAACCGCTCAACATGTTCTAAATATTGAAATGTGCTTGGAGACTAAATTTTACATTTTTTGGAATTTTTTTACTATTTATTAAGCCATTTTGAAAATCGCTGATCCACTGTGAACAGTAAAAAACAGTAAAATTTTCTGGACCACCGGATCAGCGATTTTCAAAGTGGCTTAATAAATAGTAAAAAAATTCCAAAAAATGTAAAATTTAGTCTCCAAGTACATTTCAATATTTAGAACATGTTGAACGGTTCGGATCGGTTGTTTGAATTTTCAAAATCCAAAAAATGGCCTGAAGTAAACGGGGTTTACTTCGCGAAGCACAATAGCCCATCTATATATATATATATATATAGAGAATGGCTAATATCAAAACGTTTGTTCCTGGGGTCTGGAGCAATCAATTTTTAAACCGTCCGATCTGACTGAAGATTCGTGCATATGGGATTGATCTGATCTAAAAAGTTTCGCTGGAACAATCAAATTTCTCTATCCAGTAACTGGACATTACTGGACCCGTCCAGTGGATTACCCCCCCAAACCCCGACCCCCTCTCTCTCACACGCGATCTCCCTTCTCTCAGAGTCTCTCTAAACCTAAATCGCAACAGGCGATTTCTGCCCCGTTCCTCGATCTCCTCTCACGGCGCCAACTTCTCCAGCGACAACCGCTCTCTCTCTCGGCACATTCTCGGTAAACCGTCTTGAACTGTGAATTTCTGAGAATTTGTGTGTTAATTGCTTGTGGTTGTTAATACAGCTTGAATCAGATTTTTGGGGAATTTCTCGAATTGTGAAAGACGAACCTAACAGTCGCAGTACTTGTGTTATGTATTGCTCGCTGCTTTTTGCTTTGTTCGGGGCTTGTATCTAAAATTTGTAGTTTGAATTGTGTGAATTGATCTCTTAA
Organism: Carex parvula; assembly: GCA_025461045.1. Taxonomy (NCBI): domain Eukaryota; kingdom Viridiplantae; phylum Streptophyta; class Magnoliopsida; order Poales; family Cyperaceae; genus Carex; species Carex parvula. Next base: position 167,426 of record JAJGRW010000537.1, on the reverse strand, counting down.
AGGGAACAAGGATCTCTTATATGATTTAAATTATTTCAAAGGCCTTCTCTAAAATTTTGTAAGAGTCGTACATAGATAGGCTGTATCAATCAAGTGGATTAAACATTTTTATAAATTTGATTATGTTACTAAAGTGGGCTACTATTTTTACTAATTCCTAACAGAATCTTCGGTAAATTGTGGTGCCTTTTCTTTGGCAAATCTGATTCGGTTTACCGAGAATCAAATTTAAGGGAGAGAAACCTTTGGCAAAGGCACCAGTAACTAGTGAAATTATTGATACCTTACCTACTTTGTACTAATACTGGTTTTGTTCTCATACTGGTTGAGTTCTGATACCTTGGCACCAATAACTATTGTTGAAATTTTCTGCAGTACTGATACTGGTTTTGTTTTAGGAGAAACCCAGACCTAGGGTTTTGCTAAGCTCTCTCTCCCTTAGAAGTTGATTGTTGTTGGTTTGGTAATTGCTATGCTTGATTAATATGTTGTTTAAACCAATTTCTGACTTTGGTCGTGACCTTATGTCCTTAGAGAAGTTATTGCAATTGAATCTCACTTTTCGATTTTAGAACCAAAATACTAATCATGCCGCTTGATTCTGATTCTATAGGTTATTGGTCCTAATCATGCCTCAATTCTGATTAAAAGCAATAACAACAAAATTTATATGTGTAAGTTAAAAAATTATAATCTTTCGGTAGTATAGTGATCTCTATGTCAATACTTGGTAACAATTCGATGTTGTTCATTACTATGAAAGCAAAACGTAAACATGTAAATCAGAATTAAGAAAACCAGTTGTAACATTAAGAAAACTAGTAGAGCTAATGTAATCAAGGGTAATTTGCTAATGTTCCTTTTTGTTACCGCTGGAATTTTTCTGTTCTGGTACAACTAATCTCAGTTATTCAATTAAGGGTAATATGCTTGTATTATTTGTTTTTTCTTCTTTTTAATAATTTTTACTAAGTATTGATCTGTTCATCCAATTAACAGAGAGCATAAGGCCTTGGAAAGGATAACCAAAAAGCTTACGATAGTGAGGACAATGATGAAGATGAAGATGAAGATGTTGGAGATGACGAATCTGAATTATATGTTGTGTTGTTATTTGTTTTCTTTTGTTAGAGTGATGTTGGTTTTCTGTCAGTACATTTTTTTTGTTCTGGTATAGTGCATTTTGTTGTACAAGTTGTAGTCAAGGGTATTTTAGAAAAAATGGAAATTCATCATTTGTACTTTATGTTTTCATTAATTGTGCAGTGGAACTAATTTTGTTTACTTTGCAACTGTTTACTCCAGCAATTAAACTGCAATTCAATGAAACTATTTAATTCATGCATTAAACATGTTTTTAATACAAAATAAATAGAAAAAAAGCACTAGAGCAGTAAAAAAAGCTGAATCTGTATTCATCATAACTGTACTTAGCCTATGCTTACAAAAGCTAAACAATAAGATCTGAATCTCAACATAAGAAAAATAATATTTAAGTATCAATATCCCAAAAAAATTATCACTACTCTAACAATGTCCATATACTTCATGCACAATATGGAGTGAGCATTCTTTTAGTACCACCTGCAAGAAAAAAAAAAATACCAGTTCAGAAAGTTAAAGGGATTTATACCACCAGATGAGCAACTTAACCCAATATTATGCATTAATAAAGAAGTTGCATTAACAGAAACAAAAAGTAAGCATTAACAGAAAAATTATACTTATTTCCAAGTTTATTTAAAAGTTTTTCTTCCTGCCATTGTCAGATGAATCAGAAGAGCTGCGACACTTTTTTTTCTCAGATTTGGATTTAAGAAATTAAATCAAAGATATTTTGTCACTACATAGACACCTCAATAACATAAAATTATAATTCCTGGTGCAAATAAGATGCTTCAAGAAATGAAATAAGTCATTCAATCATCTTAGACTAGTGCGAAGATAAAAACCTAGAAAATTTGATTACGCTAAAAACCTTAAACCTGCTACTTCGGATTGGTGCGATTTCTGATTTCTTCCTTCGAACGGAGATACTAATTTTGAGAGAGAGTTTTGTTGGACTGGTGCGATAATATTAATGCCAATTTTAGGTCGGAGAGAGAGAGAGAGTCTAAGAGAGAAGGGAGATCGCCTGTGAGAGAGGGGGTCGGGGTTTACCGAGAATGTGCCGAGAGAGAGCGATTGTCGCTGGAGAAGTTGGCGCCGTAAGAGGAGATCGAGGAACGGGGCAGAAATCGCCTGTTGCGATTTAGGTTTAGAGAGACTCTGAGAGAAGGGAGATCGCGTGTGAGAGAGGGGGTCGGGGTTTGGGGGGGGTAATCCACTGGACGGGTCCAGTAATGTCCAGTTACTGGATAGAGAAATTTGATTGTTCCAGCGAAACTTTTTAGATCAGATCAATCCCATATGCACGAATCTTCAGTCAGATCGGACGGTTTAAAAATTGATTGCTCCAGACCCCAGGAACAAACGTTTTGATATTAGCCATTCTCTATATATATATATATATGTTTGATTGTTTTTTGTTAACCGTATTTTCATTAATAAGGACAAAATCAATTACACTCATCAGTTCATATCAATATATAAGCATACATATAGCAGCCATATTAGTACATAAAAAAGTACAACTGAACCCTTTTTTATAAAGCTCGACAAGAAAAACCAAAAAAATAGAACTGTGCTATAATTACAAAAAGATGAGCTTTCGGGTCATCGTGCTCAAATTGGTATATAGCAAGCCTGCATGATTTTCTGTGCTCGTGCTCAGACTCTCTCTATTCTTCTACTTTCAAGGAGACCCAAACATACTACTTGACGATTCAATTTTGCAAGAACAATTAATGACATTGAGATATTAGTAACATCAATTCTTTTCTTCAGCATTCCAAGCTCACCGAGCTTACCACCCGATGATCTTGAGGGAAGATGATAGAGGATATATTGCAGATATTAGTGGCGGTAAGTTGTAAGAATTGATTAACAATGTAGAGGTGTTAGGTTGGAAATAATTAGTAGAGATATTTAAGATTAATCACAATGAAATCTATAAATAAGTCTCGTGTTATTGTAATTATATACACATAATCAATACAATATCATCTCTGTCATAAAATCTATTATTGCCATTCATTGATATTTTTGGTGATGTTGATATCAATATTTAACACATTAATTATTATAGCTCCACAAAAAATAATATTTAAATGAAAAAAATTAAGGAAACAGGAAAAAAAATTAAAAGAGGAGAACTAGCGGGTGTTAGGTCATATAAAAGAAAAAAGGAAACGGGTCAAAAATGTAACACACTGTGGGCCGGGGCATTCAAGAAAAAAGAAAGAAAATATCAAATTGAAGACAAGCAACCTAATTATCAGTAAATAGGAAAACTACATTATTTCAATAGGGAGGTTCTACTATAGGTCTTGAGTCTTGGTGCTACCAATTCGTTTTAACGGTTTTTAAAGGTCAAATAGTCGATATGAAGTGCTCAACATGCATGTTCTCCATATTAAAATATTCTTGAGACCAAATTTTACATTTTCTAGACATTTTTTACTTTCTGGATTTTTAAAAATCACAGTTTTTCATATTTTATTTATTTATTTTTTATTATTCAAAACATTGATTTTTAAAAATCCATAAAAAATAGTTAAAAAATTTAAAAAAAGTTAAATTTGGTTCCCAAACACATTTTAATATGGAGAACATGTTGAGCACTTCAGATCGACTATTTGAAGTTTGAAAACAACAAATCCAAATTGGTAGCATCAAGGCTCAGGAACTACCATTATGATCTTAGCCAACCTCTATATATATATATATAGGAGTTGGCTACGGTGCTATGCGTAGCATAGAGGGCCTCCGTGCTACGGCTCACTATTTGAGTTTTCAAAATCCTAAAGGTCGATCCGAACCGTTCAAGATGATCTCCATATGAATATGTACTTGCAAATTAAATTTTACATTTTTTAGAATTTTTTTACTACTTTTTTAGATAGGTAGAAAAACCCTTGATCTGAATGGTACAGAATTTTTAGATCAAGTGATTTTCTACCAATCTAAAAAAATAGTAAAAAAATTCTGAAAAATGTGAAATTTGGTTTGCAAGTACATATTCATATGGAGATCATGTTGAACGGTTCGGATCGACCGTTAGGATTTTTAAAACTCAAATACCCGTACGATATTAGCAATTTCCTATATAGTGTGTGTGTGTGTGTGTGTTTATATATATATATATATATATATATATAGAGAGAGAGAGAGAGAGAGAGAGAGATGGGCTATTGTGCTTTGCAAAGTAAATGGGGGGTTTACTTCGGGCCATATTTTCAATTTTGAAAATCCAAACAACCGATCCGAACCGTTCAACATGTTCTAAATATTGAAATGTGCTTGCAAACTAAATTTTACATTTTTTGGAATTTTGTTACTATTTATTAAGCCACCTTGAAAATAGCTGATCCACTGTGAACAGTAAAAAACAGTAAAATTTTCTGGACCACCGGATCAGCGATTTCAAAGTGGCTTAATAAATAGTACAAAAATTCCAAAAAATGTAAAATTTAGTCTGCAAGAACATTTCAATATTTAGAGCATGTTGAACGTTCGATTGGTTGTTTGGATTTTCAAAATTGAAAATATGGCCCGAAGTAAAACCCCCCCTTTACTTTTTTTTTTTGAAAACCCGGCAGAGACTGCCTAGGTGTATATTTTATTAAACAGAACAAAACGTCTTACAACTAAGCCTCCAGGCCTATATCTAAAGAAGAAAATACATCCAAACTCATAATAATAGAAGCAACAAAAAGCAGAAAACTAAACCCCAGTAAAACTGAGACGACATCACCAGCCCTAGTCCGGTTCCTGAATTAGTGTATGATCAACACGCCTCATCTTTCCGCAATACTTGATCCATAGGATCGTGTCCCCCAAAATTCAGTGCACCACCACCTCGGGCTGCTGCCGCTTGCCCGAGAAAATTCGCTCATTTCGTTGCCGCCAGATCATCCAGCATGTACACCAAAACAGAGTGTTCCATAGCTTAGACTGCGCTTCTCCTTCCATCTGTGCTTGCTCCCTTGATCTGGCAATTATGTCCTCCAGTGTCCCTCTTGGCACCATAATTCGAAAGCCAAACTAAAGGGGGGTATTGTGCTTTGCAAAGTAAAGGGGGGGTATTGTGCTTTGCAAAGTAAAGGGGGGGGGTAAAGGAGGAGAGAGAGACAGAGAAACATTCCTCAGATTAGAGAGCGAAAGTTTGAGAGACCAAAAATGGAGAAAGGCAAGGCGATTCTGGAGAACAACCCGACCAAGCTCCGAGTGCGCATAGACACGAATACGACGGTGTCTCCTCCCAACCAGCAGGAGTGGCAGGTGGTGCGCAGGAAGCGACGGTACCCAGACCATTGGCGTCCCGGCGGTTTGGCCCTCTTGCAGGTAGACCAACTACCTAGAACCCAACCATATGTTCCTTTCCAGACCAGATCGACATACGCCCAGATCCTTGCAAACCCATCACCAGCTGTCCACCCTACATCCTCTACTACACACTCCACTACACCCCCCACCTCCCCTCCCACATCTCCCCACTCACCGACCTACTATCTATCCCCCCACAGCCCCACCCCGTTGCGTTTTCCCCTATCAGCCAAGTTTAGTGAGTGGAAGGGCAGGTGCTTTCGCTGCTGTAGGACCGGCCACTCCATTGCCACTTGCCGTAACCCTCCAAAATGTGGTCGCTGCTAGAAGAGTGGTTACACGGGAAGCAGATGCCGGTCAGAGAACACCAAACAGGTTACACTACCGGCAGGGAGTCCGGGGGAGCTGCGTTGGGTTCAAGGTACAGAGCTAGGTTTTGATGAACTACTGGCAGAGCCGAAGCCTCTTAACCCGCCACCTATGCCTGAGGGTCGACCGCAGATGCTCACATGTTTTGTTGATCGGGATCCTCAATTCTATCATGAAATGAACCGGCTTCACAACACAGTTGTAGTGCACACTGCCGGCCTAGCTGTAAATTTTGACCTTTCAGTGGATAAGGTCGCTGAGTGGGTGGCGGAGTCCAAGATCCTGCCGGCAACAGATGTCACAATTGCAGCCTTGACAAAAAAGCGGTTCCTCATTATGCTTCCTCTGGGTTTGGCACCAGAAGTGCTCATCAAAGCCATTCCATATGAGCTTTGGGAGGAAGGCTTATCTTTTCAAAAATGGGACCCCTTGGAAGACGCTGCAACTATACGGCCCGAGTTTAAAACCATGGTGGAGCTTAGTGGTATTCCGCCTCACATGTATCGGGAGAAGGCAGTGATTAACGCAGTTAGAACTTTTGGCACCTATCTAGGGACAGTGGCGCAACCCAGTCCAGCTAACATATCGTCTTGGACGGCTGTAGTGGCCACAGAGAGTTTTGCGGATATCTCGTGCAGTGTGATGATGGTGGCCGGCCCGATCAAATATCCTGTCCAAGTGTGCCCAGTAAACTGGAAAAAGGGCCCAATGTTCCGTGAAGAAGACTTCCCGCAGCCTCAGCAGAAATTTAGTAAACCACCGAAACCAGTGAAGCAGAAAATGGCGCCACAGGTGTAGCTGTTGCCAGGGACTGAAGATGATGAAGATGAGTTGGTCCCGATGTCGTGCAGGTGGCTCATCGAACTGTGTAAGGACCGTGATTTAGACACACTGCCGCCAAGTATTAGGGCAGTGGTTACCGGAGAAGACAGGGCCGGCTTGGCCGGAGGTGGCATTCGGGGCTCGGCCACACAGCCTGTGATCACAGAAAACTGGGCTTCAGATTCTGCCACACGGACTGATGATGAAACGGGTCACGGAATGGCCTGGTCTTCACACATTTCCTCACCCATTTCACCAATTTTACTACGGAGAGAGTCAGAGTCCACTTCGGGTGCCGTTGCCATATCTGCAGAACCAGTTACCGAGAAACAGGAGATGGTACGAGGTATTAATTGCTCTGACGCAAACCTCTCTGGGGGGATGGATGGAGCGGGACAGGGTCTGCACCACCACCCTGAGGCGGGTCAGTCTCTACAGATATCTCAACCCATCAGACCGCTTGCCACAGAAGGAAGTCTACAAAGGCAGTTCAGGCCTAAAAAGCAAAAAGAAACTTTCCCACGCCAAAGTCAGAGTACAGAAGGCATGCCTGCGACAGAATCACATGAGGCAATTTGCCAGGGTTCATTAAATGTAGCTGAAGACCTACAGCCCCTACAGGTGTTGAGGCAATTCGTGCGCAAAGGAAAAGAAAGAATGTAGGCCTTTTTAAGAAAGTGCTGGGCCGACCCAAAATCCTTATGGGCTATACACCTCTGGATCAAGGCGCGGGCTTGTCAAAGCAGACTATTGCTAAGTCTGCAGATCAAGGTGCAGGCTCCTCCAAGCAGGCCACGGCTCAGCCGCTAGGTAGGCCGGCCAAAAGGCCAGCTGTGGCCCAAATAGAAAATATTGAGCTGCTGGAGAACTCTGAAGGTTTTTTCCAGATTAAGGTTCCTTATTCGCACTGTACACGGGTGGCAGCGGGGTGTGGATTGAGGCCGCAGGATGTCATAACAACCATTGAAGAAGATAATGTTCAACGGCAAACAGTCCGAGATCTCGCTACCCACTCAAGTGATGATGAGGAGGTTGATCGAGACGCACAAATGGTGGATGGGGAATCCTCAACAGATTCGGATATGGAGGAGGAGGCAACCCGATTCGATAAGGATTAAGAAGTGGTTTAGTAAGCAACTGTGGTGATTGATGTTATGTATTTTCCCATGTATCTTAAGAAACTTAAAATATTGTCTTGGAATGTGCGGGGGTTAGGAGATGTAAACAAATGTAGTGTTGTCAAAAATGTGGTGAGAAGATCCCGTTGTGATGTTGTATGTTTTCAAGAAACTAAGTGGAACAAGTTTGATTTCAATTATATCTCTAGTGTGCTGCCAACTTTTTTTCATAGAGGAGTTTGGGTGGATGCCCGCAACTCGTCGGGTGGAATTTTAATAGCGTGGAAGCATGGCTTTACATTGATTAGTTCATTCGCCACAAAGCATACATGCACAGTGGTGCTGCGGCAAGAGGCCTCGGGTCAATTTTTAGTGATTACAAATGTTTATGGCCCAAGCCGAGATGAACAAAAAATGGAATTTCTTAAGGAAGTCCGGGGTATAAGTGAACATATTACGGGCCCATGGATCATGGCGGGAGATTTCAATATGGTTCGGTGGTTAGTAGACCGCTCGGGTCAGATGCGAGGCTTCAATCACATGTTTGAATTTAATGACCTCATTAGAGATCTGCAACTAATGGAGGTGCAGCTACAGAACCGGGATTTTACTTGGACCAATAAGCAGCCGGCACCAATCATGTCACGAATAGACAGAATCTTCCTTACGCCAGATTGGGCTCTTAAATACCCGGATATTACTCTCACGGCACTAGAGATGATAGTGTCGGATCATGTTCCTTTGGTACTAACTTGCAAAACACCCCAACCAAGAAAGGCCCCTTACCGGCTAGAAAAATTCTGGTTCCGGTATGAATATGTACATCGCATGGTTAGTACAATTTGGGTTGACCAACAGGAGCTGACTCAAACTTCGGCCTTGAGCTCCTTTGAATCCAAAACAGATAAGCTACATAAAGAATTGAGGGTATGGCACAGGAAAAGATTTGCTCAAATGAATGACCAGCTAGAGTACTGCAAGCGGGCAGTGCTATTTTTTGATCAAATTGAAGAGAAAAGGAAACTTGATAAAAGAGAATTCGGCCTCAGACAAAAAATTCGCGAAAGGGCGTATGAGCTTTCCAACAATTTCGAACTTAGATGGCAACAGAGGTCAAGGTGTAATTGGCTCAAACATGGGGACCGAAACACGAGATTTTTTCATGCATTTGCCTTTGCAAGAGTACGGAAGAATGCGGTTCCCTCTATATCACTTGGCACAGCCACTATCTCGGACCGTCACCAAATTTTGGAAAGCTTCCAACAGCACATGCAATCGCTCCTGGGGCAGCGAGTGGCATCGCTGGACTTTGATCCGCGGGTACTGTACCCGGAGGAACCGGTAGATCTCGGCCACTTGCAACAGGAGTTCACTTCGGAGGAAATCGAACATGCCGTTAAACAACTAGCTAATAATAAGGCATCAGGCCCCGATGGTCTTCCGCACGAGTTTTTCAAGGAATATTGGAGCTTCCTCAAGGCAGACATTTTTAGCAGTTTTCACGGCGTTCTGGAACCACAACCTAGACCTTGCCGAAATAAACAAAGCAAACATAGTCATGATACCGAAAAAGGAGGGTGCTACAAATATGGGGGATTACCAGCCGATTAGCATAATCAACATCGTGCCAAAGCTCATAACCAAGGTCCTATCCAACATACTTAGGTTGGTGTTGCCGGAATTAGTTTCCTTCTACCAAGCCGCCTTCACAAGGGACAGGCACATAGCGGAAAATTTTCTAGCTACCCGCGAAATATTGCATCAGGTATCTGCAATGAAGGAGAAGACGGTTTTCGCAAAAATTGATTTTGCGAAGGCATTTGACTCGATAGATTGGAATTTTCTAATGAGAGTCATGACAACTCGGGGATTCCCGGAAAGGTGGATTACATGGATTCGGGCCATCTTGGCGACATCATAGTCGCAAATCGTTCTAAATGGAGATCACTCACAATACTTCACGCATCACCGGGGTTTGCGGCAAGGCGACCCGATATCACCAATGCTTTTCATCATAGCCGTTGATGTTTTCCAAAGAATGATAGCCTCGGCTAATACTATTCTTACTGAGCCGCTTTCCACAAAATGCCCGCAATCGATCATCGCGTTGCAGTACGCGGATGACACTGCGATCATTGCCGACGCGGGTTTAGAGACGCTACTCACTCTCAAAATAATTCTGAGATGCTTCTCGAAGATCTCTGGGTTGAAAGTCAATTTTGAAAAGAGTGTCTTCGTCCCCTTCAATTTGAACAGAATAGAAAAATGGCGGGCAAGAGTGGTGCTAATGTTCAAACAGGCTTCACTGCCTCTGGATTATCTAGGAATGCCTTTATCAGTTCAGAGGCCGAATAAAAGAGATTTCCTGCCACTTATTGAAAGAATAGAAAAAAGAATGGAGGGGTGGAAAGGTAAACTCATTTTGAGGGGAGGACGGTTGCAATTAGTGAAATCAGTACTGACGGCCATCCCAATCTATTACATGATGTGCTTTAAATTGCCGAAATGGGTGATTGATAGAATTGATGTCATTCGCAGATCTTTTTGTGGGGAAGGAATGAAAAGGATGGGAGGTCGACCTCTCTATTGAACTGGCCAGCGGTATGTATGCCGACTATTGCGGGTGGAATGGGTATTCATGATCTGACGGTGCATAACACGACTTTACTGTTACGTTGGTGGTGGAGGGCATACACCAAGGAAGATTGTTTATGGACTACCACAATTAAATCACTCAAGTCAACAGGGTGGTATCAGCAGGGTCCCAATTTCTGGCTGTTACAGGGATCATTTTTTTGGAAAGCATTGCTTAGGCTGCTACCGAATTTTAGATGGTCAAAGAGTTGGATAATAGGAGATGGGTCCTCAATCTCATTTTGGCTGGATGCTTGGCACGATCAGGCACTCATAACAACTCTAGAGCCAGGGCAAAAACCAGTACAACCGAAGATATCACTCAAGGATGCAGCGCCTATTGTCAATTTCTTACTTCCGGAATCTGAATTATTGGTACAGCTTAGTCAGGGAAGGGATCAAATAGTTTGGAATTGGACAGCCAGTCATATCTACACGGCCAGGTCAATCTATAATTTGCTCAAAACGGGTGGCGCAGAAAGGTTTGAGCATAGCTATGTGTGGAAATTGCCGATCCCACCGACAGTGCGTATCTTTGTTCACTTCATGATTCAGGGGAGAATTTTAACTGGGGATGTCAGAGTCAAACGGAGAATGGGGGACGATGGCTCCTGCCAGATGTGCCAAAACTGCCCCTCGGAATCGGCTTTGCACCTCTTGTTTCTCTGTCCGAATGCGGTACAGATTTGGTTTGGGGTGTCGCTACAATTTGGCTTTCGAATTATGGTGCCAAGAGGGACACTGGAGGACATAATTGCCAGATAAAGGGAGCAAGCACAGATGGAAGGAGAAGCGCAGTCTAAGCTATGGAACACTCTGTTTTGGTGTACATGATGGATGATCTGGCAGCAACGAAATGAGCGAATTTTCTCGGGCAAGCGGCAGCAGCCCGAGGTGGTGGTGCACCGAATTTTGGGGGACACGATCCTATGGATCAAGTATTGCGGAAAGATGAGGCGTGTTGATCATACACTAATTCAGGAACCGGACTAGGGCTGGTGATGTCGTCTCAGTTTTACTGGGGTTTAGTTTTCTGCTTTTTGTTGCTTCTATTATTATGAGTTTGGATGTATTTTCTTCTTTAGATATAGGCCTGGAGGCTTAGTTGTAAGACGTTTTGTTCTGTTTAATAAAATATACACCTAGGCAGCCTCTGCCGGGTTTTCAAAAAAAAAAGTAAAGGGGGGGTTTTACTTCGGGCCATATTTTCAATTTTGAAAATCCAAACAACCGATCCGAACGTTCAACATGTTCTAAATATTGAAATGTTCTTGCAGACTAAATTTTACATTTTTTGGAATTTTTTTACTATTTATTAAGCCACTTTGAAAATCGCTGATCCGGTGGTCCAGAAAATTTTACTGTTTTTTACTGTTCACAGTGGATCAGCGATTTTCAAAGTGGCTTAATAAATAGTAACAAAATTCCAAAAAATGTAAAATTTAGTTTGCAAGCACATTTCAATATTTAGAACATGTTGAACGGTTCGGATCGGTTGTTTGGATTTTCAAAATTGAAAATATGGCCCGAAGTAAACCCCCCATTTACTTTGCAAAGCACAATAGCCCATCTCTCTCTCTCTCTCTATATATATATATATATATATATATATAAACACACACACACACACTATATAGGAAATTGCTAATATCGTACGGGTATTTGAGTTTTAAAAATCCTAACGGTCGATCCGAACCGTTCAACATGATCTCCATATGAATATGTACTTGCAAACCAAATTTCACATTTTTCAGAATTTTTTTACTATTTTTTTAGATTGGTAGAAAATCACTTGATCTAAAAATTATGTACCATTCAGATCAAGGGTTTTTCTACCTATCTAAAAAAGTAGTCAAAAAATTCTAAAAAATGTAAAATTTAATTTGCAAGTACATATTCATATGGAGATCATCTTGAACGGTTCGGATCGACTTTTAGGATTTTGAAAACTCAAATATTGAGCCGTAGCACGGAGGCCCTCTATGCTACGCATAGCACCGTAGCCAACTCCTATATATATATATATATATATAGAGGTTGGCTAAGATCATAATGGTAGTTCCTGAGCCTTGATGCTACCAATTTGGTTTTGTTGTTTTCAAACTTCAAATAGTCGATCTGAAGTGCTCAACATGTTCTCCATATTAAAATGTGTTTGGGAACCAAATTTAACATTTTTTTAAATTTTTTAACTATTTTTTATGGATTTTTAAAAATCAATGTTTTGAATAATAAAAAATAAATAAATAAAATATGAAAAACTGTGATTTTTAAAAATCCAGAAAGTAAAAAATTTCTAGAAAATGTAAAATTTGGTCTCAAGAATATTTTAATATGGAGAACATGCATGTTGAGCACTTCATATCGACTATTTGACCTTTAAAAACCGTTAAAACGAAATGGTAGCACCAAGACTCAAGACCTATAGTAGAACCTCCCTATTGAAATAATGTAGTTTTCCTATTTATTGATAATTAGGTTGCTTGTCTTCAATTTGATATTTTCTTTCTTTTTTCTTGAATGCCCCGGCCCACAGTGTGTTACATTTTTGACCCGTTTCCTTTTTTCTTTTATATCACCTAATACCCGCTAATTCTCCTCTTTTAATTTTTTTTCCTGTTTCCTTAATTTTTTTCATTTAAATATTATTTTTTGTGGAGCTATAATAATTAATGTGTTAAATATTGATATCAACATCACCAAAAATATCAGTGAATGACAATAATAGATTTTATGACAGAGATGATCTTGTATTGATTATGTGTATATAATTACAATAACACGAGACTTATTTATAGATTTCATTGTGATTAATCTTAAATATCTCTACTAATTATTTCCTACCTAACACCTCTACATTGTTAATCAATTCTTACAACTTACCGCCACTAATATCTGCAATATATCCTCTATCATCTTCCCTCAAGATCATCGGGTGGTAAGCTCGGTGAGCTTGGAATGCTGAAGAAAAGAATTGATGTTACTAATATCTCAATGTCATTAATTGTTCTTGCAAAATTGAATCGTCAAGTAGTATGTTTGGGTCTCCTTGAAAGTAGAAGAATAGAGAGAGTCTGAGCACGAGCACAGAAAATCATGCAGGCTTGCTATATACCAATTTGAGCACGATGACCCGAAAGCTCATCTTTTTGTAATTATAGCACAGTTCTATTTTTTTGGTTTTTCTTGTCGAGCTTTATAAAAAAGGGTTCAGTTGTACTTTTTTATGTACTAATATGGCTGCTATATGTATGCTTATATATTGATATGAACTGATGAGTGTAATTGATTTTTGTCCTTATTAATGAAAATACGATTAACAAAAAAACAATCAAACATATATATATATATATAGAGAGAGAGAGAGAGATGGGCTATTGTGCTTCGCGAAGTAAACCCCCCGTTTACTTCAAGCCATTTTTTGGATTTTGAAAATCCAAACAACCGATCCGAACCGTTCAACATGTTCTAAATATTGAAATGTACTTGGAGACTAAAATTTACATTTTTTGGAATTTTTTTACTATTTATTAAGCCACTTTGAAAATCGCTGATCCGGTGGTCCAGAAAATTTTACTAGTTTTTTACTGTTCACAGTGGATCAGCGATTTTCAAAGTGGCTTAATAAATAGTAAAAAAAATTCCAAATGTAAAATTTAGTCTCCAAGCACATTTCAATATTTAGAACATGTTGAGCGGTTCGGATCGGTTGTTTGGATTTTCAAAATGAAAATATAGTGTGAAGTAAACGGGAGTTTTACTTCGTGAAGTACAATAGCCCATCTCTCTCTCTCTCTCTCTCTATATATATATATATATATATATATATAGAGCTTGGCTACTATGCTTATATAAGCAAAAGTCCACATATGCTTATAACTAATTTTTGCGTTTCCAATGTTCAATGGTCGATCCGACCGTTCATCTTGTTCTCCATATTAATATGTGCTTGGAGACTAAATTTTACATTTTTCTGAATTTTTTTACTATTTATTAAGCCACTTTGAAAATTGCTGATATGGGTGAACAGTAAAAACAGTGTTTCCAAAATTCTGGACCACCAGATCAGAAACTTTCAAAGTGGCTTAATAAATAGTAAAAAAATTTAGAAAAATGTAAAATTTAGTCTCCAAGCACATATTAATATGGAGAATTAGATGAACGGTCGGATCGACTATTTGAACATTGGAAACGCAAAAATGCTCATTTAAGCATATGTGGGCTTTTGCTTATATAAGCATAGTAGCCAAGCTCTATATATATATATATATAGAGTAGAACTAGGGTGCTCTCGAGTTCACCAAGCCCTTGGTGAACTCAAGTCCAAAACTCATCGGATCGGCTTCAAACGACGAATCCGACCGTTGAAACCCGTCTACCTTACGAGTGATGCGTCTACATGCAAAAATTTTAAATTTTGAAATTAATTTTGCATAGAGTCAAGTGGTCAAAATTAGAAGGTTAATAAATTAATTTTAATGCATTCATTTTTTGACGTTTTTTGACCACTTGACTCTATGCAAAATTAATTTCAAAATTTAAAATTTTTACATGTAGACGCATCACTCGTAAGGTAGACGGGTTTCAACGGTCGGATTCGTCGTTTGAAGCCGATCCGATGAGTTTTGGACTTGAGTTCACCAAGGACTTGGTGAACTCGAGAGCACCCTAGTTCTACTCTATATATATATATATATCTGGTCAACAATGGGCAACTATTATTTGGGGAGCGAACTGAGTTTATTGTGTCAAGCAAACGAATATTAGAATATTTATAAATTACAATTATTTCTTCCATATATACCACTATATGTTAGAATATGTCTTTATTACACTACTACAGAAATGGTCATTGTACACGGCACATTATATACGGATTTGACAATTTTATACAAAAACCGTGTGCTATTGTAATTTTTTGGAAGCCCGAAATATCTGTGGGATCTATTACACGGATATTTATTAAAGAATCAGTGAAGAAAGCCTTGAGAGAGCTACACGGACGTTTATCAGGAATTGTAAACGGATTATTGTTTAACTAACAGTGTAGATAGCCATGAGAGAGCTACACGGGTATTTATGGTGAGAACCGTGTAGAAATATGTAAAATGCACACGGATTTTTGTTTAAATAACAGTGTAGAAACCTTTGACAGAGCTACACGGCTGTTCACATAATAATCCGTGGAGAAAGGTTATTGTAGGGTTTTGATTATCGATACACGGTTTTGCCAATTTTATACACAGCACATTGTACACGGTTTTGTTAAGTATAAATCCGTTTAGAAAAGTGTAGGGTTTTGGTATAAAAGGCCTTCTCCTTCCCGCGCCGTATAAAAGGCCTTCTCCTTCCAGCGCCGTTTTGATCAAGTAATTCAACAAACGGAAAGGTTAGAGTTTTTTCAATTCATAGGTAAATTGTAGGTTCTCCTGTATAACCTTAGGAAGAGAGAAAGACCGGTCACTTTACATATCGCTTTTGATCAACTTTGATAATCATTTCACGGTTAATAATTGGAATTTTGATTTAGGTTTATCAATTATGTCAGATCGCTTATCTATCAAGATAAGTCGCTATCTTTGGAGCTCATCTATCAAGACGAGCGATGTGATATAATTGATAACCTACATCTGGACTTCACTTCTGGCATGAATATCTCCTTCATCTCTGGCATGTATTTTCCGTTTCTTCCTCTAATTTTCTGTTACTTATTGTTGCTTACTTACTCATCATTTTTTTTTATTTACAGATTGTGATGAACTTTCCGATGGACAGCATGTGATAAATTTCATTTTCTTTTTATTTTCACTATATTTTATTTGACACTTGACAAGAACATGTTTTTTCTTGGTTAGGTTCCAAAGAAATGGGTAAAACTAACTTTCAATAATAAAACATGTTCTTTAAATTAAATCATGTTTTGATCACTTGTTTTTGGCGGTGTATAAATGGCATGTGGCAGTGCATTGTTGTTTAATTTCTTACACAAACCCCCTTTGAATAAGATGTGGTTTGCGAAAGAATTTAAACAACAACGTAAGAACACTGCCACATGTCCATTTATGCATCGCCAAAAACAAGGGACTAAAACATAATTTAATTTTCAGAAAATGTTTTGTTAGGTGAAAGTTAGTCTGCCTCATTTCTTTGGAACCTAACCAGGATAAAGCATGCTCTTGTAAGGTGTTAAATAAAATATGAATTTATGCATATTAGTAATGTTTTATTAGTGAATTTAGTAATGTTCTTGTAATGTTTTATTAGTGAATTTAGTAATTTTTGTGAATTCTAGTAATGTTCTTGTAAGCATTTTCTTGTAATGTTTTATTAGTGAATTTAGTAATTTTTGTGCTCTAATAGTAAATAAGGAGTTGAATTTATGAATTTTGTAATGCTAAATATGAATTTATAAATTTTGTAATGCTAAGTATAATTTTTGTGCTGTAATTGGAAAACTGGATGACAAAATTATCTGAAAAACTGGAGGGTAATCTCAATACTGAACAGATCTGGCTAGCAAAACTGGAGGCTAGCCCAGAAAAAAAAAATCTAAAAAAATATATAGGGCAATCATACACGGATATTTACCTAAAAATCGTGTACAAACGGTAATTGTAGAAATATGCGAAATTCACAAGGCTGTTTGTTTAAACAGCAGTGCAGAAATCTTTGACAGAGCTACACGGCTGTTTACATAATAATCTGTGGAGCAAGTTATTCTAGGGTTTTGAATATCGATACACGGTTTTGCCAATTTTATACACTGCATATTGTACACGGTTTTATTAAGTATAAATCCGTGTAGAAAAAAGTGTAGGGTTTTGGTATAAAAGGCCTTCTCCTTCCAGCGCCGTTTTGATCAATTAATAATCTCTATCTCTGTATACGAATTGGTCTGATTTCTGCGCACAAGGAGCCCTGATCTGAGATCTTTGAAGTTAATTTGTATTTCTCCTCTCTATCTTGCTAAGGTTAGTCGTGTATATATTTATCTTTTCTTACTCTAATTTTCTGTTACTTGTTATTGATTATTTAGGTCAATTAGTAATTAATGCATGCATGCTTGATTTGTTGAGATAATGTAAATAATTAGTATATTAAATAGAGTGATGCATGTATAATTGTGCTTTTTTCTAATAATAGAGTAATGCATGTATAATCAACTAATGCATGTATAATAGAGTAATGCATGTATAATTGTTAGTTTAGTGATGATTAGCTTGATAATTGTGCTTGTTTAGTAATGCATGTACAATAGAGTGATGCATGTATAATTGTGCTTGTTTCTAATAATAGAGTAATGCATGTATAATCAACTAATGCATGTATAATATAGTGATGCATGTATAATAGTTATTTTAGTGATTATTTTACTAATGCATGTATAATTGTGCTTGTTTCTAATAATGTTGTTTTTTGTAGAACCATGTCACATTCAGGTGAGCAACGATGGCTCTTCGCTTTTGGTGCCAGTAGCCAAGGTTTACAGAGGGTAATATGAAGATATACATGTTTTAATAAAGAAAGAGTTGAGTAAAAAGTTGGATGAAGGACCTTGGAAAAAAAGGGAAGAGGTGGGATGTAGGACCTTCAGAGCCGGATGAAGAGCCGAATGAAGAGTCGGGCACAATCTTGTCAGACTGATTTTTGCATGGAAGAGGTGATTGATTTTTGCACCAACTACATGACCGGTGTCTGTCCTATTGGCGTTCCAAAGTCTCGATATGAGGGAAGGCTCCAGGGAGTCGGGACAATTGGGTTGAAAGCCGTAGTTGCTGATAGAGATGAACTACAGAAGGCGCATTTTTTGGTACTACAGCACATGACAGATGTTGCTCCCTATATAGATGAGCACATGGCAATCCTTCAACAAGAGTACTACACGAGAAGTCAGAAGTGGCTTACCAACATGCATAATCGTTCATTTGTAGGATGGCTGAGAGAAAGGGTGCAGTCACACCCCGATAGGGGGCCCGTAAATGAAATTGTTCGACTGCTGGGCGAAGGACCCCGAATTATTGTTAGAACATTCCAAGGATACGAAATTAACGGATATACATTTTACACTAAAACCCAAAGTGATAAGAGCACGATGCAAAATAGTGGGGTGACGTTGGTGGCGACGTCTCAAGAATTCAGTAGATCCGGAGATTCCCGGCCAGTTTTTGCATCAAAGTCGTATTATGGCGTTATTGAGGAAATTTGGGAGCTCATTTACAGTCCTGACCTCAGCATTCCCTTGTTTCGGTGTCAATGGGTCGAAGACCGGGGTGTTAAAGCTGATAACGACGGGTTCACACTCGTTGATTTTAATAAAGTTGGGTATGTTGATGATCCGTTTATACTCGCCAAGCAAGCAACCCAAGTCTTTTATGTCACTGACCCGAGTGATAATAGGTGGAGCATCGTCCTATCTGGGAAAAGAAGAATTGTTGGGGTACAAAACGTCATCGACGAAGAAGAGTATGACCAGTTCGACGAAATACCTTCATTTTGTACCGACGTGCAAACTGAGGTAACCTCAATTGAAGAACAAGACGAAGCAAACTATTTGCGATCCGACCACAATGAAGGAATATGGGCCGAATGTAATGTGAAATCAGCAAAAAAAAAGAGAAAAAGGAAAAAAAAAAAGAGATGTATAATATTTATTTTGTTTAGAAAATAACTTTTTAATTATCTTGTTTGGAAACAACTTTTAAATAATATTCTAGTTAAAATATTTCTATTTCAAAACAACATAAAGGTTTTTACATATTAGTTCACATATTAAATATTAGTAAAATAATATTTCCAGTTAATATATTTCTATTAGGATTTGAAAATTAGTTGAAATATTACAGTAAAAAAATATTGGCGTTTCATACATTTCGAGTTGAAATAATACGTAAACTTATTTATTGTCACTAACAAATAATATAAAAATAACAAGTTAAACCACGCAATGTTGTCAATTACTTCACACATGGCCTTTTATTTAATAATACGTGAGGAGAATAGTAACGTACACGGATTATTAACTAAAATCCACACAAAATGAGGAGAGCTACACGGCTTTTTAATGAAGGTCCGTGTATAAAGGTAATCACACACGGATGTTAGAGTAAACGTCCGTGTGTAAAGAGTTTAGGGTTTCATGGGGATGGGAGCTACACGGATTGTTAAAGGTAAAATCCTTGGAGCTACACGGTTGTTAGGTTAATATCCGTGTAGAAAGAGGGTTACAATATAATAAATGACTTGGCTCGCGCCGCTTCGAGTCCTTTGCCAATTTCACCTATCTATTTCTCGAAGGCCGAGTACCCTCGTTGCGATTTCTCCAAATGCTCAACCTTCCTCTCCAACTCAGATTGAAGAACTTCTCCCGGGAGGCTGCATGTGCCTGTTCTGCCTTCAGAGGAGGGAGAAATCTGAGTTGGGAGAGGAAGGTCGAGCATTTGGAGAAATCGCTTGCTGTGGAGTTGTATTTCTAAAAAGAAAATGATCCCTATGAAGGTTTGGTACAGGAACTCAATGCTCAATTGCAGGTTTTCAAATATCTCGGATGCAAGTTGCAAAGAGTTTAGGGTTTAGATCTCTAGAAGGGTGCTACACGGTCTTTTAAATAAAAGTCCGTGTAGAAAGGGTAAGAGACACAGATGTTAAAATTAAAAAGGGGAGGCAATTAGTGAGAAATAATAGTTTTTTAATTAGGGATAGATACTTATGTTTGTTGTATATTTTATGTTTTTGTTTTGGTATTAAGTGATGATGTATCCAGTAACTATCCCTTTGTTGAAATTAATATATGAAGTATCTTTATTTTTTGTGCTCTTGAACTCTATATTATTTAATTTCCAGTTACAAATTAAACTTGAGAGTAGGTCCGATGAGCATCGGACCTACTCTGCTTACGATGGGCTTAATCACCGTCTATTTGCTTTAAAAGTCGTGCGGAATCGTTTAAAATTCGTTCGTATCTGTTTCAGTTTCGGTGCGGACATATCTTAAACTAGATCGGACGGTCATCATCGTTGAACTTGAAAGTAGGTCCGGCGGACATCGGACCTACGTCTGTCTCTTTAACTGAACATCTGTGTAGAAATGCAAAGCGAGCTACACGGACGTTTAATTAAAAGTCCGTGTAGAAAGGTATCGTACACGGATATTTAATTAAAAATCCGTGTCAAAAAGGTGAGGGAAAGTGAGGCGGGGAAAAGCCAACCTAGGCGAAAATTTTTGTAAAATTTGTTTTGAATTTTTGGGAGTCCCATCAGGGAGCTAAAGGAGGGAAATTCGAAAAAATTTATCCACAGAGAGGAGGGATAGAAGGGCTTTCATAAACTCAAAGGTGACGTAATATCTGTGGTTATATCCGACCGTCTAATCATTATGATGCACAAATATTAAAGGATCTTGTGCATCATCTAGAACCAGATCTAAACAGAAATATTATGTTACCTCAGAGAGTGCGGAAAATCTACCCACTACCTCTTAAATGAAGACATCATGACCGTTCTTCGTTTATCGGACGGTCAACAATGCTTGATATTTACTAATCACCTAATACATGTACAACAGTACATACGAAAATAATTCAAAAAATATATTTTTATTTTTTTACATCTTATATGGCCAAATAATACTTATACATATTATTTTTATAAACTTTCATCATTGTATGTCCCTTCAAATTGTAAAAATATTTTTGGACCGTTCATTTTCAAGCGGCAAATCAACGGTCGATCTGCAACGAAATCATTCCATATCTGTTTTAAAATGATCAAGGGAGAACATTGAATGTAACCAACATAAAAGTTTGGAAAATTTATTATGTATGAGGTTTGATTCAGCACGAAGTGTTTGTGGCCATACGATACTTCAATATTCAATGAACTAGATAAATGGGTAAATAAAAATAATTTTTTATCAAACTTTCACGGAAGACAATAAATGCAATGCTCTTTGATTTGAACGGTCCCGATCAATCAACGGACTAACTATTTTTGTGCGTCTTCACAATCTCACAAGGAAAGAGTTTATGTTTCATGAAACATAAACTCTTGCCTTGTGAGATTGTGAAGACGCACAAAAATAGTTAGTCCGTTGATTGATCGGGACCGTTCAAATCAAAGATTACAGCCTTTAATCAAGTGCAGCAAATTTTGATGGAATTTTAACTTCATTTACCCATCCATCAAGCTGTATTATCAAGCTGTATTACCCAAAGTGAGTTCGATGGGCTCTATCACCGTCCGATCTATCTCAAGATCCGTGCGCACGTAGATTAAAGATGGCGCGAAAGTTATGGCGGGAATCAATCGTTATGTACGTATTTTTTAGGGGAGCGCGCAGCTTGGGTCCGATGCCCATCGGACTCAAAGTGGGTTCACGCCAGAACTTTCGCGCCCAGCAGCTTGGGTCCGATGCCCATCTGTTTTATGATTGATTCCCGCCAGAACTTTCGCGCCATCTTTAATTTACGTGCGCACGGATCTTGAGATAGATCGGACGGTGATAGAGCCCATCGAACTCACTTTGGGTCCAATGGGCATCGGACACAAGTTGCTCTCGTACATAACATATTAAAAGTAGGTCATCATAATTCAAAAAAGTTTATCTGATTCGTTCGTATTTGCTTGCGATGGGTTTAATCACCGTCTATTTGCTTTAAAATTCGTGCGGAATCGTTTAAAATTCGTTCGTATCTGTTTCAGTTTCCGTGCGCGCATATCTTAAATTACATCGGACGGTCATCATCGTTGAACATGAAAGTAGGTCCGGTGGGCATCGGACCTACTCCCTTCTCTTTAACTGAACATCCGTGTAGAAATGCAAAGCAAGCTACACGAACGTTTACTTAAAAGTCCGTGTAGGAAGGTATCATACATCGGATATTTAATTAAAAATCCGTGTAAAAAGGTTTTAATTTGCAATTCCCGGAAATTATTCTATGTTAAAGCTAGCTTTTGTAATTATTTTGTAAAGTCCCCATAAATTATTTATTCTTCATATCAGGTAAGTGTTAATTTATGTTTTCAAATCAGATTATTTAGACAGCATTAAGTATTTTACTTAGAATCAAAGTTTTAAATATTAAAGGTTTTTAAGTAATAACCTTTGTAGTGCTTATATATTGTTGCATGTTGTTGTTTTGTGCTGCTAATTCATATCTATAAAAGTATTTATTTAGATAGCATGAAGTATTTAACAAAAAAGAAACTGTGTAAAAAAAAAATTGTTGATTAAAGAACAAAATATATTACATAAAAAAGGATCCCCATACATCGTACCAAAAGAAAGGATCCTCATACATGTACCACAAATTTAAAGAAAACTACAAAATAACTACAAAGGCAAACAAAAAAAAAAAACTTACTTTAAACTAGTTAGATGGTGGTGGCTACCTTGGCCTTGTAATCCAAGGGAAGAATGGCTCTGGCTGCATTGCCCCTACGTACGTAGGGCTTTGGTGGTGGGTGCCCCCTTGGGCTTCGCCGTGGCACACTTGAGGGGGGCCATGGCCATGTCCTCTTCACGTAGGGAGGAGGCATTTCGAAGCCGGGAGGGACTGCGGGACCTTCGGCAGGGACTTCGAGAGGGACTTCGGGAGGGTTTGAGGGGGGCCGTGGCCCTGGCACATTTGGTGGTGGGTGCCCCCTTGGGCTTCACCGTGGCACACTTGAGGGGGGCGGTGTCACGGCCATTTGAACATTCCAAATCTCAATCGGGGTTTCTCAGATTATATAGAATTTTGAAGAGTCGTTTCGTCTTCCTTAGAAATAATAAAAAGGCAACTTTTCAAATTCCGTCGTGGAATTAATTGTTCAAATTAAACAAAACTTAAATAAATAATCTTATTTTTATACTTTTATCACGAACGTTTAATTACATGTCCGTGTATAATTGTAAAAAGACACGGACGTTTAATTAAACGGCCGTGTCGAAAGGTATTCGTGCACGAGTGTCGTTGCAATGTCCGAAAAGGTATAGACACGGATGTTAAAATCAAGTCCGTGTCGAAAGGGTCTTTCTACACGGACTTTCGAATTAAAGTCCGTGTAGCTCTCCCTCATTCTACACGGTTGTTAAGTTAATATCCGTGTCGAGAGAGTCTTTCTACACGGATTGTTTATAAAAAGTCCGTGTAGATCTTGTACTTCCTCTCTACACGGAGTTTAGATCAAATGTCCGTGTATAAAGGTGTTCCAACACAAATGAATTAAGTGAATTGTCCGTGTAGAACTAGGGTTGCAATACATATTACGCGCCTGCTCTTCCAAATTTTTCATAACTTAGCTCGCGCCTTCAATTCTTTTCCAAACATTTCGAAACTTAGCTCGAGTCCTTCTTCCCCACCTCACCTCGATTTCGTCGCCTCTCCTGTCCAACCAACTCTCCGGACCGACAACCTACCTCTTCTTTCTCAGGGAAACGCTCAACACCTCCATTGCGAAGAAATTTTGGTATAAAAGTTTTGGTATTTACTGGATGTATTTACTGTATTTACTTTGGTATTTACTGAAAAAGTTCTATTTTTTTTTATAGAACCATGTCGATTGAGAATGAGCACGTAGATATGATGGAAGAAGGCGAGCACCAAGCTGCTGCCCAATCAGGTTCGGCCAAAAGGAAAAGAGGTCCGACGATGTGCGCGTCCACGTCCGAGGCAAAGCAACTGGACATCGAGTTCAGTAAAAATGGGTGTGCGATGGGTCCACGGTCGGCTGAGTACAAAAATTATGCGTGCACCACGGTGAAGCAAAAGGCAGACATCCTGGTAGAGAGATGGGATCACTTTTCGAAAGCCCAAAAGAACGAGTGGTGGAACATTGTGAGGGTGAAGTACCTAACCAGTTAACATCTTTTTTTTAATTGTACATGAACTTAAATGCAGTAATTTGGGTGTCAATGCAGGCTCAGTGGAACATCCCGGATGACATCCCGGGGGTGGTAAAGGATAAGACTTTGAAGATAATGAATGAAGCTTGGAAGCAATTCAAAAGCACGCTGAGTACGGATTGGATCGATCAAGGTAAAAGCCCGTTAGGCTACTATACTTGGTTGACTCAAGAGAAGTGGGAGAAGTTTGTGGAGATGAAGAGCACGGACGAGTTCAAGGTATGTAAATTCAGCAAAATTACCTTTTTTCCTTTATCGATTTGAATTATGTTGGTAAATGGTGTCCGAAATAGACACCCTGTTGCTGTTGTTCCAATCATATATAAATGTGAAATGGTGTTTATTTTGAATAACTGAATTAATATGGAGTTGAAATGGTGTTCCACTCACAACTTGTAATTTTTTGTTGCTTTTAATTGGTTGTTTACTTTTTAATAAATGGAAAATAGTAGCTAGGCTAATTTTTTTACTTAATTTGATGTGTGAAGAAAAAAAGGGAGGAGGGCAGGAGGATCGTTGCAATGAACAAGTATCCGCACAAGTTGGGGTCGGGTGGTTACCAGGGTAAAAGGGAGGAGTGGGCTAAAATACTGGAGTTGAACAAAGACGATGACTCACCCGTGGTTAGGATCAAAAATACTAGGGCCCAAAATTGGGCGTTGGCAAGGTCCGAGTTAACCACTGACGGGAGGATAGTACTACATCCCACGTTGCGACCCGTGGCTCAGAGAATGGTAAGAGTCGTTCGTTAGAACTATGTGTAATTCAAGCGTGTTAAAAACTTTGTGTACATCACTAATTCTTTTGCTATAACTAATTTTTATATTCACAGTTGGAGGTGGAGGAGGAGGTCAATTCCGGTGCCCGGTCGGTCGAAAGGCAAGATGACTCCTTGTCCATAGCGCTCGGGAATCCAGAACACCCTGGTCGAGTAAGGGGCGTAGGTGCCTACAGGGGCTGGAAGGACGTATTCAATGGACCAAAACCTCGAAGGAAATCTCGTGCGAAAGTGAACAAAGACGAGATAGTTGCGCAGATACGCAAGGAGGTGAGCGCCGAGTACCAGGCAAAGATGGAGGAGTTGGAAACAAGGTTGCGTGCCGATTTTACAGCTATGGCGCAGCCAGCCGAGCAAGCACCTCCCACCCCGACGGGAGTTCGGCTGAAGTAGTCAGGCATTCCGGGACGTTCGGATACGATTTGGATCGTCTAAAGGTAATCACTACTTGTTCGTATTCTAAAGGCAATTACTACTTGTTGGACAATATTTCAATTTAAAAATAACTACTTGCATGAAATTGCAGGACGCCACAGCATGCGAACTCGTGCTGTGGCTCGGGAGTAAGCCTCTGATTGTTGCTAAGGGCATGGTACATCCAGCAGCCGACAAAGTGCACAATGAGCAGCTACTTCCCGGCCATGCCGCCGTACAGATTGACAATGTCGTGGAGGGATGGGAGCACGTACCTCTTCCTGTCCAAAGACCCGAGAATGGCATGCTCTATGTCGAAGATGCCCGACTGTCATTCGTGCAATGGCCCAAGAATCCGATTATTTTGGATCAGGTAATGCATAAATAGTCAAGTTATTTTGTTACATTCAAAGCACTTCCTTTTCAAATACTTGAAAAAGGTAAAAAATTTCGATACAGACAGTAGGAGATGATGGTAGTCGCACGGAGGGCGTGATGTCACCGGTACGGAGGGACGAAGCAGAAGGACCTTCCCAAACAGTTGCTCCGGCAGAAGGTCAGCAACTGCTGCTCCGGCAGCAGGGCCAGCAACTGATGCCCACCCAGCAGTTGCTGACCCTACTGCCCAACCAGCAGGCCATGACCCTACGGCTGGACCAGTAGTTGCTGACCCTACTGCCGGACCAGCAGGCCATGACCCTCCTGTCCAACCAGCAGGACCTCCACCTCGTCTGCTCACCGAGGAAGAATACAAGCTCCTTCCCGAAAAGGATTTGCGGGATCTCCACGACCGCTTGATGGCGGCACCCAAGGACATGACGGAAGTCGTCATACCTGTCCCTCCGGGGATATTTCTACACGCGGCTCGGTTGTACTGCTGCCATTCACCAACTTCAAGGACTTACTACATGCCTCGGGGTCCGATAAATGGCTCTCCGTGGGGCACATCACCATTTTCCTCATGTTAGTGACCAAAAATTGTTTATATCATGTGTATAGCACTGAAGAATATATTCTAATGTCATATGATAATTTTTCAGGAGGCTAATCAATAGTACTCACTGCAAGGGCAAACCGAACTTGTGTGCTTTTCTGGACCCCAGCGTACTTAGTGCGTCGAACGTGAAAAATGCTCCGAAGGTGGCTACGGAATACCTGTGTGGCGCGATGCTCCAAGCTGCTGAGGCGGAGAAGAGATTTCTTCTCTTGCCATACCACCAGATGTTAGTTCTAACCTTGTGATTAAATATATAAATAATTGAAATCACACCATCAAGTCAAGCAAACACGTGTCTCACTATTATATATGCCAAAATATCTGGGTACTGTATGCTAAGATCCTATAATTCTTCTCCTCCCACAGGGGACACTGGTGTTTGATCATCATTGTGCCTTGCCTGAGTGCGGTTTACGTCGTGGATTCTTTGCAGCCCAAAGAAAAGATCGGATTTAGCACGTGCAAAGAAGCAATCTTCCCGTATGTGCAAAAGTAAGCAATAATCTTTCACTATGTTTGATTTTTTTCCCAATTATAACAAATTGTGGAATTGCTAATTAGAGTCACTCCATTTTGTAAGGGCTTTTGCTGCATACGTTACACAAAGAGGATTGTGCAGCAAGGACAAGAAAATGAGAAAGAGGTTGACTTGGAAGTGGTGGCCGGTGAGCACAACACAATTCTATAATTTCATATTTTGTTCAAAAAATTATTGTCATTCTAACATAGGCCGCTAAATGTAAATTGTAGAGCCCGCAACAGGAGGCGGGTTGGGAATGCGGATATTACATGATGATTTCCATGCTTCACTTTGTCGAAAGAATGCAATTCACATTTCCAGATGTGGTATGTAATTCATATTAATTGTGCCTATATCATAGCAATTGATATTATGCTTACTTATAATTCTCATTTCATTAAATTAGCAATTGATATTTGCAACTGTCTTGCATCTACCTTTTATTGTTACTAACTAATACCAAATTATGATTGTAGCAACCATCAAAGCAATCCGAGTACAGCAAGGAGCAGATCGACTTTGTAAGGGCTAGCTGGGCAAGATGGTTTCTATCTGAATATTGTAATGCTGGCCATGGATTTGTATAACAATTTAGTGTATATATGAATTTAGCAAGCATAATTTAATGTCAAATTATCTGGAAAACTGGCTAGAAAAACAGAATGGTATATGAATTTTGTAGGAAAACTAGCTAGCAAATTAAACTGGAGGCTAGCCCAGAAATGAAAAAAATCAAGAAAAAAAATTGGGACAATTCTACACAGATATTAAACGAAAGCCCGTGTAGAACGAGTTGAGTGAGCAATGATTATTTTATATTTGTCCGTGTATAGTTACGATACCTACACGGTTGTGAATTATAAGTCCGTGTCAAAGCAAACGCTACTTTAAACAAAAGCCCGTGTATGTGCACAGAGAGCTACACGGATGCTTTTATATAGTCCGTGTATGGTAGTTAAGAGAACTTCACGGATATGAAAATAAACGTCCGTGTAAAACACAGTAATTCCACACCGTTGTTAAACAAACAACCGTGTAGAAATGAGTACAGATATTCTTTTATATAGTATGTGTATGATAGTTAAGAATGCTTCACGGATATGAAGTTAAAAGTCCGTGTAGAAAACAATAATTGACACCGTTATTTAACAAAAACCCGTGTAGATCGTTTTCGGTGTCTACACCGATTATTTTATATTTGTCTGTGTACGATAGTTATGACAAGACACGGATATGAAATTAAACGTCCGTGTAGCTAGCGTAATTCGACACGGTTGTTCTGACTAATGTCCGTGTAGAACGAGTTCGGAGATACAAGGATTATTTTATTTTTTATTGATTTGTTAAGAGAGGGACACGGATATACAACTAAATGTCCGTGTAGATAAAGTAACCGACACGGACATTTAGTTGCATTGTCCGTGAATAAAGAGTAGTCGTACACGGTCGTTTACGTAATATCCGTTTTGCTCGGTTATATGGAGAGCGCCACAGGCAGGTGTATGTTCACGGCTGTTTATTTGGTAATCCGTGTAGAAAGAGTTAGATATACACGGGTAAATATCCGTGTCTATAGAGGGTACCTTTTATACACCCTCAACTCATACACGGCAGGGAAATCCGTGTTGCTCTTCCGGTAATGTCCGTCTGCAATCTCTTTTTCTGTAGTAGTGTTAATTACTTTATGATTTAAAAAATAAGCTTATTCCATCTGTATACATATAGAATTTGGTTTTAAAAAACATTTTAATATGAAAATCATATTGAGCGGTTCAAATTGTTTGTTTGAACATTAAAAATGGAAATAAAAATTAATGTGATGTATAATTGAAGCACAAAAACAACGGGACATTTGAACCCTCCTCATCTTCAAATTCAGAATAATACATGGTTTTGCAACTAAAACAAAATGAGGCATTGACTAAGAAAATCTGAAGGTTCCACATTAATTCCGGACCAGAATTATTCAGTACCGACGGTGATCATCATAAATAAATAAAAAATCGAAAAAAGAAAAAGTGGGGAATTAGCGAATCTTTTAACCGTTGCCGGAGACCAAGTCTGGTACTCAGAAAATGCTTACGATATAATTCCGTATTTTCAAAACCACTCATTTCTTTGTGAAGGGAAATATCCTCAACTAGTTGAGAAAATTTCAATGTGCATCCTGGATCACCAATTATCTATCTCTCAATTTGTCACTAAGCGAAGAATGTTCTAACTAGCTAGGGCCGGAAAGGAATGGTGTTTTGTCAAAGTCCATAAAACATGTTTTTTTAAATTATTTACTGTTTCAATTTAACTTATTATTTTACTTATATCGCATTAAAATGTTTTCAACGGTAGAATATCAACATCAAAAGATATCTATCTATCTATCTATATATATATAGATATATATAGATACATAAAAGTTGGCTAAGATCAAAATGGTAGTTCCTGAGCTTTGGTGCAACTACTTTGTTTTTCGTGCTTCAAAGTTCAAATAGTCAATCTAAAGTGCTCAACGTGTTCTTTATATTAAAATGTGCTTGGAGACCAAATTTTTCATTTTTTTGAAATTGTTTACTATTTTTTAAGGATTTTTGAAAATCACTGTTTTGAATAATAAAAAATAAATAAAAACAATCTGAAAAATAGTGATTTTTAAAAATTTATAAAAAATGCAAAAAGTTACAGAAAAGGTAAAATTTGGTCCCCAAGCACATTTTAATATGAAGAACATGTTGAGCACGTCAGATCGACTATTTGAATTTTGAAAACTGCAAAAACGAATTGGTAGCATCAAGGCTCAGGAACTACCATTTTGATCTTAAGCCAACCTCTACATATATATATATATAGAGAGAGAGAGAGAGAGAGATAGACTATGGTGAGTTGTGAAGTAAAACAACGTTTTACTTCACCCTATATGTTCATTTTGAAAATCCAAATAACCGATCCGAACCGCTCACCATGTTCTAAATATTGAAATGTTCTTGGAGACTAAATTTTACATTTTTTGGAATTTTTTTACTATTTATTAAGCCACTTTGAAAATCGCTGATCCACTGTTAACAGTAAAAAACTGTAAAAATTTATGGACCACCGAATCAGCGATTTTCAAAGTGGCTTAATCAATAGTAAAAAAATTCCAAAAAATGTAAAATTTAGTTTCCAAGCACATTTCAATATTTAGAACATGTTGAGCGGTTCGGATCGGTTGTTTGAATTTTCAAAATGAAAATATGAGCGTGAAGTAAAAATGACCTCTTACTTCACAACTCACAATAGCCCAGCTCTATATATGTATATATATATATATAAATACATGTATATATATATATATACATCTATATACATATATGTACATACATATAGAGTTGGGCTACGGTACTTTGCGAAGTAAAACGAGTGTTTACTTCACGTCTATATCTTCAATTTCAAAGTTCAAAACGTCGATCCGAACCTTTCAAGTTGATCTCTATATTAAATTGTATTTGGAGACCAAATTTTACAATTTTTAGAAATTTTTATAAATCACTGTTTTTAGAAAATGATGGACCAATAAAAAATCAGTGATTTTAAAAAATGGTGGACCATATATATACAGAAATATACATATATATACATATATATACATACACATACATACATATATATATATATATATATATATATATAGGGTCCGGCTAATTTGCTGCCGGCAGCATTCTGGCCAGCTGCTGCCCGGGGCATTTCGGCCATTTCTCGTGTTCAAACAACAAATTTTTTTATACAGATATTCAATCTATATTAAAATCTACTTGGAGACCAAATTTTACATTTTTTGGAATTTTTTAGCTATTTATTAGGCCACTTTGAAATTGGCTGATCCGAGTGAACAGTGCAACAAAATTCTGGACCATGTGATCTGGAATTTTCAAAGTGGCTTAATAAATAGTAAAAAAATTCCAAAAAATATAAAATTTGGTCTCCAAGTAGATTTTAATATTTAGAACACGTTGAACGGTTCGGATTTGTTGTTTGAACACGAGAAATGGCCGAAATGCCCCCGGCAGCAGCTGGCCAGAATGCTGCCGGCAGCAAATTAGCCGGACCCTATATATATATATATATATATATATATATATCCACACACACACACACACACACACACAAAGAGAGAGAGATTGGCTAAGATCAAAGTGGTATGACCAAAGTCTTTGTGCTAGCAGTTTGTTTTTGTGATTTTCAAAATTAAAATAGTTGATATGAAGTGGTCAACATGTTCGACATATTAAAATGTGATTTGAGACTAAATTTTATATTTTTTGGAAATTGTTTACTATTTTTTATGAATTTATTAAAATCACTGTTTTTCATTTTTTTATTATGAAAAACAGTGATTTTGAAATTCAATTATTACAGGTGCATGAAATAATAAGATCACACTAATAATAGTTGACGTAATTCATCAGTATTTTGCAATATATTTTGAAATTAATGAGACTGCTCAATTTAATTTAAAAATTTATATCAAAACATCATTTGCTTTTGAAGTTAATTAAAAGAAGCATCAGCATTGAAACAATTTGTTTTTGACAGAGCTGGTCTATTTCTTTTTCGTGAAAGTTTAGTTATGAATTTAGGAAGACTTAACTTTCTCTGAATTCCTTGTGCAATTCGTGGCTCACTGGTAGGCCTTTATTTCAGGAAAGATTTTTCAATAATGCCAGGGCTCTGTTGAAAAGTAGCATTTTTATTATCTTATGCATGAAGGTTCAAGGTTATGTATGTAAATAATTAGAAGAGAGCTGGTGATGGGGCGACACTAAAGATCAATATAAATACAAATGTTAAAGGTCGTTTTGTTCAAGTTGATCCAAAACTCTCCCATTCACGAAAAATTATTAATGGAAGAAGCCCACATAGTTGTAGATTTTGAAACCTCTCTGCAACGTGAACTTGGCACATTACGGGGCAATGCGAACGAGGCAGAGAACTTCACCATCTTTCGCACACCACATGGCATTTCCCAAAGAAAGAAGGATCTCTTCGAGCCCTCTGTCATCTCCATCGGCCCATTCCACCATGGTCGAAAGCACCTCGGAGCCTTGGAGGAGCAAAAAAGGCGGTTCTTGCGAGATTTCTTGTCCCGTGACGACAACGTAAGTTTGGATCTCTGTATATCAGAGATGAAGTTGCTAGAAACGAGAACACGGAGGTGTTATAGTGAAATGTTTGATGATCTTGACAGCGATACATTTGTCAAGATGATGCTGCTTGACGGATGCTTCTTGCTCGAGTACTTCTCAAAAACTTTGGAAGGAAATTGGAATTCAATTCTTGAGGTTGGCTGGAATTGTCATTTCATAGATCTTGATTTGCTACTTCTAGAGAACCAAATTCCCTTCTTTATAGTTGAAAAGTTGTACGAGCTGATTGGTTTTAATCAAGAATATATAGTGCTTTTTGTTAAATACCTTGCTCGTAGTTTGTTGCCCAAAGACTCCATATTTCCAGACCCTCCAGCTGAAACTCCAGACACCATAGACTCCATAATTGCAGAATCTCCAGCTGAAATTCCAGACCCTCCAGCTGAAATTCATCATTTGGTCCATCTCTGTTACCACTATTTAGTGCCCAACCCAGGGATACCAGTTGTACTGAGTTCCAAACCATTTGATCTTACCAGAATGTTCAGCGCCAATAGAATTATCAAAGGTTTGCTTCATCGGTTTCGTTCAAGGCCGGTGCGCAGAAGAAGATCTCCTCATTCGACTTCTCGAAGCTTGTCAGTGGCATTGCCGAATTATACTGGGAATTTATCATTGATGGTGATCCCTTCTGCCACTGAGCTGAAAGAAGCGGGCCTGAAATTCACAACAAAGAGCAACCCGAAACATATGCTCGACATATCATTTGAATATGGTGTCCTGAAAATCCCTGAACTAAAAATCGACGATTTAACTAAGCCTATTTTCTCAAACCTTCTAGCATTTGAACATTCCAAATATGGCAAAGAGCATTCCCCCTTTGGAAGGTTTGTAGCATTTTTGGATAATCTAGTCAACACACCAAATGATGTGACAATATTACAACAGTGCGGAATCATTGAGAACTACCTAGGCAGTGAAGAGCAGTTGGCTCATTTCATCAACCAGATCACCGAAGGTAATGTTATGGAAGAAGATCACTATTTGGCGGAATTATACACAGAAGTGAACAGATACATTGGATCAAGCTGGCACAGGCAGCGAGCAAAATTGATTCGTGATTACTTTAGCAGTCCGTGGGCAGCAATTTCTCTCGTCGCTGCTTTGATACTTCTAGTTCTTACATGTGTACAATCTTTCTATGCAGTTTATGCCTACAAATACCCCCCGAGCTCATGATGCTTTTACTTTCACAGTACTATGCATGTTATGAAGGGGTTATTTTTTCTTCCTTGTTTGTCATTTCTTTTAGTGTTCTATCTTGTTTGTCTTTTGTTTTTATGATTTGCTACGAAGTTTTATTCAACAGTACCTTGTAACTCCGCACTATATATCATTGGTTTGCTTTACTTTGTTTCTTTTATTATTCAATTTTCAAGGTTATTTTAAGCACCGGTTACAGGCATGTATTGTCTTTTTTGAGAAACTTGGGAGTTGCTGCCAAGGTGATTTTATTTAAATTTAAGTAAAGTGCATGAGTCAGTACAAACCCATTCTCTGTCATCTCCCCTGACATAATTTTATTATTTAATTATTTTAAATCTTTATTTTCCATAAATTTAAATTCATTAAAATATTAAATTCGAAATTAAATAATTTATTAAAAAAAATGTAGATATTGACATTTGATTTGTTAAAGTCAGAAAACAGTTCTAATTCATAACTGCAGACCTCCATCGACTAATTTAATAATAAATTTTCTGTAGAAAATCCAATCAATTCATGTTCGGCCTGAATCCAAATTTGGAACACATAAAAGTAATTTGAAAGATCTTTGAAGACAAAGTTTAACAATGACAAAAATAAAATTTTAAGAAAATTTACCGTACTAAATTTCTATCAATAATCATCATTTAAACTATCTATCATTGTTAATATGAAAATCTAATTAATTATAAAAGAACTTATGAAATAAAATAATAATATGATAATCATGCTATTTAAAAATTATTCTAGAATTCGGATATGAGAATTTAATCCAATTGACCCATGACTTATCTTTCACTTCGAATATAATTTTAAAAAGCACACTTTCTTGTATGTTTTGTTATAATGCTTTGACAAGCTGTATAATCTATCAAATTTTTTTTTAACATGTTTTGTATAATGCTTTGTCCATGACTCGTCACACTTTATTCTTAAATTAAGCTAAACATTAGCATCTATATATGTCTTTATGGGCGGGGTATTTTGTGTAGCGCTCATTAAAATTTTGCATGTAAGATATTAATGGATAAATTTTGCAAGTAAGATCGCTAGAGAAAGATATTAGAAACAGTTATGTGTGTTACGTGCATCTAATTTTAAAGGTACATTCTATTGTATCTACATCCTTAGCAGCTGAATTTAAGGGCACAAAAATAATTTTTTTATAATTTAATAACAGAAACTGTTTCTCATCAATAAATCTGTACAATTAGTGCATGATTTATCCCTCCTGTGTAAATTTCAAGGATAATTTCTAGTGTACCCATACAAATTTACTTCTATAATAGCCAACAAGTATCGGACCCGTACGTTACAACAGGGACATATTATTAAACCAGGTATTGCCTCCCTTAGAAGTATCTCAATTTAGATCAAAACTATGATTACCTTTTAATTTAGAATAATTATTTTAGTACCCACAGTTGAGTACCCGCATTGTACCCGCATTGATTCCTTTTCCAATTAACGGTATAACTAACTTTGTCAATTATTAAACTACCTTGAAAAACGTGTAAAAGATGAGTCCAGTTTTTTTCTTTAAATACTTGATATCTTAAGTATAAATACTTGATGAATTATATATGAATATTTGATATCTTAGGTATGAATACTTTCTATTTTGTATGAATACTTTCCATATTTGAATATTTGATACCTTGAAAAACGTGTAAAAGTATGTCATCATGGATCTCATTTGAAAGATAAAAAAAAATAGAAAACGTTCGTGTTTTTAGATTTGCAAAATTCCTCATAGATCGTCCCAAAAATTGGTTAGATTGAATGGAGAAAAAAAAAAACCACCTTGAAAAACGTATAAAAAATGAGTAGGTATTGTGTCCAGTTTTTTTTTAAATACTTGATATCTTAGATATGAATACTTGATGAATTATATATTAATACTTGATAATTTAGGTATAAATACTTTCCATTTTGTATGTGAATACTTGAAAAACGTGTAAAAGATGAGTCCAATTTTTTTCTTTAAATACTTGATATCTTAAGTATAAATACTTGATGAATTAGATATGAATATTTGATATATTAGGTATAAATACTTTCCATTTTGTATGTGAATACTTGATGAATTATATATGAATACTTGATAATTTAGGTATAAATACTTTCCATTTTGTATGTGAATACTTGAAAAACGTGTAAAAGATGAGTCCAGTTTTTTTCTTTAAATACTTGATATCTTAAGTATAAATACTTGATGAATTATATATGAATATTTGATATATTAGGTATGAATACTTTCTATTTTGTATGAATACTTTTCATATTTGAATATTTGATACTTTGAAAAACGTGTAAAAGTATGTCATCATGTATCTCATTTGAAAGAGAAAAAAAAATGGAACACGTTCGTGGTTTTAGATTTGCAAAATTCCTCATAGATCATCCTAAAAATTGATTAGATTGAACGGAGAGAAAAAAACCACCTTGAAAAACGTGTAAAAGTAATGGTCCCCAGTTTTGACAGTGTAATGGTTCTCAATTCATATATCATATATGTAGTTCATTGTATAGATATAAATACTTGTCTTGTATAGGTATATATACTTCACAATGTTACTATTAATACTTGTAAAATAAAATTACAGTTTTGACAGTTTAGGTCCCAAAAACAGTTATGACAGTTTAGGTGCGGTTCCCAAAAACAGTTATGATAGTTTATGTGCGGGTATAATGCGGGTACTCAACTGCGGGTACTCATATCAGCTTCCTTTAATTTATAGCCGAAGTTAGCCATATGTTATGTGTCATTATCAATATTTTAAATCGGAGCAATGGCGTGAGGTTGTTCGAAAAGTAAGATACTACACCCATAATATGGGCTTAAACCTTATCCAACTTCAAAGAAGGCCCACTTTGGTCAACAGGCTTTAGTAAAGAAATAGTGAGCCTTTTCAGCTGTAAACTATTTCACACCTTTGTGATAATTTTATTTTAAATGAAATTTTGTTTTATTTTTCTTATGAGTAATATTTGTTTTGCTGGTCTCGGATTGCGCCACTGCACATTTTATTTTTCTGGGGACAAAATTATTAGATCGGATGAATTCGTTGGGCTTCACACGGGCTTGTAAACTACTGCACCTAAACCCTAGATGAATTTTTCTCTAGTAAGTCACACCTACCTTTAGCCCTTTAACACCTGATATGTTATAAGTGCGGATCTTAATAACCATATTAAACCTCGAGTAGTGGAGTAGAACTAGGTTGTTCATAAGATAATCAAATATTTTTGGTTAGCTTAATTTTGAACGACGGATTCCAACTATTGAAATTGATTTACTTCACAAATGATGCACTTACATCTCAAATTGATATATTTTTAAATTAATTTAGTATAAAGTGGTAACATAAAAATCGTTTTAAAATTAACTTATAATTTTTATTTTACCGCTTGACTTTATACTAAATTAATTCAAAAACCTATAAATTTGACATGTAAACGTGTTACTCCTGAAGTAAATCAATTTCAAAGAGTGTGAATTCGTCATTTGAATTTATTTCCATATGATATATATTAAGGTGAGAAAAGCTCACCAAAATATTAGATTAACAACACCCTAGTTCTACGGAACAATATTTGTTGCTTTTACTAGAGAAAAGTAGGATCCTACTCTAAGAGAGGGGAAAGGAGAGCATCACTCTGCTTTTCTCAAATTTAGTTCCAGCTCGGTACTAGATGGTAGAATTTTTAAATTCAAACCGTTCTTTAACCTCGCATGAATCTCAATACGTACTCCCCATATCTCAATAGGCATACAAAAACGTTAATCATACATTGCATATCATACACGGATGCCGCAAAATTCCAAATAAACAGTGTGTAAAGGAAGGAAACGCTCGAGCAAAAATGAGCTCAACCGTACACACACAGTCAATTAAAAGGCAACAATTTACGCAAGGAAAATATATTTGTACACTGTTTTTTTAATAAGAAACTATGTATGTTCTTAGCCGATCTTACACGGTTTTCACGAAATCAACCGTGTATGATTATGCTCAATCTCCAAACATGGATTTGTATCTAGAAACGATGTACAACTCATTCGCGCTCTCGATCACAACCAAATTAAGCCTTCTCAACATTAGTTTCTTGAAGGGACGCCCCCTCACTATGCGCGCCTCTTCACCTAACCCTTCAACCCAATTTAAGTCTTGCCTCTTTATTTAAAGTACTGGAGGTTTGATCCC
This sequence comes from Carex parvula, assembly GCA_025461045.1. NCBI lineage: Eukaryota > Viridiplantae > Streptophyta > Magnoliopsida > Poales > Cyperaceae > Carex > Carex parvula. The sequence goes on along the minus strand of JAJGRW010000537.1, from coordinate 129,875 downwards.
ACGGTATATGTATGTTGAATGTTGAATATTGAATGTTGTTTTTTGTGTGTTGACATGTTGAATATTGAATATTGTTACTTGTATGTTGTAAATATTTTTGTTTTTTAAATGGCTTGCTAATATATGGATGCTAGACAACTATAAATGAAATTAAAAAAATAGAAATCATACACGATTCTTAAAAACAAACCGTCTACAAGGAGTAACATGCACGGTTTCTATTTACCAGTCATGTATGGTTTACAAAAAAAACCATACACGGATCCCTTGTAGAAACCGTATATATGGCCCTTGTTATTATACACGGTTACTATGACTGTCTATAAATCACCTATTTCAGCGCCTTCTTTTTGTAAATTTGACACGGTTTCCTTGTACGAACCGTGTATGTTAATTATATACAGACACAGTTCTCCAACCGTGTATGATGTATCGACCTTTTCATACACGATGCGTGCAGACACAGTTGTAGAACCGTGTGTCATTAACTTTTTTAACCGTGTATAGTCGATGATGCACTGAATTTCAATCACTCGGCTAGGATCGTGCCATATTTATTTATAATTCGGTCGGTACCAGAAAGAATACAGACTCGGTTTTCTATGAGAAAAGCAGCGGAACCGGTTTTCTAGTTTTACCCATAAACCTGTACGGAGAGCAAGCCGACACCAATATTAATTGTTCCTTTGCAATAATGTTGAACTACCCTCCTCTCGTACATACATGTCCTACTCTCATTAACTGACCAACCGTCTTAACAAGGACAAATGTTATAACTTAATGAAAACGCACATGCTATGTATTGGCTGACAAGGACACATATTACATATTGGCCCATGTATTATTTATTGATTGCAATAACATATTAAGTAGAATACCGAACCGTTCAACATGATCTCCATATGAATATGTACTTGCAAACCAAATTTTACATATTGAAATTTTTTTTACTATTTTTTTAGATAGGTAGAAAATCACTTGATCTGAATGGTATAGAATTTTCAGATCAAGTGATTTTCTACCTATCTAAAAAAATAGTAAAAAATTTCTAAAAAATGTAAAATTTGATTTGCAAGTACATATTCATATGGAGATCACGTTGAATGGTTCAGATCGACCGTTAGAATTTTGAAAACTCAAATATTGAGCCATAGCATGGAGGCCCTCTATGCTATGCATAGCATATTAGCAATTTTCTATATATATATTTATATAAGAGTCCGGCTAATTTGCTACCGGAAGCATTTCGACCGAAGTGCTTACGGGGGCATATCTTAGTATTTGATGTTCAAACAACAAATCCAAACCGTTAGATGTTCAATCTATATTAAAATGTACTTGGAGACCAAATTTTACATTTTTTGGAATTTTTTTACTATTTATTAAGCTGGTTTGAAAACCGCTGTTTTATTAAATTTCTGCAGCATTGAAAAACAGTGGTTTTCAAACCAGCTTAATAAATAGTAAACAAATTCCAAAAAATGTAAAATTTGGTCTCCAAGTACATTTTTATATAGAGTGAACATCTAACGGTTTGGATTTGTTGTTTGAACATCAAATACTAAGATATGCTCCTGTAAGCACTTCGGTCGAAATGCTTCCGGTAGCAAATTAGCCGGACTCTATATAATATATATATATATATATATATATATATATATATATATAGGACATGGCTAGCGTGCTACGCGTAGCATAGAGCACTCCGTGCTACGGCTCACTTTTTGATTTTTTAAAATCCTAACGGTCGATCCGAACTGTTCAACATGATCTCCATATTAATATGTACTTGCAAACCAAATTTTACATTTTTTTGAATTTTTTTACTATTTATTAAGCCACTTTGAAAAAACACTAATTTGTACACAACAGTAAAATCTGCTAGACCATTGGATCAGCGATTTTCAAAGTGGCTTAATAAATAGTAAAAAAATTCAAAAAAATGTAAAATTTGGTTTGCAAGTACATATTAATATGGAGATCATGTTGAACGGTTTGGATCGACCGTTAGAATTTTGAAAACTCAAAAAATGAGCCGTAGCACGGAGAGGCTCTATGCTACGCGTAGCATATTAGCCAAATCCTATATATATATATATATATATATATATAAATGTTAACTTTATCCAGATTATGTAGTATATATATTTTATTTTGAGAGCAAAATAAGTCAAATATATATTAGATGAGGAGGGATCAAATGCACCATAGTTTTATGCTCCAATTATGCTCCACATTCTTATCTCCGTTTTCAATGTTCTAACAGTTGATCCGAACCGCTCAACATGATCTTCATAATAAAATATGCTTCAAGACCAAATTTTATATTTTGTTGAAATATTTTTACTATTTTTTTGGATAGATACAAAATCACTTTTTTGGATGGTCCATAATCTCCCAAAAATAGTGATTTTTACTATTTTTTTAGAATTTTTGATAATCATTGTTTTTATATGGTATAAAAATAATAAAAAAATCATAAAAGCAGTGATTTTTAAAAATTGTAAAAAAGTTTAGTTCCAGAACCACATTCTTCAAAAACTAATTAAGAAAAATATTAGCTATGAATTTAGGAAGACTTAACTTTCTCTGAATTCCTTGTGCAATTCATGGCTCACTGTTAGACCTTTAATTATTTCAGGAAAGATTTTTTAATAATGCAGGGGCTATGTTGAAAAGTAGGATTATTATTTTCTTATGCATGAAGATGATGTATGCACAATAAGAAGAGAGATGGTGAAGCTCATGTCGCTCTTTAACCTATGTTGCAGCTCCAACGTTAACGTCAGCTTAGTTGGTTGGGGTGGACCCATCAGTCACTTATGGAGGAGGCCAACAGCACCAGATATTGGCAATGGAATAAATGTAGATTAAATTAACTCTTGTTATTTCACTCGGTTACTATAACTGTGTATAAATCACTTGTTTCAGTGTTTTCCTTTTGGAGATCTAACACGGTTTTTTGTAAGAACAGTCTATATTAATTATAGAGTGAGTCTATGGTACTATGCATAGGAGTAGAACTAGGGTGCTCCTAAGCTCACCAAGCCTTTCGTGAGCGCGACTCTAAAACCTATCAAATTGACTTCAAACGATATTTTCAAACCGTTAGATATTCAATCTATATTAAAATGTGCTTGGAGACCAAATTTTACATTTTTTGGAATTTTTTTACTATTTATTAAGATGGTTTGAAAATTGCTGTTTTCCAATGGTGCAGAATTTTAATAAAAACAGCGATTTTCAAACCATCTTAATAAATAGTAAAAAAATTCCAAAAAATGTAAAATTTGGTCTCCAAGCACATTTTAATATAGATTGAACATCTAACGGTTTGGAAATATCGTTTGAAGTCAATTCGATAGGTTTTAGAGTCGCGCTCACGGAAGGACTTGGTGAGCTGAGGAGCACCCTAGTTCTACTCCTATGCATAGCACAGATTGATCCGTACTATGGATCAATATTTTAATTTTCAAAATCCTAACGGCCGATCCGAACTGTTCAACATAATTTTCATATGAGAATATACTTGTGGGCTAAATTTTTTAATTTTTTTTAATTTTTTTACTATTCTTTAGGTAGATAAAAAATCACTATTTTTGGATGGTCCAGAATTTTCAGATCAAGTGACTATCTTAAAATATAGTAAACAGATTCGAAAAAATATAAAATTTAGTCTACAATTACATATTCATGTGGAGATCACGTTGAACAGTTCGGATCGACTATTGGAATTTTAAAAATGAAAATATGACTCTGTAGTACAGAATTATCCGTGCTATGCATAGTACCATAGTAAAAACGTGGCTAACAAGGACAAACACTTCGAAGTAAAAACGTCCTGTCAAGCAGTCTTATCATTAAAACGTGGCTAACAAGGACAAATGTTATAACTTCATAGTAAAAACGCACATGCTATGTATTGGCTGACAAAGGCAAATATGTATTACATATAGGCCCATCTATTATTTATTGATTGCAATAACATGTTATTAGAAGATGGATCATATATGTATTTTTCGTAGTGTATATATATTGATTTCGTAGTGTATATATGTTGATAAGGTTTCACTTTTGAAACATTAATTATTGAGATAACAAGTTATAATTTTTCTGACTTGCAATAAATTATTCCTACGAAATCCATTATAATTAAACATCTCACTTTCCAAACACTTCGAAGGTTTGATTTTTCTTTTCTTAGTTTTGTTTGAGATAACAGGCCTACTCGATCGGAGGCCGGCCTACTATTCATAATCAATACTAAAATCAGTAGAAAGTAATAAAAAATATATAATGAAAGAAATTTAGTTCCAGAAACCACATTAAAACTATTAGTTAAGAAAAAAAATTAGTTATGAATTTAGGAAGACTTAACTTTCTCTGAATTCCTTGTGCATTTCGTGGCTCACTGTTAAACCTTTTTATTTCAAGGTTATGTATGCACAATAATTAGAAGAGAGCTGGTGAAGAACATGTTCCAGCTTCAACGTTAACGTCAGCTTAGTTGGGGGTGGACCCATCACTCACTTATGGAGAAGGCCAACAGCACCCGATATTGGCAATGGAATAAATGTAGATTAAATTAACATGGTTACTATAACCGTGTTTAAATCACATGTTTCAGCATCTTTTTTAAGAGATCTGATATGATTCTCTTGTATGAACCGTTATGTTAATTTTAATAGACATGATTCTCCAACTGTATACAATGTATAGACCTTTTCATATATGATGCGCGCGGACACGAATGTAGAACCATGTGCCATTAGTATTTTTAACCGTGTATAATCATGTCTTCAGTAGTGAGGCACTGAATTTTAATCGCTCAGCTGAGATGTTGCCATATTTATTTGTAATTCAGTGCGGTACCGTGAAGGATACAAACTCACTTTTCTTTGAAAAAAGCAGCGGATCCAGTTTCCTCGTTCTACCCATAAACCTGTACGGAGAGCAAGCCGACACCAATAATTGTCTCTTTGCAATTAATAATGTTGAATTACCCTCTCCTATTGAGTGTTGACTCATAAATCTTCGTGATACTAATTAAGTCTAGTACATATATATAGGTGTCACACCCCGCAGCCCAACGAGGCGCGACAGGTGCTTTCCTGCCGTAGACATACGGTTTCCCGTATGCCTACAAGGCAATTACGATATAATAGTAAATGAAAACATCAACAAACAACCAACAACAAATAAAATAAATCCCAGCTGGTCAGGTAATATCATACAAACCCGTATCTCGATGGATACGCACCACAAAAATGACATAGAGACTATATATGTACATCAACAAAACATAACTATATACATAATCTCTAATGTCACCATACCAGACAGTCTAAGCAGCGGAATAACCAGGCCTACCGACCTCGTGCCTCTCTCGGATCTGCTGACCCGGAACCTGAAAAGATAACCCAAAGAGGGGGTGAGAAATAAATTCTCAGTGCGATAAATTTGCCACGTTTCGCTCCTGGACTTGCAATCACAGATTATATTCAAAAATAAAGCACAAATAAAGCTCCGATCAGTTTATAATAATATATAAACATGCACACATAAACCGACATCAATAAGCCAAATGAAATCCAACCAGGAATTGCCAAACCGAAGTTCAATCACACAATATTTGGTTTAACTCGAATTCAGAATATCTGGTAGTTATAGGTTTAACCGTTTAAATAAAAGTCTGGTTCCATTTCATATCCGGGAAAATTCCATTTAAAACCAAATGACCATCCAAACGCATTCACCCCCTGGGTAATGCCTCCGATCCTCCGATACATTTAAAACCAATCGACCATTCAAACGCATTCACCCCCTGGGTAATGCCACCGATACACAAGTCACCAAAAGCCAAATTCATAATACAGAGTCACTTACCCCTCGTCCCAACCGGTACTGGGAACTGCTGAGGGCCAGACGATCTAAAGCTTTAGAATACTGGGTCGTCAAAGTCCTTGCAAAGACTTTGACAAATCCGAACTCACCCCCTGGGTGTCGTCGCCACGATGGGGGACGGTAATGCCATATCCACCAACCGATGGTGATATAAATCACGGTGACTTTTAATTCCAAATTAGATCATTCAGATCAATACACAAAGAATACCATACCAGTACGCAGATCAATCAGATACACAATTCGGGTTCCAATTAATTAGGCAATGCAATGCATATGCAACACAATCCGATAATGCAATTCAACCAATAATCAACATGTCAATAGAAACACAGTTTAATTCTGAATATAAACTATCAAACAAGTCCAGAAACCCCGCACCTGAGTATATAGTGCACTCGTCTAAGGCTCAGGCGTCTCGAACGATCCCGAGATCCGATGCCTCGTAGGTTTACCACCTATTTATACGTTTAGACTCGATTAAAACATTCGATTGGTATTTCGTAGGTTAAACCGAGTTAAATTAGGTTAAGCACAATCTAATGTTCGTATTCGGGTCCTAATGGTATAGGTTTAAGTCATGGTTCAACCAATTAGGTTTAGATAATACAAAATACACATTTTCAGAAATTAAGCAAAAGAGCAAAACAGCCTTTTTGTGCGGGCCGCACGGATTCTGTGCGGGCCGCACGGATTTGTCCGAGAGTTTTGCGGTTCCTCGTGCGGGCCGCAGGAAATTTGTGAAGGCCGCACAAAAATTACATCTGTGACACACAGTTCGTATTTTGGCCATATCTTTGTCATACAGACTCCGATTTGGGTGAATCAAAGCTTGACTGAACCAGAACGAAAAGATCTACAACTTTCATGAAGGAAACAAATCCAAATTCGGAATGTAGAATTTTGTACAGCCGCACCAATGGCCGGCCAGTCTGGATTTGGACAGATTTTATTGTCATTTTCGCCCGATTCACCTCCAGATTTTGTTTTGATCGAGGTTCGACATGGTTAACCCTTGCTACGTATTATCGGTTCAGAAGGTATATTACATCTAGGTTATCGAGAATCGACACCTTAAACCATATATTCAATTGGTATACAATTTGGCATAAAACCCTAATTCCAAAATCAACCCAAACAAATAATTCAATCGAACAACACGAATCGAGATGTTCAAACGAATATAACTCGATCAATTTCAGATCCAAATGGTGTATAACACCTGAAATTTAGTAATTTCCCCAAATTCCACCATTTTACCAAAACCCTAATTCCCTTTCCAATTTCACAAACAAAACCAATCGATTCAATACAAATCAAACCGAACATCGAGTTATATCGAACCAATCGAACTTAAATTCGAATTCTCAAAGAAATACAACAATTCGAACAATCTAGGGTTTTCCAAAAGATTACAAAGAAGGGAGAATATACCAAATTGAAGCTCTAGAGTTGAGCACGATCGTCTAATTCGCTCGAATCTCCGTTTTCCGACAATTCCGACCCGATTTCGCGTTCGATTTCTCTCTTTCTCTCTTTCTCTCTTAGGTTCGGCCAAAACCTAGCCCCTCACGATATAAGAGGTGTAAATGGAAATATTAAAGATGAGAAGAAAGGTGTCATGTTAAATATATGGAATTTTTGCACATAAGCCCTCCATGTTTTTAAATATTGCATAACTTAAAAATCTTCACAATTAGGCCCTTTTGATATATTTTTATTTATTCAAGGATTAGAATGTAACAATAGGCCTTGTAGAAACCATATATATAGCCCTTGTTATTATACACGGTAACTATGACCGTCTATAAATCACCTGTTTCAGCGCCTTCTTTTTGTAGATTTAACACGGTTCCCTTGTATGTTAATTATATATAGACACACATCTCCAATCATGTATAATGTATCGACCTTTTCATACACGATACGTGTCAATACAGTTACAAATCCGAGTGTCATTAGCTTTTTTAACCTTGTATAGTCACGTTCTTTTGTAGTAATGAGGCACTGAATTTCAATCGCTCAACTGATATTGTGTCGTATTTATTTGTAATTATGTCAGTATATCGGAAAGAATACATACTCGCTTTTCTATGAGAAAAGCAGCGGATCCGGTTTCCTAATTCTACCCATAAACTTGACTCCAAGTCTTCTTGATACTAAGTCTAGTACAGACACGTCCTCCTCTCATTAACTGGCCAACCGTCTTAACAAGGACAAATGTAGAACATAATAAAAACGCACATGCTATGTATTGGCTGACAAGGAAAAATATTACATATAGGCCCATGTATTATTTATTGATTGCAATAACATATTAAGTAGAAGATAGATCATATTATATATGTTAATTAACTGTATCCAGATTTTGTAGTATATATATTTCATTTTGAGGTCAAAATAGGTTAAATATATATTAGATATACTTCTAGGTTTTATTGGTATCTTTTTGTGATGAAAGTTTTGAAACTCGAAAATACAATTAATATGAAATTTTGCATATAATCTTGCATTTTTTTATTGGTTGCAGTAAATCATTTGTATAGAATAGCGGAAATTTTTAAGGTGTCTTTAAACCTCACTATACATATCAAGTTGGATTTAAATTATTTTCTGAATATTCATCTCATCTATAAGCAGAGCATTGACTAAAATTTGAGATCATGTGAACAGTTTATTTGTAATGATTTTATTTTTACACAAGATCATTATACAATAATTTTGCAAAATAAATAACTGGAATTCAAAAATTATTGTAAAAATGATGTGGGATTTCTGAAAATAGCTAGTAAAAGTTAGATATATAGGAATTCTAAAATATTATATATATGCACAATTGCTTTCATAATTAAGAAATACAAACTATTTAACATAAGCAAAAACTGTTATCCGTTTCATTTTAATATGTGTATTTTATTCAAACATTTAAAAAAAATTGTGAGCTTCTTACTTGTCCTCCATATAAAGTTCGTAAACATTATTAAATTAGATGAAAGTATTTTATATTGATTATTAAGTGATATAAAAGTTGTTTGCATGTAAATATATAGTTCTTTAATTTAATTTTTTTAGGTTACAGATTTTGTTGTTTTAAATCAACGATCAATTTCAACATATGAAGGCGTGCATCAAAATATTTTCTAAGATTTGTGTATTATGAAATTTCAACATATATATTATGACATTTACTTGACTTAATTAAGATTGTTTTATAGAAATTTATTACATAACTTCATTTATATTACATTAGATATAATTTTTTTAAAGCAAATCCTATGAACAATTCTAGTTTTATATAGTTTAATTTAAACAAATATACTAAATTTTGGATTATAGGTTAGGTTAATTTAACTGAATGATTCTACAAAATAATTTTATTTTGTTAACTCAAATGCTTTAAGAACTTCTTCAGACATATTTCTTTTTCTAATTTTTCTCATTTTTCTCATTTCTCTGAATTCCTTGTGCATTTCCTGACTCACTGTTAGGCCTTTATTTCAGGAAAGATTTTTCAATAATACAAGGGCCAATCCATGCATTGCCTATTTAAGCACATGCAGTTACCTTTCTGTTGCACAATATCCTTAGTTCGTACCTCTGTTTTCCAAGAAAATCATGGAGTTTTTCTAAATTTACTTTGAGTTCATTTAATATTTTATAATATTGCATGCAGTTTCCCTCACCAGGTGGTGCGCCTACCCGATAGAGCAACTCAATGAAATCAGGTGCATGTGGGCTAGAGTGTTCATGGATGAGCACTTAAAGTGATTAGTTCTAAATACTTTGTACATCTAGTTCTAGTTCTAAATACTTTGTAATTCTAGTTCTAATTACTGTCTACTTTTGAATGTGTATGTGGGTCATATTGTGTAGGACACAATGTTTATGGAAGTGCAAATATGGTATGTGTTGTGTTGGGAATTGTCGAACTCTAGTTCAAATTAATGTAGTGATATTTTGTTCAAATTAATGTACTGATTTTAGTATATATGTGTTGTAGTGGAAATTGGAAATTGCGTGATTTTTTATATTTGCAATGACTACTAAATATATCGATATTGCTAGCCAATTAAAAACACTATTACGAAAATAAAAACAATTAGCATCACCCACGGATATTAATACCAAAACCAAACAGTGGGTGAAAGGGTGTGGGTGAGAGGGTAGCGCCAATCAAATTGGAGCCGTGGGTGAACGGTTACCGAACCGTGAATGTAAATCTTAGACTTTTACAAACGGCAGCATGAGTCATGGTAGTACATCACATCCGTGGCTAATCTTTATTTTTGACCGTGCCTAATGTATTTTTCTGTACTAGTGGTTCTTATTTTCGTAATAGTGAGTTCTAGGCCATCGACCATGCATTAAATCATATACTGCAAATTCTGTGTATATATTTTGCTTTCTGGAACTTACAGAATTTATCTTCAAGTGAGCTTGATGTATCCTTAAGGTTATATATAGCCCATAACTCACTATTAATTAGGACGTATTACACATGTACATATTATCTTATTAATTTATAAACTTAACAAGATATGAGGAGGGTTCAATGCCTCCATTTTTCATGCCTCCACCATGCCTCCATTTTTAAAACTTTAATAACTCAAAATTTAAAACTTAGAAAGTCAAAATAAAACCGTTGGATATGATCTACAACATTTTATCTATGCGCTCATAAAAAATTATCACATTTTGATTTTGTTTTTATGTGAATCAATAAGTTCAAAAATCAACGTCTAGAAATTATCCTCATTAGTACATTTTTTACAAGCTCTTGATGACAACCAAAACAAAATTGAAATGTCATAATTTTTTACACGTGCATAGATAAATGTTGTAGATCATATCCAACGGTTTTATTTTGACTTTCAAGTTTTAAATTTTGAGTTATTAAAGTTTTAAAAATGGAGGCATGGTGGAGGCATGAAAAATGGAGGCATTTGAACCCTCCTCACAAGATATATTGCATTTTTCTTGTCCCCATTGTTGACAACTCGTGAGTGTGTTTATCCAGGTTGCTCAGATAATTAATCATGCTTTTTTACAAGCTTCACAATCTTCACATTCATATAGTACTGCAACGAGCCGGTTCGGTCTGAGCTAAACCAAGCTTATGGCTCGCTCGTTGTCCTCGTTTTGACAATGAGCAAGCCATGAGTGAGACAATATTAGAGTTCGAGCTGAAAAAGTGGCTTGTGGATCGCTCGTTTTGGCATTGAGCAAGCCGAGCCATCTCATGAAAGCTCGTGGGCCAAATATTAGATAATTAATGTATAATGTCCACCCAATTGGTAAGTTTGCACATAGCTAAATACACCAAAAAAATACAGAAATTAAGGAAATTCATAGATATTAAATTATGCATAAATTAATTTACAAATTCTAGAATAAATAAACATCACAGACCAAATTCATGCAATCCGCAACCATATTCAAGAAAATAAATAATAAAACCATCAAACAAAACATCGTTTGCATCATATATTCATTTCCATATCTTTAGCAGTACTCTTAATTCAAGTGCAACAAAGTAAATCAACTACCATAAATTAAATTTGCAACTAACTTCATACATACCAAAATACTAAATTTCAAAATTCATACAAACATATTTCACAAAATAAATTCAAGTATACCAAATTCACACAAATTCGTACTTGGACTGACTAGCTCGTCAGCTCACGAGCGGGCTAGGTCCCAGCTCAAACTTGTTAATTCTGGACCGAACTAGTTCGTTAACAGCTCGGTCCACTAATGAACAATTTATTAGTGAGCTAGTTAGATGCGAGCCACGATTGAATGATTCATGTAAATTAACTTGATATGCAAATATTAAATTCATATGTTGTTGTTAGAATCGGCATATACCTGGAGTAGTGTGCAATTCCAAAACTTGTAATAGTTATAGAGCACAGATTATATTGTATATTTAAATTTCGGTTCATCTTGAAATTTACCTCTAAATTTCATTATTCCCTTTTTTGTGAAAGAAACCAAGTATTCATTTTATTATGTTTAATTCTAGTTTACACTTCATGGCGCACTGCCCACTGCTCACTTACACAAGTTCAGATCGCATATCTACATCCAGGTCCAGCTGCTCATGTGTACTAATTAAACAATAAATGAAATGACGTGTAAGTACGTAATACAATTATTGGATTGGGAAATAATCTTCCACTTCTTACGAAATAAATTTGTGCCTCCTAAGTTACCTTTGTTTTTGAAAAATGTTCATTTCACAAAGCCATCGTAATAATCATTGATTTCATAGTTCCATAAATACACTGCGTGACTGCGTCTATTTGAAAAAAAAAAAAATATATACGCACATGTCATGCATGATGCTTTCAGATGGTATGTGGCTTTCTGACCTCTTATTGAGTTATGACCATTTTTATCATGTACAAGCGTTCCAAGTTCCAACTAGAGGTATATTTAGTTGAAAGAACCCTGAAGAAAGGTTTTATTTGGTACGTTATTTTCTTTGAGTACATATAAAAATAATAAATACTAAAGCAGTATTTATTATCTGTTTTTGAAATATAAATTAGCTATTTCCTTTCATTTTGTAAATTTAGTATGGTGAGAATTTCTTCTTTATTTTTACTATGTTGTCCTTTTATCAGATTATTTGTTTAATTTAAGATGAAAATAATTAATTAATAGTTATTATGGTGGAGAACATCATAACAAAATATAAAAAAAAGTACCATAACAAGACTCCAAAAAAGTGAGGTCTTGTCATTTAGAAAAGCCTAGAGATACTCGGCCAATCAAATTTATGGTTTTTTTTTGTCAATTATAACCAAAATAGTTGTATCGGCAAAACAGACCTCAATGTGTATGAGCCATAAGTTCATTCAAAAATTAAGTAATTAAAAACTAAATATCTAGAATATCATTCACATCAAATAAAAATCAAAAGCAAGCGATGAATGTCAAATGTGTTATCCAATTCTATAATTTAGAGATTCACGCCATGTATTGTTACTCTTCAGTTAGTATTATTTGTGTGTGGGAGATGCAGATTCAAAATCAAACTCTACCCAAGTATACGCAATAAAACGAAAAACATGACTTAATCCTTTCTTTCACTCAAAGAAAAAGTAAAAATACTATTTATATTTCTATTAATTAATGGCATTTATCTCATAAGAACTAAGAAAGAACAAAAAAAACAAACAACAAAGATTACAATATATAAATGACAGACAAAATATACGAAAACCAAAACATGATAGAAATACATAATACTAGATCAATATAATAAAAAGTAAAGAGTGAGGCTATGATACTATGCATATTGATCTGTACTATGGATTAACATCGTCATTTTCATATCCAAACAGTCGATCTGAACCGTTTAACATGATCTTCGAATGAAAATTAATGTACTTAAAGACTAAATTTTATATAATTTAAAAAAAATTACTATATTTTTAAATAGGTAGAAACTCACTACTACTGACGAATGACCTAGAATTTTAGATCATATATTTTTAACATGATCCTAATTACGTGGATCCAACCAAATACAACTTATTTGATTCTTTTTCATGGCATTGTGTTCCTAATTATGTGGATCCAACCAAATACAACTTATGTATTTTATAATTGATATTATGCATTATATCAATTGTCAAGATGAAAATGACAACAAAGGTGTATTAACTACAGTTTCTTTTAAACAATTAAAGTTTAAGACTTGTTAAAACAAAATATCAAATTACACATTGATAACATCTGCCATTTTTTATATCTTGTTTTCTAATATATTAATTGCTATGTTTATTTATTTAACAAGATATCTGTAATATACGTGACAACATGTTTTTGTTCAATTATTTACTGTTTCAATTTAACCTTTTATTTTATTATATCGAATTAAAATGTTTTCAACGGTAGCATATCAACATCAAAAGATCAAAGTGGTGTGACCAAAGCCTTGGTTCTAACATTCATTTTTATAATTTTCAAAGTTCAAATTGTCGATCTGAAGTCTCAACATATTCTCCATATTAAAATGTGCTTCCAGACCAAATTTTACATTCTTTGGAAATTGTTTACTATTTTTTATGGATATTATTTTTCATTTTTTTATTATGAAAAACAGTGATTTGGAAAGTCAATTATTTCTCTCATGTGCATGAAATAATAAGATCACACAAATAATAGTTGACGTAATTCATCAGTATTAATTTTGCATTATATTTTGAAATTAAAGAGACTGGTGAATTTAATTACAAAATTTATATCGAAACATCATATACTTTTTAAGATATAATTAAAAAAAGGATCAGCATTGGAACATTTTTTTTTGACGGAGCTGGTCCATTACTTTTTCGTGAAAATTTAATTATGGAATTTAGGAAGACTTAACTTTCTCTGAATTCATTGTGCAATTCGTAGCTCACTGTTAAACTTTTATTTATTATGCATAAAGGTTATGTATGCACAATAATTAGAAGAGAGCTGGTGAAAGTCCTATCACTATCCAAGCTATATCTTCCAGCTCAGCGTGATAGAACTTTGACCCCCAACAATTAATTATGGAGGAGGCGAATGGTGAAATGAGGGGGCCACACTAATGATCAATATAAATACAAATGTAAAGGTCGTTTTGTTGAAGTTGAACCAAAACTCTGCCATTCACCAAAAAATATTAATGGAAGAAGCCCACATAGTTGTAGATCTCGAAGCCTCTCCATCAGAATCAATGCAACCTAAACTCGACAGGGGAAAAAAAAAAATCGAGGAAAAGCACTTCACCATAAAGAAAAAAACCCAGATAGTTGTAGATCTCGAAGCCTCTCTCCAACGTGAACTCGACACATTATGGGGCAATGCAAACGAGGCAGAGAACTTGACCATCTTTCGCACACCAGATAACATTTCCAAAAACAAGAAGAATCTCTTTGAGCCCTCTGTCATCTCCATCGGCCCATTCCACCATGGTAAAAAGCACCTCCAAGCCTTAGAGGAGCAAAAAAGGCGGTTCTTGCGGGATTTCTTGTCCCGTAAGGACCACATAAGTTTGGATCTCTGTATATCAGAGATGGAGTTGCTGGAAACGAGAACGAGGAGGTGTTATAGTGAAACGTTGATGTTTGACAGCAATGCATTTGTCAAGATGATGCTGCTTGACGGATGCTTCTTGATCGAGTTCTTCTCAAAACTCATCGAAGGAAATTGGAATTCAACTCCGGAGGTTGGCTGGAATTGTCATTTCATAGTTCGTGATTTGCTACTTCTAGAGAACCAAATTCCCTTCTTTATAGTTGAGAAGTTGAACGAGCTGATTGGTTTTAATGAAGAATATAAAATGTTTTTTGCTAAATTCATTGCTATTTGTTTGTTGCCCAAAGACTACATATTCCGAGACCCTCCAGCTGAAACTCCAGACACCATAGACTCCATAATTGCAGACCCTCCAGCTGAAATTCCAAACCCTCCAGCTGAAATTCATCATTTGGTCCATCTCTGCTACCACTATTTAGTGCCCAACCCAGACAAACCAGTTGTATTGAGTTCCAAATCATTTGATCTTACCAGAATGTTCAGTGAGAATAGAATTATCAAAGGTTTGATTCATCGGTTTCATTCAAGGCCGGTGCGCAGAGGAAGATCTCCTCATTCGACTTCTCGAAGCTTGTCAGAGGCATTGCCAAATTCTACCGGGAGTATGTCCTCCGTGGTGATCCCTTCTGCCACTGAGCTCAAACTAAAGGGCCTGAAATTCAGACCAAAGAGCAAACCGAGACATAAGCTTGACATATCATTTGAATATGGTGTCTTAAAAATCCTACACTAAAAATCGTCGATTCCACTAAGTCTATTTTCGCAAACCTTATAGCATTTGAACATTCCAAACATGGCAAAAATCATTCACCCTTTGCAAGCTTTGTAGCATTTTTGGATAATCTAGTCAACACACCATATGATGTGAGAATATTACAAGAGTGCGGAATCATTGAGAACTGCCTAGACAGTGAAAAGGAGTTGGCTTATTTCATCAACCAGGTCGGCGAATGTACAGGTTTTGTGACAAATCACTATTTGGAAGAAATAAAACGGGAAGTCAACAGATACATTGTATCAAACTGGGACCTATCAAGGTGGAAGAGGCAGCGAGCAAAATTGATTCGTGAATACTTTAGCAGTCCGTGGAAAGCAATTTCTGTCGTCGCTGCTTTCATACTTCTAGTTCTTACATGTGTACAAACTTTCTATGCAGTTTATGCCTACAAATTTCCCCCGAGCTCATGATGCTTTTAACTTTCACTGTACTATTCGAGGCTTCTAAACTGAACAAGAGAAAAGTGGCGTTACCATGTATGTTCGGAAGGAGTTATTTTTTAAATTGTTTTTTTTTTCTTCCTTGTTTGTCAATTGTTATTCCTTTTAGTGTTCTATCTTGTCTGTCTTTTATTTTATGATTTGCTACGAAGTTTTATTCAAAAGCACCTTGTAATTCTTGCACTATATATATATCATTGGTTTCCTTTACTTTGTTTCTTTTATTATTCAATTTTGAAGGTCATTTCAGCACCGGCTACAGGCATGTATTGTCTTTTTTCAGAAACTTGGCAGTTTCTGCCAAGGTGATTTAAGCCCAAGTTATTTAGTTGTTAACTTTAATTAATGTCGTTTCTAAATAATAAATACTTTTATTATTTAGTTATTTTAAATCTTTATTTATCATATATTTAAATTCATTAAAATATTAAATCCGAAATTAAATAATTTATTAAAAAAAAATCTGGATATGGACATTTGATAGGTTAAAGTCAGAAAAAAGTTCTGAATTAGAACTGTAGACTTCTGTCGACTAATTTAATCATAATTTTCACTTGAAAATTCAATTAATTTCGATACATTGGAATCATAACATAAAAAGCCTACGACTTTTTTTGTTCGGCCAGAATCCAAATTCGGAATCTTTCACTTTGAATATAATTTTAAAAAATCACACTTTCTTCTATGTTTTGTATAATGTTTTGACAAGCTATAAAATCTATATATAGAAAAAAATAACATGTTTTCTGTAATGCTTTGTCCATGACTCATCACACTTCCGACAGGGGCTTGCATCCGTCGAAAGTTAAACATCTCCACAATCAATAAACTATTTTCACGACCAATTCAAGTAAACAGTAGGTTATCGAGAATGAACTGAAAGGAACAAAGAAATGACTACGTTCTTTCCCCTTTCTCTCGGCAAAGAAGTGGAAGCAAATAAAAGCACATAAAAGGAGACTCCATGACTTGCGCAACTTTTGTCCACTACAGTTACGAAACATTTTTTTGTATCTCGGTATCTAAGTGTTATGTGTGCATCTCTATTATCAATTCAAATTATGGTTATTGTATATATTTGGAGTTTTGAGTTATTCAAAAGTTCAATTATTCGATAATACTTTGTGTTTCTTGAACACTCATTTAAAATTTTATTTTATAATAACTATTCATGCTTATAAATTATCACACAAGCTTTAAAATAATATTTTCTTTAATGTAAATTGCGTTTAAATATTATTGCTAAAGTTTCTACATTTTGAAACTATTATTTTCCTGAAATTCCTATTAGAAAATACTTATTCTACTAATTTTTAGATCTTGTCCACAAAGGTCCCTATCCAGGGACTGCGTTCTAAACAACTTATTTTTGTCGTAATACAGTCCTTGAAACCTGTATGACCCGAATTTTGCACTACAGACTCCGTTATTTCTGCGATTTAACTATCTGAGTACTATGTTTTCTGACTAAGACCCCAAACCGGTTAAATATGCATACGTAATCTGATATATTTGTGTGGATTAATCCAATCATTTTTGTACTGTTGTTTTGAATAAATCAATTATAGGGAAAAGCCTCGTTAAATAATCGGTTATTGAGCTTTATAGCTGACCCCATTTTGTTTTTAGTTTATTTATGTTTGCGACGTAAGTTGACGGACTGTTGAATGGATACTAGGATCTTTTTCTGTCGTTACGTGTCCGGTCTGTCGTCCGGGTCCGGGGCATGAAAAATTAATTCCTTGTTTTTCAGAAAACGATAGATGAATACATTCTCTAAAAGCTCCAAATGATCTCTCATGAATTAAGCAAGCTTATATTCGTGGGTTGTGCCCTTGTTAAGATGGGATCAAAATCCATAGTCTCTCTCTAAGAAAAACAAGACCCTGTTTTTAGAGAGATATTAAATCAGTAATATTCTCCGATTATATGCAGCTGAATTCTTAATTAAACTCTCTCAATTTTGCAAACGTTGTATATAGAGAAAATTTTCCTATTGAATTTGATGGCAAATCAAATGACGTGGAATGCCCATAATTGGACGAGCTGGAAAGCCCATTGCTCTCTCTGGCTGTACTGCCTCTCTGATCTGTCACTTCTTTTAAAGGCCCACGCTCAGAGAGTACTACTGCTGTAATTTAACATATGCCCAAGTGCTAACAAAAAAAATAAAGAAAACAACATAAAAAATAGTGATGCTTCATTGTTAATGAATTTAATATATGTTGTTTTATTTACCTCAACTATATTGCATAAATCAAGTATCCTCGTCATATCTCGAATTTTGACCCTCTGGAAGGTACTTAAAATTGATTTTTCGCACCTTTAGTTAGTTCGTCAATTTACATCGCCAATAAAAATAAAAATAAAAACATAAGATCCATGTTAAGTGATAGCATAATTTTTCATGTAACGTGACAACATAATTTTGCATAGGTAGTTTAGGTTGTGGTGACAGCATACTTACCAAACACTTAGAACTGGAATTTACATATGAAAAATTCTATGAATTAATTTCTAGCTAGAAATGTTCTATTTAGGGTTTTGTGTAAGGCTTGTTTAGGGGGTTTTGTGTAAGTGTTATTATTCGAAAGAGGCGGTATTATCATGCCAGTTCTAGTTCGTTCTGAAATAATACAAGGATAGGAATTATGGAGCCTAGCAAGTGTTTTGACCCCTGGTACTTCAAAAACACCGCCGCTCCGTGCCAACTCTGCTATTCCTTGTATACCAAGCTACTTTGGCTACACCTAGCTCTTTATTAAGTAGAGCTACTGAGCCACAGCTTCATGCCACATGAAAAAAAGAGCAGCTTTCGATTCAGGTAGCATTCCGACGAAACAAGATTTTTTTTTTTTTGAGTTAAGGTTGGAGGTCAAGCTACGTACCCAACTATCTAATACCGTTGTAATATAACAAAAGACTTCTCCCATTCGCGTTTGGAACCCATGACCTCCCACATAGAGATCATGTTCGTTCTTTGAAAACATGATATTTGTATATATATTTCTATTGTATAGACAATATTTTGTAATCCATACTAAAGCCCATTTCGCACATCAAAACCTTTATTTATACTTCAAGATTTATGATCAAATTTTATACAGATTGTAACAAAGAATCTCCTGATTGATATTCCTTCGATCATTAGGACCAAATTATCTATGAAAAATGCATCCAAACCTTGGAGCTACATAATCCATACGTTTCAGTCATTTTTCCCTCTATAAAGGGAATCGTTAATGACAAACTGTTGTCCTGCTTGCCTTATGTATTTTTTTAATCGTTAATTGTTAGGCATGTGTGACAAGCTCAATTAATTAATCAATATTCAATTTTTTAATCTGTTAATAAATATTTAAGTTTAGAAAGTAAAGGGCTCACATTCTATTCCATGAGATTTAGTTTTGGTACTTCTGAATTAATAAGGGCTGCAGTTGTATGAACAAGTTGGGAATGGGCCCATGTAGGCCCATGTAAGCCCAATACTTTTGAATTACCATAGGATGATGTCTGATCTGTCGGTAATGGATCACCCATTATGGAGGATGATCATAGACAAACATCATAATTACCACAGTTCTAATCTTTTAATAGACTGGTCCATAATCCATTATAGTATCCGCAAGGATTAATTAATTAATTTTAAATTTTAATAAATATTCAATTCTATTCCATGAGATTTAGTGTTGGTTGTTTTGAATTCTATAATGGCTGCAGTTGTATGAACAAGTTGGAATGGGCCCATGTAGGCCCAATACTTTTGAATTACCATAGGATGCTGTCTGATCTGTCTATAATGGATCACCCATTATATGGAGGATGATTATAGACAAACATCATAATTACCACAGTTTTAATCTTTTAATGGACGTTGTCGGCCCTGTTGTGGGGGTGTGACAATTGATATATAAACTATGATTACCATTAATTTATAACCATATGGATGTCTCATTATCAATTTTTTAATCGGAACAATGGCCTAGGATTGTTGGAAAAGTTAGATACTACACCAATAATATAGGCTTCAACCGTACCTAACTTCAAATAAGGCCCACTTTGGTCGATACGCTTTAGTAAAGAAATAGTGAACCTCTTAAGCTGTAAACTATTTCACACCTTAATTTGTGATTCTTCTTTAAATGAAATTTTGTTTATTTTTTCTTATTATCAGTAATATTTGTTTTGCTGGTCACGGATCGCGCCACTGGACATTTTAGATTATTTGTTCTGGGGACAAAATTATTGGATAGGCTAAATTCGTTGGGCTTCACACGGGCTTGTAGACTACTGGACCTAAATCCTAGATGAATTTTGCTCTAGCAAGTCACACCTACCTTTAGGCCTTTAACACACTTGATATGTTCGATTAAATGCGCCACTACCTTCATCCTTCATCCAGATAAGGTTCAGGGGTGAAACTAGAAATTTTTGATAAAAGAGGTTAGAAAATTAAAATACACAATGTGGTGTGAAAAACTAAAATTTGATTATTATTTAGGGGCCTGGACTATATAGAAAGTTCTGAAAAAATAAAATTTAATCAAATTTCAATATAAATAACTAAAATTTTAAAATCATAGGGGTGACTTAGCCACCTTTCCAATGCATTGAGATCCGTCCCTGATAAAGTTATAAAGTGCGGATCTTAATAGCCATATTAAACCTCAAGTAGTGGAGTAGAACTATGGTGTTCATAAGCTCATCAATTTTTTTTCCTGAACTTAACTTTAAATGGATTCAAACTATTGAAACTGATTTACTTTACAAAAATTCATCCAAATTAAGTTATATAAGATCCAATATATGCAAAAATGAGTGCCCATGTGATTCATGACATGATACATTTTGGCTACTAAAGGCCTCCAACATTGCATCTCCAATAATAATACATCGAACAACATCTTTGTGCATACATAATCAGGAAATATAAATTCTTCTTAAAAAAAATTCGTCCAAAATTATAAGAAAGTATTTAGACATAAAAATAAGTTGAATCTGTATGGCTTAATACAAATCACTGAAAATCATTTTCATTAAAAAAAATTATTGTATCTTATATGAATTTACCGTATTTCATTATAATTAGCAAAATTAGTATAATTTAGCGTAATTGAACATAATTGAACATAATTTAGCGTAATTTAATGTAATATAGTGTAATTCAATATAATTTCAAGTAATATAATGTATTTTAGTATAAATATGCTAATTATAAATGAAAAAAAGTAATCTAACAAATAATTTAAACAAAAAATTCGAATTTTCAGTGTTAGATTTCATTATCTTGCTCTTCATAGTGTCTCTTAAATAAAAAAAAATAAAAAAAACTGGCCAGAAAATGGTCAGTTTGGACATTTTTGGAAAAACTTAGGTATTCTGGGTATAATTATTGATTTGTAATTAACTTTGGATATTAATAAAAATGTTAGAGGATATTAGATGAAATTTGATTGACTCTATTTCATTGTCAATTTTTTTGGCACAACCTAGCGAGTAAGAATTACACATCTTTGTTAATGTAAATGTTTGCTTAACTAAATTTACAATAATGCTATTTATTAAGCAAACCCTAAAAAAAAAAAAAATTGGACCGAATTGGCAATTCGGTCCGGAGTCTTTTTCGGATTTTCTGCGGCCACCTTTCTAAAATTTTGTGAAATCAACAGGGACCGAATTGCCAATTTGGTCCCAAAAAAAAAAAAACCAAGCGGACCGAATTGGCAATTCGGTTCTTATGTTTTTTGTAAAAAAAAATAATCATGTTAGTTTAGTAAAAATATTTTTTTTAATTATGTTTTTAAAATAAAATCGAGCTTTATGCCCCCAACAAACGTTTCTTTTGTTACAATCTTTGGCATACGTGAATAATGTCAGACCATGTGTAATTTGGCATCAGCTTGAGATGCTTATTCAACTTGTGTATGGGGGCCCCTCTAGGAGTATGCCAATCACAACAAATTGATTTATACCAACTGATTTTTTCCACAAAAAGGCTATATCCAATTAAGAATCTGACACTACTAGAATGGGATCTTTTTCCGTGGGCAGAAAATGGCTTCTTCCGTGGGCTTACGCACGGAACAAGCCCTGAAATTGGTTTTTCCGTGCGTTACCCTCGGAAAAAGGCCGTCGCAAAAGCCCTCGATGGAAATACCCAGTATTTCCGAGGGGGCCGATGGAAATACTATTTTCCGGCTTTTTCCATGTGCTTGCCCATGGAAAAACTACGCACGGAAATACTTTTACATCCGACCCTTGGACTTGTTATTTCCAAGGGCAACGTCTGTGGGTCCCACCATATTTATTCCAAGGCAAGCAAACATGGGCCCCACAGAGTATTTCCAAGGCTATCGAATGTGGGACCGATTGTAGTATTTCCGAGGGCCGCATATGTGGGACCCACAGTAGTTTTTCCGAGGGCAGAGTACGTGGGACCCAACGTAGTATTTCCGAGGGCAGAGGACGTGGGACCCACCGTGGTATTTCCGAGGGCAGAGGACGTGGGACCCACCGTGGTATTTCCGAGGGCAGAGTACGTGGGACCCACCGAAGTATTTCCGAGGGCAGCATGTGGGACCCACCAAAGTTTTTCCGAGGGCAGCATGTGGGACCCACCGAAGTATTTCCGAGGGCAGAATGTGGGACCCACCGAGTATTTCCGAGGGCAGCATGTGGGACCCACCGAAGTATTTCCGAGGGCAGAATGTGGGACCCACCGAGTATTTCCGATGGCAGCTTGTGGGACCCACCGAAGTATTTCCGAGGGCAGCATGTGGGACCCACCGAAGTATTTCCGAGGGCAGCATGTGGGACCCACCGTAGTATTTCCGAGGGCAGCATGTGGGACCCACCGAAGTATTTCCGAGGGCAGCATGTGGGACCCACCGTAGTATTTCCGAGGGCAGCGTATGTGGGACCCACCGAAGTATTTCCGAGGGCAGTTATCGTGGTCGTTTTTCCATGGATATACCCACGGAAATAAATTGAATGACATTGTAGCAGCATGCTCTCATCTACAATCCTCCCCTTACCAATCAGGTACAATACTCCCTGTACCAACCAGGTACTGTATTACATTCCCCACTAAATCCCATTCAAACACATATAGAACAACACATCCTAAGTTAAAATGGGAAGATCCCAAGTTAAAAAAAGAAAATTAACACATCCTAAGAAAATGAACACAACCAAGTAAATTAACACATCCTAAGTTTACCCCACAAAGTAGGAGAAACTTTAAATAAGCATTAACATGACGTAGTCTTCATACATTGTACCAAAATATGTGCAGAAAACATAACAACATCAGATCTATATTGCACTTACACTTCCAACTATACCAAAATATACCCACTACCACTACTATACCAAAATATACCATATTGGACCTATAACTATACCAAAATATACATACCAGTAGTTAACCTAAATTCAAAAGATAACTTACCCCAAGTTCGTTCATTTGTTAGAACTGGTAAAACATGTCCGAAGAGCAAAAATGTCCAATTTTCTGCACTAGAAGGGATGGTTCCCATTGTAGGCAGAATCCCCGCACCATTGGCCCATTGCAGCTTCATTTGTGGGTACGTCATCTACTCCAGCATTAGCTTGATTTAAGAGTGCTTGGAATCCCTGATTTGGCTGTATAGGAGAAGCATTACCCTATTTATATCACATGGAAAAGAAACAACATGTTATTGTTATGAATGTGTATTTTGCATAGTTTGTTTTGAGTCAGAAAAGGAGTCTAGTACCAACAACACCCTCTACTAAGTAATATTATCATCAGGACCCCTAATTAACCATCTAACACAGTGGCAGATTCATGTAATGCGAGAAAGTCAATTCCATTAGAACAAACTACTCCATATTAACATATCAACTATATCTGCATCCATGCTGAGGTAACCCAAACTAAGATAGAAAGGATGTCAAAGAAAGGCTGTCAAAGGAAAAAGGTAAAATTGACCATTACACCCTCTATATATCTTTATCCCTTCACTAGAAAGGCTGTCAAAGAAAAATAGGAATTTTGCCTTGTTCTTATGTAGCTTACGATGAGATAAGAAAGCAAAGACATTTTAAAGATTGGTGCAAATAAAAGAGCAAAATAACTTTGTACTATAAGCTTTTGAATCACTCTAATCACACTAAATAACTGGATTTATGTAAAACTGAGGTAGAACTTACCCGGGAGTTGCCCGTCTGCATGTGTGAAGCTACTTCCTGAGTTGGTTGAGTGGGACCTTGACCCTAAGGATTGAATAAGCAAGCCCAAGTGTTATAACTTGGAGTTGACAAAATCAGATATGATTTGTAACATTTAATGGATATACTTAAGTCAAAAGTGTTACCTGAAAATTAGGTAAATTCCCAGTAGCACCTTGCTGAGTTCCCGAAATGTTTCCTTGAACCTAAGTTAAACAATGCCAACGATCCAATTTTAGTGTGACAATATATCTCAATGAAAACGACAATAACAACAGTAGCAACTAAGTTGGACCCAAATATGTTTTGAATGCAATTTTCAGCACATGCTTTCAGTTGCGACAAACAAGTATATCAGTAACCTACATGCAAACGTAGTGAGATATTAAAGTCTGTCATCACATCAAATAAAATAAGGGAATTAATTTAGCCATCAAGTTGGTGTTAAATTACCAGTGGATTGGGCCCTTGTGTCCCAAACATCGAGAATAATTGGTTGATATACATTTGATAAGATGCTAGTTCTCTTTTCATCTCAGCCCTATCCTCAGCTTGACGGCGATCACTGATGTCTAAGAGTGATTGTACTTCCGTGCGAGAGAAGCTTGCCTGCACTCCATTGGTTGTCACTCCAGAAACAGTAACTGAAGATGCTGTGTGCTTGGGCCTGGATCGATTGGTTGCTGTTTGCGCCTTCCCATCAACCATACTTCCAAATCCTACGACCCTACCATGGCTTGCATTATTTTTAGTCTAGGGTTTACGGATTTCATAGACACCTTATATAGGAGTTGGCTACGGTGCTACGCGTAGCATAGAGAGTCTCCGTGCTATGGTTTAATATTTGAGTTTTCAAAATTCTAACGGTGTATCCGAACGGTTCAACATGATCTCCATATGAATATGTACTTGCAAACCAAATTTTACATTTTTTAAAATAAATTTACTATTTTTTTAGATAAGTAGAAAATCACTTAATCTAAAAATTCTGTACCATTCAGAATACGGTTTAAAAAACGGCCTATACTCATATAGCACTGCTATAGCGCGTAATAGCGTGCTATAACGCTATATCTTCTATAGCCCGAAAACACTGTAAGCACGTTATAGCACGCTATTTAGAAACTTACAAAATCGGAAAACACTTTTGAGATTTTCTTGTATTAGTACTGTGTTTTTCCAGCTTTCCACTTTGGTTACTAATACATACATGTGAATGTGATAAAGGAAAGATGGCTATATATGCAACCCGTGACTGGATATGCAAGCTGTCATTCCGTCTTGTAGCTACTAGATATTTTATATTCTACGCGTGAAGACCCCACTCAGACGGAAATAATGACCAAGTATGAAAGTTGGTACATGCATGGGACCCGAATTGAGAATCATTTTGCACTCAGAAGTCAGAACGCTCTCACAACACACTATTGGACTTAGAGAAAAAAAGTGCGTTCACAACACACTATTGGACTTATTTTGCTCTAAAAATGAAATATATCTACTGCAAAATCTGTATAACATTAACATATATATATGATCTATCTTCTACGTACTAATATGTTATTGCAATCAATAAATAATAGATGGGCCAATATGTCATCTTTGTCCTCGTCAGCAAAAACATAGCATGTGCGTTTTAATTAAGTTATAACATGTGTCCTACTTTTTTGTTACAAGGCCCTTAGGCCAATTAATGATAGGGACGGTTGGTCAATTAATGATAAAACTGGTTGACAGGACATCTGGAAATGTATGTACTAGACTTAATTAGTATCAAGAAGACTTAATTAAAGAGTCAACACTCAATATAAGAGGGTAGTTCAACATTATTAGTTGCAAAGGGGCAATTTATTAATTACAAATCCATTATAAACGTCACTTTTGAAAACACTTCGAATTCTTGATTGAGATAACAGGCCTACTCGGAGGCCTCTAGTTCCAGTGCAATACATTATTAATTGCAAAGGGACAATTATTATTTTTTTTTCTCACTTTTGAAACATTAATTATTGAGATAACAAGTTATAATTTTTCTGACATGTAAATCCACTATTTCACAGCTTTGTGATTCTTTTATTTTAAATGAAATTTTGTTTTATTTTTATGAGTAATATTTGTTTTGCTGGTCACGGATCGTACCACTGCACATTTTTTATTTTAGTGGGCTTCACACGGGCTTGTAGACTACTGATATGTTCTAGATGATAGTTTGCTCTAGTAAGTCACACCTACCTTTAGCCCTTTAACACTTGATATGTTCGATTAAATGCGCCACTACCTTCATCCTTCATCCAAATTAGGTTATGAGTGCGGATCTTAATTAATAGCCATATTAAACCTCGAGTAGTGGAGTAGAATTAGGATGTTCATAAGCTCATCAAATGTTTTTGGTGAGCTTAATATTAAACCACGGATTTAAACTGATGAAACTGATTTACTTCACAAATGATGCATTTACATCTAAAATTAATATATTTTGAAATTAATTTATTATAAAGTCAAATTGTAAGAAAGAAACGTTTTATAATTGATTTATTATTTTTTTTTACCAGTTGACGTTACACAAAATTAATTTCAAAATTTATAAATTTGACATGTAAATGTGTTACTCGTGAATTAGATATGTTTCAAAGGGTATGAATTCGTATTTAAAGTCCAGGTAATTTGAAGTTGACAGAAAGCTCACAAAAATATTGGTGAGATTAACAACACCCTAGTTCTACAGAACCAGATTTGCAGCTTTTTTAAGAGAAAAGTAGAATCCTGCTCTCCTCTCTCTATCTTATTTCTCTCGTTGAAATGCAGGACACTGCACGATTTCAGATCCAGTTCGGTAACGGACGGTAGAATTTCTAAGTCCAGACCATTCTTTAACCTTGCACGAATCTCAAAACAGACCCCATATATCTACAATAGAGACTCAACTTCAATCGCTCGCCTGAAATTGTATCATTTATTTGTAATTCGTTGCGATACCGGAAAGATACAGACTCTCTTTTCTACGAAAAAAGCAGCGGAACCGGTTCCCTAGTTCTCCCCATAAAGCTGTACGGCGAGCAAGCCGACACCAATAATTGTCTCTTTGCAATTAATAATGCTGAACTACCCTCTCCTATTGAGTGTTGACTCTTTAATTAAGTCTTCATTATATACTAACAAGTCCAGTACAGACATGTCCTGTCAACCAGTTTTATCATTAATTGGCCTAAGGGCCTTGTAATAAAAAAGGACACATGTTATAACTTAATTAAAACGCACATGCTATGTATTGGCTGACAAGGACAAATATGACATATAGGCCCATCTATTATTTATTGATTGCAATAACATATTTGTAGAAGATAGATCATATATGTTAAGTGTATCCAGATTTCATAGTGTATATATTTCATTTTTAGAGCAAAATAAGTCTAATATGAGATACAATTAATTTTTGATGAATTAGTTTGAGACACAAATGATTTACTGCAACAATAAAAAACTGCGAGGTTATATGCAAAATTTGATATTAATTGTATTTTTGCGTTTCAAAACTAATTCATCAAAGATTAATTGTATCTAATATGAGACTCATTTTTCTCTAAAAATGAAATATATATACTTCGAAATCTGGATACAGTTAACATATGTATATGATCGAAATTTTTTATTGGTAGTAATTAATAGAAAAGAAGAGAGACAAATGGTAAGATTACCGTAATATTTATATTGGTAGTAAGATCGGTAGAATTTCTACCGATCTAAACCAGTTTGTTTTTTTATTTTTTTATTTTTTCTAGTAAAATATATATATTTTTTACAAAAATAGATAAAGTATCTTTAAATTTAGATATATCAAAAATATTCCATCTATTTTTTGAAAAACTTTTCATATTTTACTAGAAATCAAATATAAGAATTCTCTCCATCTATACATCAGATAAAAAAAAAAAGTTAAGATCGGTAGAAATTCTACCGATCTTACTACCAATATAAATATTACTATAATCTTACCATTTGTCTCTCTTATTTTCTATTAATTACTACCAATAAAAAATTTCCTATATGATCTATGAATAATATATGGGCCTCTTGTCAGCCAATACATAGCATGATAGGGATGGTTGGTCAATTAATGATAAAAATGGTTGACAGGACATCTGGACATGTATGTACTAGACTTAATTAGTATCAAGAAGACTTAATTAAAGAGTCAACACTCAATAGGAGAGGAGGGTAGTTCAACATCATTAATTGCAAAGGGACAATCCATTAATTACAAATCCATTATAAACGTCTCACTTTTGAAAACACTTCCAAGGTTTGATTTAATTTTCTTTTCTTATTCTTGATTGAGATAACAAGCCTACTCGGAGGCCTCTAGTTCTAGCGCAGGTCATAATGAACCATTTCTTTGTGGGTTATAAAATAATGATAAATGTATATTAAATTACTTAGCAATACTAAAAGTAGTAGAAAGTAAGCAAAAATATATAATGAAAGAAATTTAGTTCCAGAACCACATTCTCCAAAATCTAGTTAAGAAAAAATGTAGAATTTCTATTTTCTTATGCATGAAGATTATGTATGCACAATAATTAGAAGAGAGCTGGTGAAGGTCATGTTACAGCTCCAACGTTATGGAGGAGGCCAACAGAACCAGATGTATCTATATGTTATTTGTAATGATTTTGAGATCATGTGCATAGTTTATTTGTAATGATTTTATTTTTACACCAGATCATTATACAATAATTTTGCAAAAGAAATAATTGTATTTCAAAAATTATTGTGGATGTGGGTTTTCTGAAAATAGCAAGTAAAAGTTTGATATAGGAATTCTAAACTATTATATGTATGCACATGCAATTGCTTTCATAACTAAGAAATACAAACTATATAACACAACCAAAAACTGTACGCATAACTTTGCTTGGTTGACTAATATATATATTTTTGTAAAGGAATTGAAATGATATATATTTAACTATAGTATTCATTTTAATATGTGTAGAATATTCTAACAATTAAAAAAATATGAACTTTTTGGTGGTCCTGCATATAAACTTCGTAAATATTATTAAATTAGATCAAAAACTATTTAATATTGCTTATTAAGTGATCTAAAAGTTCCTGGCATATAAAAAATATAATTTTTTTTAATTTTTTTAGATTACAGATTTTGTTGTTTAAAATCAATGATAAAATTTCAACATATGAAGGCGTGCATCAAAATATTTTCTATTATTTGTGTAATCTGAAACCTCAACATATTATGAAATTTACTTGATTTAATTAAGATTGTTTTTTCGAAATTATTATTACATAACTTAATTTATACTGTATTAGATATAATATTTTTGAAGCAAATCCCATGAACAATTCTAGTTTTATATAAGTTCAATTTAAACAAAGATACTAAATTTTTTATTATCGTTTAGGTTAATTTGATTGAATGATTCTATAAAATAATATATATGTTTTGTTAATTAAAATGCTTTAAGCCCTACTTCCGACATATTTTTATTTCTCATTTTTCTTCCTGGATGTCTTCCAAGTACTAAACAAATATATATTGATAAGGTTTCACTTTTGAAACATTAATTATTGAGATAACAAGTTATAATTTTTCTGACTTGCAATAAATTATTCCTACAAAATCCATTATAATTAAACGTCTCACTTTTGAAAACATTTCGAAGGTTTGATTTTTCTTTTCTTATTTTTGATTGAGATAACAGGCCTCTAGTTCCAGTGCAGGTCATAATGAACCATTTCTTTGGGGTATATATAATACAATGATAAATGTAGATTAAATTAGTCTTAGCAATACTCATCAGAAAGGTGTCCTCAAATCAATACTAAAAGAAGTAGAATGTAAGGAAAATATAGAATGAAAAAAATTTAGTTCAGAACCACATTCTCCAAAATCTAGTTAAGAAAAAATGTAGAATTTTTATTTTCGCGTTTTAAAACTAATTCATCAAAGATTAATTATAACTAATATTAGACTTATTTTTCTCTTAAATGAAATATATATACTGCGAAATTTGGATACAGTTAACATATATGATCTATCTATATGTTATTGCAATCAATAAATAATATATGGGCCTATATGTAATATCTGTCCTTGTCAGCCAGGACATGTCTGTACTAGACTTAATTAGTATCAAGAAGACTTAAAGAGTCCAGTCTCCATAGGAGAGGAGGGTAGTTCAACATCATTAATTGCACGTCATAATGAACCATTTCTTTGTGGGTTATAAAATAATAATAAATGCATATTAAATTAATTAGCAATACTAAAAGCAGTAGAAAGTAAGCAAAAATATATAATGAAAGAAATTTAGTTCCAGAACCACATTCTCCAAAATCTAGTTAAGAAAAACGTAGATTTTTTATTTTCTTATGCATGAAGATTATGTATGCACAATAATTAGAAGAGAGCTGGTGAAGGTCATGTTCCAGCTCCAACGTTATGGAGGAGGCCAACAGAACCAGATGTTGGCAATGGAATACATATAGATTAAATTAACTCTTGTTATTTTACTCGGTTACTATAACTGTGCATAAATCGCCTGTTTCAATGTTTTACTTTTGGAGATCTGACACGGTTTTTTGTAAGAACAGTCTATATTAATTATAGAGTGAGTCTATGGTACTATGCATAGCACAGATTGATCCGTACTACGGATCAATATTTTCATTTTCAAAATTCTAACGGCCGATCCGAACCGTTCAACATAATTTTCATATGAGAATATACTTGTGGGCTAAATTTTTTAATTTTTTGAATTTTTTTACTATTTTTTAGGTAGGTAAAAAATCACTGTTTTTGGATGGTCCAGAATTTTCAGATCAAGTGACTATCTTAAAATATAGTAAACAGATTTGAAAAAATATAAAATTTAGTCTACAATTACATATTCATGTGGAGACCACATTGAACGGTTCGGATCGACCATTAGAATTTTTCAAATGAAAATATGACTCCGTAGTACAGAATTATCCGTGCTATGCATAGTATAAAAACGTGGCTAACAAGGACAAACACTTCGAAGTAAAATCATGTCCTGTCAACCAGTCTTATCATTAAAACGTGGCTAACAAGGACAAACGTTATAACTTCATAGTAAAAACGCACGAGAACGGAGTAGGTCCGATGGCCATCGGACCTACTTTTAGGTTCAATGAGCATGATGACTGTCCGATCTAATTTAAGATTTGTGTGCACGCAAATTGAAACAGAGATGCACGAAATTTAAAGCGTTCTGCACGAATGTTAAAGAAAATTGACGGTGATTAAACCCGTCGAACCAGAGTAGGTCCAATGCCCATCGGACCTACTCTCAAGTGAAAACGCACATGCTATGTATTGGCTGACAAAGGCAAATATATATTACATATAGGCCCATCTAGTATTTATTGTTTGCAATAACATGTTAGTAGAAGATGGATCATATATATATTTTTCGTAGTGTATATATATTGATAAGGTTTCACTTTTGAAACATTAATTATTGAGATAACAAGTTATAATTTTTCTGACTTGCAATAAATTATTCCTACAAAATCCATATAATTAAACGTCTCACTTTTGAAACACGTCGAAGGTTTGATTTTTTTTCTTTTCTTACTTTTGATTGAGATAACAGGCCTGCTCGGAGGCCTACTATTCAGAATCAATACTAAAAGCAGTAGAAAGTAAGCAAAAATATATAATGAAAGAAATTTAGTTCCAGAAACCACATTCTCCAAAAACTATTAGTTAAGAAAAAAAATTAGTTATGAATTTAGGAAGACTTAACTTTCTCTGAATTCCTTGTGCATTTCGTGGCTCACTGTTAAACCTTTTTATTTCAAGGTTATGTATGCACAATAATTAGAAGAGAGCTGGTGAAGAACATGTTCCAGCTTCAACGTTAACGTCAGCTTAGTTGGGGGTGGACCCATCACTCACTTATGGAGAAGGCCAACAGCACCCGATATTGGCAATGGACTAAATGTAGATTAAATTAACACGGTTAAATAACCGTGTTTAAATCACATGTTTCAGCATCTTTTTTGGAAGATCTGATACGATTCTCTTGTATGAACCGTTATGTTAATTTTAATAGACATGATTCTCCAACTGTATACAATGTATAGACCTTTTCATATATGATGCGTGCGGACACGATTGTAGAACCGTGTCATTAGTTTTTTTAACCGTGTATAATCATGTCTTCAGTAGTGAGGCACTGAATTTTAATCTCTCAGCTGAGATCTTGCCATATTTATTTGTAATTCAGTGCGGTACCGTGAAGGATACAAACTCACTTTTCTTTGAAAAAAGCAGCGGATCCAGTTTCCTCGTTCTACCCATAAACATGTACGGAGAGCAAGCCGACACCAATAATTGTCTCTTTGCAATTAATAATGTTGAACTACCCTCTCCTATTGAGTGTTGACTCTTAAATCTTCTTGATACTAATTAAGTCTAGTACATATATATAGCCCTCATAGAAACCGTATATATAGCCCTCATTATTATACACGGTAACTATGACCGTCTATAAATCACCTGTTTCAGCGCCTTCCTTTTGTAGATTTGACACGGTTCCCTTGTATGTTAATTATATATAGACACAGATCTCCAATCATGTATAATGTATCGACCTTTTCATACACGATACGTGTCAATACGGTTACAAATCCGAGTATCATTAGCTTTTTTAACCTTGTATAGTCACGTTTTTTGTAGTAATGAGGCACTGAATTTCAATCGCTCAACTGAAATTGTGTCGTATTTATTTGTAATTATGTCAGTATATCGGAAAGAATACATACTCGCTTGGAAACTTAATTTTATATTGGAAGCGCTCAACATGTTCTCCATATTAAAATTGCTTGGAAACTTAATTTTACATTTTTTGAAATTTTTTTACTATTTTTTTAGAATTTTTGATAATCATTGTTTATGTATGGTATAAAAATAATAAAAAAAATCATCAAAACAGTGATTTTTAAAAATTGTAAAAAAATTTAGTTCAAGAACCACATTCTTCAAAAACTAATTAAGGAAAACATTTTGCTATGAATTTAGCAAGACTTAACTTTATCTGAATTCCTTTTGCAATTCGTGTCTCACTGTTAGACCTTTATTTCAGGAAAGATTTTCCAATAATGCAAGGGCTATGTTGAAAAGTAGAATTATTGTTTTCTTATGCGTGAAGGTTATGTATGCACAATAATTAGAAGAGAGCTGATGCAGTGAATGTCATGTCGCTCATTAACAGCTTAGTTGGTTGGGGTGGACCTATCAGTCACTTATGGAGGAGGCCAACAGCACCATATATTGGCAATGGATTAAATGTAGATTAAATTAACTCTTGTTATTGTACACAGTTACTGTGACCGTGTATAATCAGCTATTTCAACGTCTTCATTATTTTTGGAGATCTGACACGGTTCCTTTGTAGAAACCGACCGTGTATGTTAATTATATATAGACACGGTTCTCCAACTATATATAATATATCGACCTTTTTATACATGATGCGTGCTGATACGGTTGCTGAACTGTATGCCATTAGTTTTTTTTAACCGTGTATAGTCACATTTTCAGTATTGAAGTACTCAATTTTAATTGTTTAGCTGAAATTGTGCCATATTTATTTGTAATTCAGTATGGTACCGGAAAGGATACAGACTCACTATCACTAGTACAAAAACACCCTTCACTGACTGTTCAAATACCCCTACACCGACTGTTATAGCGGCGTCAGTGAAGCCGGCGCCAGTGAAGGTTACCTTTTACCGACTCTCTAAAAACAGTCAGTGTTGGGTTCAACACCGACTGTTTTTAAAGCGTCAGTGTTGACGTTCAACACTGACGCTTTAAAAACAGTCAGTGTTGAACACCAACACTGACGCTTTAAAAACAGTCAGTGTTGGTATTCAACACTGACTGTTTTTAAAGCGTCAGTGTTGAACGCCAACACTGACGCTTTAAAAACAGTCAGTGTAGATCCTAAAAACAGTCGGTGTTGACATAAAATTTTTGGCATGGTTCCGCTTATATCGAGGCTAGCCTCCATATTTTGTTAGCCATATAACTATTCGACATTCATTGACATTCTCAAATTAATCAAACATTCTCAAATTAATCAAATTATTCAAACATTCTCAAATTAATCAAATTATTCAAACATTCTCAAATTAATCAAACATGAAAAGCGAAATGAAATCCTTAAAAAAGGAAATTAATCAAACATTCTGAGCAGACATCTCTGTTTCCTTTGGTGATGCAGGTTGGATGATCTCCTTCTCTACGTGGCCATCTGGTTTAGGAATTATGAGACCAAAACCACCTTCTTTCCTCTTGTACAATATGTTTATCTCACCTGCAACAATAAATATATAGATTATACTAAAAACTAAAATAAATGAAAATTCTGTTTAAATTCAAAGAAGAAGACATACCAGTCTCCTCACTTCTAAAGGCATAGAAATCATGATCAACATACTCAAGCTGCTCCTTGGCTTCTTCAATTGTCAAAGGTGGAATTTCAGATACCTTTGTACGAACCACCTGAAATACATACATACATACATACATAGTAGATCAAATAAGAACCTTAACTGGTACAGCACAAACATGGTACAACAAGAAAATGAAAATGCTTTCTGGTAATACTCGAGCAAGTGTAATATTTATAAGAACCTTTTTGACAACTTTATCCTGATGCTTTTCAACTGGTTCAATTTCATCTTCATCCAAGTAAGGCTCCTCTTCCTCTTCTTCGTCATCGTCAGATTCGCTAAACATCTCCGAATCAAGATCCTCGTACTCTTTACCTGCACGTTTTCTAGAATCAACCACTTTATCTTTCAACTTCCTTAGTTTTCTTTTCACTATTTTTGCAGCTAAGTCAATGCATGCATAGCTGCTCCCGGCATCCTCCTCTGCACGTATTACCCCATACTTCTTTGTAAATATAGTTACCTGTAATTCCAGTTGCAACCAAATGTTGGAAATTCAAGCTTACTTTCATCATATCATACCAAAGTTTGAAATTTTACCATCAAATTACCTCACATCTACGGGTTCTGGGTCCTTTACCGAATTCGCCACCGCCACGACCAGAGATTCTGACATCCACCTCTCATACCAAGTAACTGTGCTTTTGTACCACTTTCCCTATCTTCTCTTTTATATGCTCCTTCAAATTATCATTCAACTACAAACAAACACAATTGCATTATTATAATAATTATTATTATTGCTAAATTACTTTTTAGAATGTAGGAACTAGCTAGACTGGTACACTGGTACGCACTTGAATATTACGACCTTGCATGATGAGGTTCACTGACGAGAGGGACCCATTCCAAGACCTACATAGCACATCAATTGCCATTCCCTTTCTCTTCTCACTCTCCCCAATTCTTCTAACCAATGATAGTGAGTGACCGAAGAAGCCGCAGTTGAGGGACAACGAAGCACGAGAAGAGGAATTGCGCCTGTTAATGGAGATTAGAGAGGGATGAGGAGATGAGAGTTGTTGCGTCACTGCCGCCATGGCTGTCATTCAATCAAAATAAATAAATAAATTCGAGGGTTCCTTTGAGAAAGATGAGATGTAGTGTGAAGTATATAGTGATGAATCAGGCATTTTTATAATAACCCAGAAGTATATTTCCTCCTATTTATAATACTGTGTCATATAGGCTTTGATTGTAGTATCTCTCTTCAAGACTTCATTATGTGTGCATTCAACAAGTGAAACAAGAATTTGATATTGTATAGCCATGTCAGACAAGTGTGGTGCTCATCAGTTTGACCACATTTTTTCTCTGCATTATTTCTCTGTTTTTGATCATATCTTACTTGGTGCTTAGTGCTTAGATACTTGATTAAGTACAACTTAAGATCAAACTAACAAATGGATAAATTTAAAGCATATTGAGGTACCTCCTTTGCTATACACCAGAAGCAAGGTTTCCATCTGAAATATTGACCGTCGGCACATATGGTACCAGCGCATGTTCACTGCCAGATGGGACCCTCCCATCATCGTATTCTTCTATTTTAACCAACATTTATGCACAGAAAAGGTAGTCAACGTGTTCAAAATATAGTAAACTGATTTAGAAGAAGACATGCACTTTTTTAATCAGTACCATGTCCTTGTTCCAGCTTGTTCCTTGATATTTTGATTTGAGCACTTTAACACCTGAAAGATAGAAGAATAAGTTCGGTACTAGTCAAGTTTGCAATCAATTTTTGTGACAAGCTAATAAAGAATAAGTTCGGTACTAGTCAAGCTTCAATTTTTTGAGATCCTATCGGGTACCAAAGCTGGGAAACAAATCAGCCCTCTCTGCCTCGCCTCTTGATCAGTCTCCGAACCCACGAGCACGAGCAACAACAAAAATCCTAAATCGGTTTGAGAAGTGGGAATGAGCGGTAAAGAGATGAGAAAGAGCGAAATCCTTGGATCGGGTTTGTAAATTGTGAGATGGAAAAGAACAAACGAAAAAGAAAGTAAGAGAGTGAGAAATCGTACCGAGTAGATGTAGAGGTAGTAGATGTAGGTGAGCCGGGACGGCTGGACATCAAGGTTTGTGCGGAGGTAGACAGATGGCAAGGCGGAGGTAGAGGTTTGTTCTCCGATGCTCGATCCTCAGAGGGAGTCGGCGGGGGGAGGGTTTGTGCTTGGATGCTCGGTGCTCAGAGATAGAGATAGACATCAAGGCGGAGGCATGCTCGGAGGTGTGCTTGTGCAAGGCGGAGGTGTGCTCGCCGAGAGATTAGAAGGGTGTGGGTTTCGAAATTTTGTTTTCTCTCAGAGCTATTTGGGTTTTGAAATTAGAAGGGTTTGAGAAGGGGCCGAGAAATGAAAATTTCCTTACGCGCGCGGCTTCGAAATAGAACGGGGGAAGGAAATTTTTCGGCGAAAATCACCGACTGTTTTTAAAAACAGCCAGTGTTAGCCGTCTACACTGACTGTTTTAAAACAGTCAGTGTTGGCAGCTTACACTGACTGTTTTTTTTAAAACAGTCAGTGTTGACTGTCAACACTGACTATTTTTTAAAAAAACAGTCAGTGTTGATAACAAATGGACTTGGATATGAATGGAGAAATGTTTCTTGATCATGAGTTGTATGAGCATGTTTGCATGAGTACTTATATGAATGGAGAAATGGTCTTAGGCTTAGAACACCTGGGTTTAACTAGTTGGACTTTTAGAAATTTATTTGAATAAAATGGACTTGGATAATGGGGCAATTAATTTAGTACGAATTTAATTTAGTTAACACATGATTAAGGAAATGATTAATAAATGGAAGCCATTAATTAAAATGGGTAATGTTATTAAATAAAATAAAAGAGGGATTGAGGATGTTTATAAATGTGCTTTATTGTATGAATTATATGAATGAGAGATTTCTTGATATTATAATAAAAATATACATGGAGTTTAAGTATTAGAACTCATAAACGGTTCTGTTATATCAATCTTGATAAATATTGATTAGATATTTATATATAATTATTACATAGGAATAAATTTAGAGGAAAAGACTATTGCTGACCTCACCTGTTGCCCTACGTACGATGTCAGGTGAGGGGTTATTGGATTAGTCTGAGGTTCATTATTAGAAATTAAATCGCAACTCGCTGTTTTGAATATTTGATTGGCCTTATATATAAAACAACATATGGATCAGATTTCCCAATAACATCCGCATTCATTAAATTATTTGCCCTTTTCACAGTCACTGTCAACTTCCCTTGTGGTTTCAGCTCCAAATCACTGCACATTAAATATATATATATATCATATACAAAACGACCAAGAAAAATAGAAAATAAATAAAGATTTTAAGTTTTAACTTGATTTTATTAAATAAATTAATGTATTACATGTGTTCAATGAAATGTTCAAACCAAAATAATATATTTTTAATTATGATATTTGAAAAAAAATTAAGGAAAAAATGTAAAATAAAATGAAAAATGAAACAAACAAAAATATGAATAATAAATATAATTGTTAAATAAAATTCACCTAATACACATAAATTATTATTTTTAAATAAAATTCAACTCTAATAAATTATAAATACTGGAGCCAGACCCTCATCGTCTCTTCCCGGGAATTGAATTCCTCTTGATTTCAAGCACTAGGAAAAGATGTCCAAAACAAGCATGTATTCCCTTGATTTCAAGCTCTAGGAAAAGATGTCCAAAACAAGCATGTTAGCATGTATAGTTACTATGATTGTGTTAATTATAAAGACATTTATAATCACTTGTAAGTTCTCAAAATATTTTTAAACAATTGTTTTAGTGCACTTTATTTACACAGAACATGAGAACTACACTAAAATGAAGTCACTGTTTTTTCAAAATTTCAGCGGCATTAAAAAAAAAAAATCACCGACTGTTTTTAAAAAAACAGTCAGTGTTGACCGCCAACACTGACAGTTTTACAAAAATAGTCAGTGTTGAAAACCAACAGTGACTGTTTTTAAAGCGTCAGTGTTGGTGCTCAATACTGACGCTTTAAAAACAGTCACTGTTGGTGTTCAACACTGACTGTTTTTTAGAACAGTCAGTGTTAACAGCAACACTGACTGTTTTCAAAAACAGTCAGTGTTGAACACCAACAGTGACTGTTTTTAAAGCGTCAGTATTGAGCACCAACACTGACGCTTTAAAAACAGTCAGTGTTGATACTCAACACTGACGCTTTAAAAACAGTCAGTGTTGATAACCAACACTGACTGTTTTTTTTAAAAACCGTCAGTGTTGATAACAAA
Source organism: Carex parvula (assembly GCA_025461045.1). Taxonomy (NCBI): domain Eukaryota; kingdom Viridiplantae; phylum Streptophyta; class Magnoliopsida; order Poales; family Cyperaceae; genus Carex; species Carex parvula. The sequence goes on along the minus strand of JAJGRW010000537.1, from coordinate 90,664 downwards.
CACTGACTATTTTTCAAGCGTCAGTGTTGAGCAACAACACTGACTGTTATTTAATAAAAGAGTCAGTGTAGGTATAGCAACACTGATGCTTCGGTTAAAACAGTCGGTGATGAAGGGTCGGTGAAGGGGTTTTTTGTACTAGTGTATTCTCAGAAAAAAGCAGCGGATCCAGTTTCCTAGTTCTACCCATAAACCTGTACTGAGAGCAAAGCTGACACCAATAATTGTCTCTTTACAATAACATTGAACTACGTACCCTCCTGTCGTATTGAGTGTTGACTCCAAATCTTCTTGATACTAAGTCTATAGTACACACATGTCCTCCTCTCATTAACTGACCAACCGTCTTAACAAGGACAAATGTTATAACTTAATAAAAACGCGCACATGGTATGTATTGGCTGACAAGGACATATATTACATATATTGGCCCATCTGTTATTTATTAATTACAATAACATATTATGTACAAGATAGTATATATGTTAACTGTATCCAGATTGTAGTATATATATTTCATTTTGAGAGCAAAATAAGTCAAATACATATATATATAAGACATACTTCTAGGTTTTATTGAACTTATTATCATAAAATTTACATTTTTTTACTATTTATTAAGATGGATACAAAATTCAATGGTCTGAAAACATCAGTTTTGTACAATACTTAATAAATAGTAAAATAATTCAAAAAAATGGAAAAATTTCATAGCCAAGCACATTTTAATATAGAGTTGAACGGCTTCGATCAACTGTTTGAACTTTGAAAAATTATGTTGTAAGATGTTGTAACTATAGAAAGTTGTAAGTGGATCACTCCTCTATATATATATATATATATATATATATATGAGTGAGGCTATGGTGCTATGCATAGCACGGATGGGGTCCGTGCTACGGCTCAAAATTTGACTTTTCAAAATCGTAACGGTCGATCCGAACCGTTCAACATGATTATAAAATGAATATGTACTTGCAAACCAAATTTTACATTTTTCTGAATTTTTTTACTATTTTTTCGAAAATCACTTGATTTGAACATTGTGGACCATCCAAAAACAGCATATCTAAAAAAATAGTAAAAAAATTCGGAAAAATGTAAAATTTGGTTTGCAAGTACATATTCATTTTATAATCATGTTGAACGGTTCGGATCGACCGTTACGATTTTGAAAAGTCAAATTTTGAGCCGTAGCACAGACCCCATCCGTGCTATGCATAGCACCATAGCCTCACTCTCTCTCTCTCTATATATATATATATAGATAGACTATGGTGAGTTGTGAAGTAAAACGTCGTTTTACTTCACGTCATATTTTTATTTTGAAAATCCAAACAACCGATTCGAATGCTCAACATGTTCTCTATATTGAAATGTGCTTGGAGATTAAATTTTACATTTTTTGGAATTTTTTTTACTATTTATTAAGCCACATTGAAATCGTTGATCCACTGTGAACATTAAAAAACAGTAAAAATTTCTAGACCACCGGATCAGTGATTTTCAAAGTGGCTTAATAAATAGTAAAAAAATTCCAAAAAATGTAAAATTTAGTCTCCAAGCACATTTCAATATAGAGAACATGTTGAGCGGTTCGGATCGGTTGTTTGGATTTTCAAAATGAAAATATGAGCCTGAAGTGAAAATGACCTCTTACTTCACAACTCACCATAGTCCAGGTCATAATGAACCATTTCTTTTTGGGTTATAAAATAATTATAAATGTATATTAATTTACCCTTAGCAATACTAAAAGCTTAGAAAGTAAGCAAAAATATATAATGAAAGAAATTTAGTTCCAGAACCACAGCTCTCCGAATTCCTTGTGCAATTCGTGGCACACTGTTAGAACTTTATTTCAGGAAAGATTTTTTAATAATGCAAGGGCTCAATTGAAAAGTGGCATTTTTATTTTCTTATGTATGAAGCCAAAGGTTATGGAATTTTTTTTATAAACCATAATTAAAAAAAATATTTTTACGAAACCAACATAATTATTTTTTTCTTTACAAAAACCATAAGAACCGAAATGGCATTGCAGTCTGCCATTTTTTTCATTCCGGACTGAAATGTCATTTTGGTCTGTACTAGTTTCACAAGTTTTCCGATTAGTCGCCACAGAAAATCCATAAAGGGGACCGGACCGAATGTCATTTCGGTCCCGGCTAAGAAAACCCTAAAAAAAAAAAAAAGTTCGGACCGAAATGCCATTTCAGTCCCGGCTAAAAAAACTCTAGACCGAAATGGCATCTCGGTCCATAGGTGTTACACCAACGACTACACTTATTGTTTCTGAAAACTTGTTAAACCAGTATGCACCGAAATGTCATTTCGGTCCGGAAAAAAAATAGTGGACCGAAATGGCATTTTGGTTGTTGATTATGGTTTTTGTAAAAAAAAAAAATTAATCATGTTGGATTCATAAAAATATATTTTAATTATGGTTTATAAAAAAAGTTCAAGGTTATGTATAAACAATAATTAGAAGAGAGCTGGTGAAGGTCATGTCGCTCTTTAACCTATATGGTCCTGCTCCAACGTCAGTTTAGTTGGGGGGAGGCAATGGAATAAATGTAGATTAAATTAAATCTGATTACCTTCACATGAGAATCACATGTCCTATCACTCTCCAAGCTCTTATCTTCCAGCTCAGCGAATGGTCTTCCAGCTCCAACGTTAACGTCAGCTAAGTTACGGAGGAGGCCAACAGCACCAGATATTGGCAATGAAATAAATATAGATTAAATTAACTCTTGTTATTATGCACGGTTATTATGACCGTGTATAAATCACTTGTATCAGCGTTTTCTTTTTGGAGATCTAATACGGTTTTGTTGTAGGAATCGCGTATGTTAATTATATATAGACACGGTTCTCTAACTGTATACAATGTATCAATCATTTCATACACGATGCGTGTGGACATAGTTGCAGAACCGTGTATCTTTAGGATTTTTAAACGTGTATAGTCGCATTTTCTGTAGTATTGAGGCACTGAATTTTAATCACTCGGCCAAGATCGTGCCATATTTATTTATAATTCTGTGTGTACCGAAAATGATACAGACTCGTTGTCCTTTGAAAAACGCAACGGATCCAGTATCCTAGTTCTACCCATAAACCTATACAGAGATCAAGCTGACACCATAGTCACAAGATTCGTGAATAATTCATTTTTTTGGTGATGGCGGACTGAACGACAAATTAATCGGTTGACCAAACTTTGACTGAATTATTCCCGAATAATTCGCGATCTTTTTTATTCTGATTTTTTTTCCTCTTTTGTGGGACTGAGATCTCCGATCCGGATAATAATTCAGAATCATTTCCAAATTATGCTCCAAATGACAAATTTTTAACCCCGCAGAACCGAAACCGAATTATTCTTATGTCACTAAAGTTGACACCAATAATTGTCCCTTTGCAATAATATTGAACTACCCTCCTCTCGTATTGAGTGTTGACTCCAAGTCTTCTTGATACTAAGTCTATAGTACACACATGTCCTCCTCGCATTAACTGACCAACCGTCTTAACAAGGACAAATGTTATAACTTAATAAAAACGCACATGCTATGTATTGGCTGACAAGGACAAATATTACATATTGGTCCATGTATTATTTATTGATTGCAATGAGATATTAGTAGAAGATAGATCATATATATATATATATGTTAACTGTACCCAGATTTCGTAGTATATATTTCATTTTGAGAGCAATATAAGTCTAATATTAGAAATACTTCTAGGTTTGATTTATAAAAACCCTCGATAACCTAGACTAGTAAAAGGTGTTTAAAATCTAATACACTATCTCTACACCCCAATCATACTACACGGCATGATCGTGCGCTTGTGATCTGAATGTAAGTAGAAATTATGGTTTATAAATCTTTAAAAGTAGTAGTACCATTTGGACTCATCAGTATGCGTGCCACTTCACCTAACCCTTCAACCCAATTTAAGTCTTGCCTCTTCATTTAAAGTACTGGAGGTTTGATCCCACGGTATATGTATGTTGAATGTTGAATATTGAATGTTGTTTTTTGTGTGTTGACATGCTGAATATTGAATATTGTTTGTTGTATGTTGTAAATATTTCATCAATTATTTATGTATAATATTGTTTGTTTAGTGGCTAGCTAATTTGGATGCTAGCCAATTATAAATGAAATTTTAATAAAATAGAAACCATACACGGTTCCTTAAAACAAGCCGTGTACAAGGAGTAACATACATGGTTTGTAATTACCAACCATGTATGGTTTACAAAAATTATACACGAATCCCTTGTAGAAACCGTATATATAGCCCTTGTTATTATACACGGTAACTATGACCGTCTATAGATCACCTGTTTCAGCACCTTCTTGTTGTAGATTTTACACGGTTACCTTGTATGTTAATTATATATAGACACAGATCTCCATCCATGTGTAATGTATCGGCCTTCTCATACAATATGGGTGTGAACACGGTCGCAAATCCGAGTGTCATTAGCTTTTTTTAACCATGTATAACTAGTCACGTTTTCTGTAGTAGTGAGGCATTGAATTTCAATCACTGAATTGAAATTGTGTCATATTTATTTATAATTCAGTTGGTACCGGAAAGAATAGAGACTCGGTTGGTACCGGAAAGAATATAGACTCGGTTTTCTATGAGAAAAACAGCGGATCCGATTTCCTAGTTCTACCCATAAACCTGTACAGAAAGCAACCCGACACCAATAATTGTTCCTTTGCAATAATGTTCAACTACCCATCCTCTCTTATTGTGTTGACTCTCAAGTCTTCTTGATACTAAGTCGTCTAGTACAGACAGGTCCTCGCATTAATTGACCAACCGTCTTAACAAGGACAAATGTCATAACTTGATAAAAACGCACATGCTATATGTATTGGCTGACAAGGACAAATATTACATACAGGCCCATCTATTATTTATTGATTGCAATAACATATTAGTAGAAGATAGATCATATATATAGATATATATTATGTTAATGTATCCAGATTTCGTAGTATACATTTCATTTTCAGATATAAGTCTAATATTAGATATACTTCTAGGTTTTGTTGATATCTTACCTTCTTTTCATTCTATATTTAATAAAGATCTCTATCTATTATTTATTACCTTTTTATCTTTTCAATATTTAACACAAATCTCTATCTATATATACAAAACAGGAAATAAACTCAAGCCAACTAAGTAAAGAAATTAAATTAAGGAGCACCGCCTCCCTTTATGGCAGATATTTCAACATCCTTCGTCAAGTTGGCATGTAGATATCTACCATGCTCAACTTGGCAATTGACTGCTCGAATATTTTTGTAGACACTGCCTTGGTCAGCACATCTGCTAGTTGATCCTCCGATCTCACATATGGAAATGAAATGATCTTCTGCTCCAAATTGTGCTTAAGAAAACGTCTGTCAATTTCTATATGCTTTGTGCGATCATGTTGTACCGAATTATGTGCAATCTTTATTGCAGATTTATTGTCAAAATAAAGTCACAGTAATAGATCGGGCAAATTCACACATTACTGCATAATGGAAGATGCAATAGTAAAAAGGGAAACAGAGCGTCTACTAAACCCTAATAGAGAGAGAAGAGAAATAAAGAGGAAGAAGAGAGATAAAAGAAATTTAATTTGATTAGACTTGGGGGTGTGAAAATTAAAGAACTCCACGCTCCAGTGAGGAGGCGTGAAAATAGTTAAATCTCTTATTGTTTGTTTGGTGATAAAATGAGAGACGCATAATGGAGAAGCTTTCTTCATTATTATACTTTAAATGCGATCAAAAAGAGAGAAGAGAGGCTGTAAATTTACAAAAAGCATCTTCTCCAGGCTTGCGGGCTAAGGTACCCCAAGAGAACAGAACATCCAAGAGATGCGTTGTTTATTGACTATATATAGTGCATACTGTGTAAAATGAAGCAAGCAAAATGATTAAGCAACTCTACAGAATACACATTTTTTTGCTCGAGCAAAAGTTATTGATCCCATGAGTAGAGGTGTTCAAACGGTCAGTTCGGTTGAAACCGAAATAAAGTAGGCATACCAAACTTTTTTCCGGTTTTTAAAAACCGAACGGAACCAACCGGATAAGAACCGAACCGGTTAAACCGAATTAAATTTCAGTTTGTTCGGTTGAACCGAATAAGAGATATTAAATTTCAAAAATTCAAAATGAAATACATTAGTAATTTCATAGAAATAATATAATATGACACACATTATTCAATTTCATTCAAAATATGTAGATGTTCTTAAATAAACAAACTAAAATGAAAGGAAGGAAACGATGATTGAACCATACAAAATATAAACCATACTTGAACCATTATAATTTGGTCGGTTCGGTTTAGTCCGTTTTGAATAGTCTAAACCGAACCGATCCATTTAAAACTAACAACCGAACCATTTAATCGGTAGAAAACCAAAGAACGAACAGTTTGAACACCCCTACCCGTGATATACATATAGCTTCCAAATTAGACAAACTCCAAGAAATTTTTTGCACCACCAAATTTTCATCCTTTCTAAGTGCTAGTGGATCTGTTTTTCACCTGAAACAAGAGTAAGCAAAATGAAATTCAGCAAGTATTTAGTATACTGAACAACCAAGTTGTCTTATAATAGATCGCTTGTATCTGTGCTTTAGTGTGAATTTTGTTTGTTTGAGGAACGAATGGTGAAGTCCTGACAATAACAGTGTACCCATCCTGCATCAGTTTAGGTTGCTATGCATCTCTAGGATGCATCTAAGTAACATATCAACAAATGTTGTAAAAAACACAATGCAAGTTTGGTCTGCTGGTACGAACTGGTATGAGTACTAGCCAGTACGATTGCTGCACTACTTTGGAATTACTGTGTTGACAAACTTTTTTATAGTTCCTTTTTCTGCTCCTATGCTACCTTTTTTTTTTTTTTTTTTTTTTTTTTTTTTTGATTAAAAGGCCTAAGCCCAGCTCCTATGCTACTTAGTTCACAATAAGGTTATTTACTGAACAATAAGGTAAATTGCAGAAAAATTGGCCTTGATTACACCTCAAATGCAAATATTGGCAGATTCAGGGTAACGACTTGTCGGGTTTAGGTCAGGTCAATTACTTTATTTTATTGTTTTCCAATGTACAGACCAGACACGACCCGACCCGACTTGGAAGCAAGTCAATATTACCCAACCTGCACTCAACACAATTGGTCACAGGTCAATCCAACCCATATAAGATGAAATATAGATCAAATAAAAGTCATCCTTAGAGAAACCATAAGCAAAATGTTGGATTACAAGTTGAAATTTATTTAGGTAAATTATCAAGCTAATAATTGTCAAAGGATCCAAACCCTTTACACAAAAAGCATGATAGATCAGCTGGCTCTTGTTGTACTACTAAAAGTTTCAATCCCAGATTAGTACTTGAGTTGAATTTTTTTTGTTCCATTGATTTGATACAAGTGGGGCCTCCCATCAATGATGTATCCATAGCGGGTCAGATGATTTTGGACCCGGATCCAACCCTTTTACTCATCAGGTCAATCTTGCATGGGTCAGAGATTGCCAGCCGTAGGCAGCACTAACTCATGTACCAATAAGTTTAATTTCTTTGATTTTAGTTATATACACTTACTCAGATTTAAGATTCAGATTCAGTTTCAATGGATCCAATGAGGTGAGTTTGCCAAATGACTCTTTTTTTCTCCAACAGAAGAAATTTTTGCTCCCCTTCTGCACAACAGATTTTGTCTCTTCTTTCGTTGGCAGCTGAAATTAAACCACATTTTGAAATAACCATCAAGCTATTACAAATCATTGCAGCATGGGTACTATCTAGATACCAATTATATGAGTACTAAGACATAAAAATGTTATCGCGAGAAGAGTAAAATAGAGAAATGCTAATCAATTAACTGAAAAATATGTATTAAATAATTATTATGATAAGAAAACATTAGAAGAAATGACAGAATAATAAGACAGTTAGAGTCAATAATTTAGAAACGAAAAAGAACAAAGATGTACTTCAGTGATGTCGTTGATGCTTTCAGCTGCAGCTTTAATATTGCCATTTTCCTGATCATCCATACAAGTATTTAAATAAAAATTTCTGTTTTCAAAGAAGCAGCAATCTCATTTGAAAATTTTCTTCCTTTAAGTAAACAACTAAAACATTACAACAAGCTTGAAGCCATATCGGAACTCAGTTGCATTGATTAACTTCATTTTTGCCTCTTTTTCTATCTCCTTCTCATCCTAATTTACAAAAAGAAATAGAAAATTATTCATAATTAAAGTACAACAACAGAATTTTGTGTTCTCAAAGCCAATACCATCATTGGCACTGACTAGAAGAGAAATCAAAAGCATAATTAATTACCTTATAGATAACAGAAGCTAGTTCCCCAGCAATAGTATATTTTGTGGTCTCCTTGTCCGAAAGAATGAGCTTAGCAGTTGAACTACCCTCAACCTTCTTCAGTGGGAACCATTCCTTCAACTGATTATGCATTAAAAGAAGCCTCAAATTTAGCCCAAATTCTTAAAATACTTTTTTTTCTCTCTCTTCAATTTTACAGAGGAGCCAAACAAGCTATTAGAAATGTTGAAACAGAAGTTGCCAGCAACTACTAATTCACTGGGTGGCACAGATTATGTAGTCGTTATCAGAGTTTATTTTAATTTTTTGAAATATCATGGCTCTAACTTATTATCTTTTTGTGGGGTTGGGGACAAAAAGGCACACTTACCTTATTCCAGTAACCTTAGCTATTAAAATTTCCAGACAAATAAAACGAATTATAGCAAAAAAATAAAGAATAATATATATTTAGACAATGAACAACAGAGAGTGACAGATAATTCTACATACATTGGCATTTCTGACGAAAATTACAAACTGGGGGTTGCCATTCGGATCAGATTTCGGTGGAGAAGACGGCAGCAGCACAATAGGTTTCGGTGGACGAATCCAATTATCGCCCACTACCACTAACCTGTTTCTCTTCATCTTCAACAAACCAACTCCAGCAGAGAAAACCGCAGGATTTGCCCATGCGGGTTTTGGTTGGGAAAGAGAAGGTCGGAGCATGGAGCGGAGAGAAGACATACTTGTCACTTCCATCTTACCAACGAGAGAGAGAGAGAGAGACAGGTGTGGTTCTTATCTGGTTTGAGGAGAGGCAGCTCAGTTGGCAGTTAAATAGTGAGGCTTAGCATAAGTACACGGAAATTCAAAAAAGAAGAAAAATATTTAATTATACTGTTCTAGCCATCAAGTTTACAAACTTCTTACTTTCCACGTGACAGGTTATGATAGGTTAGTTTCTGTCACACGTTTTTAGGAAGACTGCACAGTTACTAATTCTCCACCAAATGGACTAGATGGCGATTCCTATCTATCCCTCCTCTGTCTGCCATTACCACCCAAGCCTTAATACCAGCTAACTACCTGGTACAATAAGTCAATAACTGCCTCCAATCTCACAACAACACCAAACCCAGCCATTATTACCCATCAACTTGTTAGCTAGCGAATATCAAAGCACTACAGTAACCTACAATCTCTCCCTTAGCTATTGCATTAATTTCTCTCTTTTCTCTTTGAGATACGTTACAGGAATTAATTTGTTCTCCTCTTTCACAAACAGTACCATTTTGCACATTTACCTTCGACCTAGATAATATATTTCCAACTCTCTTATTGTTGGAAATCAATCTCGGATTGTGGTATTGAAAGGAGAGAGGAGTATACTTAAATTTCTTTTTATTACTTGAAAGAAGAGTACAAGTGATTGGAGTACAATGCTTTTATTGATTTGCCTTTTTGTTACACTACGCATATGGACATCTATGATCTATTTATACTAGAGCTATGTTGGTTTGATATTTTCTAAATTACTCTCTATTATACATATTTCTAGATTACTCTCTATTATACATATACATATCTCTCCAAGTTTCTAGTACAATTTCAAAACCACAGACTTTATAAGTTGCTTCTAGAAAATTACACAAGTAATTTCTAGTAATTTCATTTTATTACCGACCGACTCACTTGAATAATCTAGAATAGATTATTGGGCTTGGGCCTTCGGTGTTGTTATTTTCAACACTCCCCCTCAACACCGACTTGATTCTCTTTAAATTTCGATATGCCGATCAATTCTCGGTTGCGCACAAACTTCTCTTTAGATAGTGCCTTTGTGAAGATATCGGCGAGTTGTTGATCTGTGCGGCAGAATTTCAATTTCACTTCTTGCTGCTCGACTGCTTCTCGGATGTAGTGGTACTTAATCGCAATGTGTTTGGTCCTTTCATGACTTATTGGATTTTCGTTGATTGCTATTGCCGACTGTAGGGCGCAGAAAGTTGCACAAAGGGGGAATGTGTGTGCATATGTGTATAAATGTCTCAGGGTTCAATGCTCTCTATTTTCTTAGGACATGAAGAGAACATCGAACTTGAAACATCTATTTCTTTCTACAATTCCTTTTGGTTCACCTCCGACGGATCTATTGTTCATTATCAGTCTGTCGAGAGAGTTTATTGATTGTGGAGACGTTTAACCCCAGCGGGAGCAAGCCTCCGCTATTAATTACATCATATGACCCTTCCAAGCCATACTGAACACCTCGTTCATTCCAGAATTTGTGCCTATCTTTTGTGAATCAAATAATGGGGCTAAAATGGGGGCTCATGTACTGGTCATTTTGTGTTCAATTGATTCTCACTGTTCTGGGTACTGGTAAATGCATTTAATTAATATGTATGCATGAGAATGCAATTAATATTATTAAAATACATTTATTATACCCTTTTATTTATTTTAGAAACATATTTGTATTTGAGAAAATATATTTGTGCTTTATTTATATTTTATTCAAAAGAAAAATAATTTGAATATGAAGGAAAAGGGCATTTTGGTCATTTGGCAGGCTGTATGATGTTTGGTTGTGTTTAATTTTGGTTTAGAAACATGAAGGATTTGATTTGGGTTCATTTGGAGGTGGTTTGAGTTGATTTGGATTTGAAATGAAGAAGTTATGGCCAAAAAGGACTGAAAAGGGCTTGTTTGTGAAGTTTTATATTTTCCAGGGACTTGTTGGTAATTTCTAAAGGGTTTGGACATGTAATTTGGGCTTTTTGACAGGGTTTTAGAGAGCAATTTGGGCTTTCAGGGGCTTGTTTGAAGAGGTTTTTAAACAGCCAGGGGCTTATTTGCAAACATCCAAGGGCTGCGCTGTTAAGAATCTTTATCAGAAGGGCCTTTTTACAAATGTTCTTTATTTTAGTATCCCTTGGGCTTTAAGATTGGGATTTTGGGCTTTGACATTAGTGTTTTCGGCCTTTGAGATGTGTACTAGGCTTTGAGATTTATGTTGTGCTTTAGGATTTGTGCAGAACATTAAGCTTTGAGATCCGGTTATTGGGCTCTGAGATGTGCAATGAACTTCGGGATTCGTTCTAGAGGGTCTTCATTTAACCCGATGAGTGGGTCCCTCTGGCAGCGGTTCATTCAATTATTGGGTCTCGGTTCTGAGCCTTTGGATCTTCCTCCTATGTCAAGATTCGGACACCCATTTGAAGTTTTATATTGGCGTCGAGATCCAGTGACTCTGGATGCTTCAAAAGTCGTGCAAATGAAACATGAATTGAGTATGAAACCCGACTTAGGGTTTAACCCGGTTACTGCTCCGGCGAGTTTTCCGGTCACGGCAAGACTGAAGGGTAGCACCATTAAAGTCGCCTTGAAGAGGTGAGTTGATTGAATGTATTGTCGGTGGTTGTCGATCATCGGAGATGGTGGTACGGCTGAGCTTGATTCCTCGATACCGGTTGAAGTTTTGCACCCGATTTTGGAGCTTCTTTTATAGTTTTTTCTTCAATTGATTCGTCATTTGACATTGTTTGGGCATCAGGAGGCTTAGGGTGAGCTTAATTTTACATTCCTTAGAGACTTGAGCACTATACAGGTCTTGACTTCTCGGTTTGGTACCGGTTTGATGCTGGTGCATGGCAAGTTGACTTAGAAAATAGGTTTAAGGTTGAAGCCTTGTAGTTTACATGTCTCTGAAGGGTATTAGGGGGTATCAAACTTGAAAAGGGATTAATTTTAGGCATGGCATTTGGATTTGGGTTTTGGGTTTGAGAAGGACATGAGGTTAATGTCATTCATTTCATTTTTTTTTTTTAATACTTCATGATTTGTTTGCTAATATCATGTAATCTTATGCTATACTTGTAACACTATATGTTAACAACAGATGAAAGAAATTTCATAATTCTATACCCTTTATTTTCATTTCTAAAGATGATAAATAAGCAGAGCGGTATATATGCATAAATATGCTGTTTTTTGCATTTTTGAAAATCTAACTTTGAAATTGGCTAGAAAATGGCAGAAAAATCATAAAAATGCAAAGTTTAATTCTAAATCGATTGTATTTCTATCCTCTATCTAACTGTTCAAACATATTTTTAATTTGAATTTTAGGTCAGCCTGCACTGGCTGATCTGTACCAGTAGGTCTTTTAGGGCATTTTGGGGCTGGTACTGTACCAGTATGAACCTAATTGGGTATAGCTTGTACTGGACACTGGTAGCAACCTGGTTTTGGTTTAATTGGACTATATACAAGCCTTTGTACCAAGCTTTGACTATCAAAGATCACAAAAGGTGCTGGTATCACAACTTGTCATTTACCAGCACTAATACAAATATGCATGTAGGTCCTTTGTCATTTACATGATTATATGGGGGTCTTAGATCATCATTTCATAGGGTTTAATCATTTCCCTTTTTTCATTTGCTCTCACCACCATTAATTATGCATCTAGGTTCTTTAAAAGATAAAGTTCATAAACAAAGAGATGTAGTAAAACATCAATCTTTAATATATTACTTGCCTTATTTCTCTTTTAATGAATGTAAGTCCTTCAAAAGTCCAAAATAACATATATAGGGAGATGTAGTTAAACATCAATCCCTAATATGCTATTTAATTTTGTTTAAATTCTTTTTCATAGATTTTGCACTTTTAGTTGATTTTATATTAAAAGAATTATATAAGAATTTGATATTTAAAAGGATGTAGTTAAACATCAACTTTTAATATCATTTCCTTTTATATTTTATATTTCTTATGATATAAAATATCCCTTTTTATATATTATTTTTTTTATGTGTAATTGTGTATTATTTTTTGTCCTTCTCCTTTGCAACAGAAAATAAAAAGGAAAAAAGAAGAAAAAGGAAAAAGAAGGAGAAAGAAGGAAGAGAAGGGAAGAGAGGAAGAAAATCGACTAAATGCATATATACATATTTATTTATTTTTAGGAATCATTGGCTTAAAAATCAGCTATATAGCTGTTGCTTGCCTCTTCCATTTTTATTTTTTCATTTTAAACCTTTTAATATAATATTTGATTATTATATAAAAGGAGTTTATTTTATTTAGATGACTTCATGCTTTTAAACTCATTTATATGAGTTAAAGCACTTATCACCAAAAATCGAAAAAGAAAAGATTAAAAGAAAGGAAGTAAAGAAGCTCCAAATGCAAAGAAAAAGAATAGAGGAGAGGAGATATAATACAAGAAACTATAAACAAAGAACATTCTTTCATTAATTCATGATTAATATACATGAAAACAAGCTCTATTAAGCTTCTACATTTCAGCAAGAGGGTTCTACCTAAATTTTGTGTATTTCGACTAAAGAAGAGAGCTTGAGATTTTTTGTATATATGAGAATCTAATTCTTTATTTCTTTCTGCCTATTTCTTCATCTCTCTTGTGTATATATGATGTATTGTGTGTCCCTTTTCTTCTTCAATTGGGTGCTCTTATATAGCCCTAGGGCATGTGGTTTAGGGTTTAGGCATAGGGCCGAGTTGGCATGATCTCTACCTTCTATCTTCTCCATTTTTTATCAATGCTCCAGATTTAATTTTTAAGGTATCAAGCTGTGTAGGCAGTGGCTTAGACCAATAGCAGCCATGTTGGCAATCCATGGTGCAGGGCTATTCATGGCCCTTGATCTTAATTCATTTAATGGCTAAGATTCTTGTACATTGAGTCATGTATCTCCTGCATGCATGGGGAGAAGATTCTTCTAAATTGGCATTTAGCTTGGGCTCTGGGACAGGTGTGCATGAGGACAAAGCCTCTGTTGCGCCAGCTGAGGGTATGATGGCATGTGCTTGAGGTTCAATCGGCTTAACATGGTCTATAGCCGTTTGATTGTCTTTCAACCTTCAAGGAGATGCCAGGGTGCATGTATAGCATAAGATTAATATGCCTAAAGGAGTATCATACCCTTTCGGCTGTCAATTTCCATTTTCGGTTCTATCGTATCTCTTCTTCATATGCACAGTGGTGCCAGTATCCAATTTTGGATATAATTGGCGCAGACCCATTGATTGAAGCATTAAAGGGTTTCATAGGATCCCCAACGACCCGTTTTAAATGCTCAGAAAGCTTGTTCCTCTTACCATTTCTTTCAATTTAGCCGAACCCTAATTATGCGGGTTCTGGAGCTCTAGCTAACTAATTCTTCTTCTTCTTTGAATTAACTAGCTAAAGAACATCTCAAAGGGGTAAGAAACACATATACTCTCTCAATTTTGGATTTGGAAGCTTGGTCTATCGGGTCCCAAATCGATCCGATTCTTCCTTTCTTCAATTCTTTTTGTTGAGTACCCGAGAGATCGCACCGATCATTCTAATGATGTCATCTCATGGCACCACCCTTGGTCTTGCAAGGAATTGACCCAATTTCTTTCTTCTTCCCCTGTCTTCTTCGGTCATTGGCAGAGAATAGGAGTAGAGAGGAGGAAGGCGGGACTGACAAGGGTGCGGGGCCCGCTTGTCAGTTTCGCCAGGGGCGGGGACCGTTTCATTCATCCTATTTATATTTTGGATGCACTTGTTTTACTGTAAACCGAGTATAAGGATCATATAGGCTCATTGTACTCCGAGTTTACGCAAAATGAAGGGTTCATTAGCGCTGAGGCGCTGGGGTTTTAAATTTCCCAAGTACCAGCTAAACGCGGTGCATCGTAGACCCTATAGCTGACAATTCGGTGCATAAGTTTGATTTCAATAAACTCGTTTAAACACCTCAAAGGCCTCCGACTTCTCTTTCAAAAAATATACCCATGCCATTCTTGTATAGTCATCAACAAAGAGTAGAAAGTACCAGCTTTGTCCTTGCGATTGGGTTTGCATCTTTCAGCATATGTCAGTGTGGACCAGCTCCAGAGGTGCTCGTGTTCGCCATGCTTCTCCACTAGAAAATGATGCTCGGTGTTGTTTGCCAAAGATACACCCTTCACATGTGTTGGAATTTACTTCTATTAATGGTAGCCCTCGGACCATTTCCTTCTCTTTTAATATCTTTAAGGCTTTATAATTAAGATGGCCAAACCTCTTGTGCCAAAGATCAGAGTCATCGACCACTTCATTCTTAACGCTAAATGTGGACCGTAACTTATTTGCAATGGAAAGTTTCTAGATCTTTCCATTTCTATTTTGGCTATTACTTGATTTTTATTTCTCTGATAAAAATTTTGCAGCCTCCATCTTCAAAATGAACTGCGTACCCATTTTGAACAAGTTGCCCCACACTCAACAGATTTTGTTTTAGGTCCGGAACTAGCAGTACATCTCGGATGAATTTCAAACCCATCTTGGTTTGTATGGCAACACTTCCTTCGCCTTTTGCTTGAACAAAAGTGCCATTTCCTATGTATACCTTCGTCTGAAATGAAGTATCGATATGTCGAAATAATTAATGGTTGCCGGTCATATGGTTCGTGCAGCCACTGTCAAGAAACCATATAACACCCTTCTCTTCTTTGGCTGAGTGGCACGCATAGAAAATACTTTCGTGACTCTCCTTTTCTTCTATGAAGTTTGCTCGGTCACTAACTATTGATCTGCACACCCTTGCGACATGGCCAAGCTTCTTACATTTGTTGCAAATCTTTTTTGACCAGCATTGGGATGTACTGGGGTTTGACCATTTGTGTATGTCGCACCAGAACTTTGAATGACTTGTACCTGAAGATTTCTCTTTTTGTGTCATCTTCTTTTTTGCATCTTGTCTCGCACCGCCTTCGTTCTGGATATTTTGTTGACTCGTGGGGCTATATTGAGGTCTAAAGCTCAGCTTGGAGTGGAATGCGTCCTCCACCAAATTTACTTCGCATTGGAGCTTTCTCTCTTCGTGTGACTCCAAGGAGCTCATCAATTGTTGAATCGAAAGCGTTGATAGATCTTTCGATTCTTCTATCGCAATAATGATGTAGTCATACTTGTTAGTGAGGCTAATTAAAATTTTCTTGACTACCTTCTGATCTGAGATGTCTTCCCCATACTTCCGCATTTGGTTCACAATTTCGACTCCTTGATCTTCTCCGAGTCCTTCATTTGGAGGTTTTGAAATTGTCTTCTTGGCATTTGCAACTTCACCGCTTTCACCTTCTCGGAGCCTTCAAACTCCTCACTCAAAATTTCCCATGCCTTCTTGGATGCAGTAGCCCCACTTATCCGTGGAAACAAGTTTTCTGCAACACCCTATTGGATTAGAAACATGGCCTTGGCAATATCGTTCATTGTTCTTGTTTCTGCTCCGGCGTCAATTCTCCCGTAGTTGGCACCGTAGAATCTTTATTGACTATATCCCACAATCCTTGCAAAAGCAGTAGCGTCCGCATCTTGTTCTTCCACATGTCATAGTTTTCTCCCATTAAAATGGGAACCGTCGATTGCGCCATAGTTGCGCCTCCTGAAGACATCGACTCGGGATGCTTCTTATATTTCACAAACGCCCTTGTCTACTTCGCTAACTTCTTATTCGAACCTGAAGCTCTGATACCAAATGTTGGAAATGAAACTCGGATTGTGGTATTGAAAGAAGAGAGGAGTATACTTAAATTTCTTTTTATTACTTGAAAGAAGAGTACAAGTGATTACTCGATGAAGAACTATGATTGGTTCTTATCGGTGATGTGGAAGCGAATTGTCCCTCCTACTAGCAATCCTCACGGATCTTCGTACGGATGATTCGGCCAGCGTGCAGTGTCCTAAACAGAAAAGAAAATCTGGAAATTAAACTAAAACTGAAAATAAAAGAAAATAAAATTAAAAACGAAATTGAAAATAAAAGAAAAATAAAAATGCAGAAAATAAAATAAAAAGAAATCTAGGGGTTTCTAATTAATTAGATTCAATGGTCAAAGCAAGGGCGTCTCGCGAGGCCTTGCACAATGAACCGTTATTCCCCGGCAACGGCGCCAAAAAGCTTGATCACTCAAAAGAGAGCAATGTTTCTTTTAATATTTATAAACTCGGAAATGCTATCGGTTCGGACTGCAAGCGCACAATCCTATCGAGTAGTATATTCGAGGTCGATTCACAGGGAATATTGGTTCAATGCTTTGAGCAATCGAATCACAATCTTTCGAAAGGCTAGACGAAATCTGAAAATTGAGAGATGTTGTTGTGATCAATGTAAATTAGGAAGCAATTAAAAGTAATTAAAATAAAGATAGAGATGAGAATTCCTAGGGTTTCGGCACACCATTGCTACTCAATCCGCCTTGACAATATATTCCTGTTGCGTCTGATTTCCTGTTATTGTTTTATGAAAGATAACCACATAGGTCACTGCGATTTATGTTACGCAAGAATGACAGATCTTTCATCGAGATTCTATATAGGACACTGCGAGTTTTCTTACGCAAATGACTGATCTCTAAAAACCCCAAATTACTACACAGATCACTGCGATTTTCCTTACGCAAGTGATAGAATTTGGTACGCGTTTTGTTGGTCTGGTTTATGGTTTCCCCGCTAAGGTTTTCTTCACATAAACCTAATAAATCTCAACGAGGCTAATTCATACAAATAGTTTCTCTTACCATTAAAGTACTGTCACTACCCTAACGGACTCAAACTAGATCATTGAAGTTAGATGAAGAGATAGTAAATCACAAAAGCATTTTGATACAACAACAAGAAACCATAATCAACAGAAATATATATATCAAAACATCAAGAGTAACAAGGTTTACTGCCTAGCCCTAAGAAAAGGAACTTAGCCGCGGAACGGCATTGTTACAAGCACTCCTCTCTTCTCTCTTTAATCAAATCTAACCCTAATTACAAAGATAACTATTCCTTCTGCCCAGGGGCCTTATATAGGAGTGGAGGGATGTGTAGAGGTTGAGTAGGGGCTAAGAAACTGATCTGGAAACAGCGGTCGACAGTTATTCCCCAAGAGACGCCTTCCGATACGGACTGTATCAGTTGATACGGTCCGTATTAGGACCTTGACGGTTAGGGTTGAATGCTTCCAGCGCTATCTTCTAGTCTGTGCTAGGCCTGGTCCGTATCAGGCAATACGGACCGTAATAGAGACTTAGTCGATAAGCGTCGCTGATCCGATTGACCCGATTCTAGCTCCATTTGATGTAAAATAGTCCCAAAACCTGTTTTCTACAATAAAACATAAAGAAGGGTGACAGTAGCCTTTTTCTCTAATTAATTAAACATAAGTGTGAGAAAATATGCAAAACCTAAGCCAAAAATCTACGTAAATCATCATTATTTTGACTCTGATCACCTAGAAGTAGGCCAGGTTAGTATTTTGCATTTTAAATTATATGTATTTTTCTTACTTCCATAATAGAGGAACAATATATAAGTTATTGTCATTATTTGGCACTGAGTCTAGGGTGCTCTACAATATAAGTAATAAAATAATAAATCAATACAAACTTGTTAAAATAGACAATAAACATGAGTAGAATTAGCAGCTTACCCAGCTTTGTGGCATGGTAAGAATACAAAACTCGTATCCTAAAACTTTAGCAAGGTATCGGCCAAGTACGAAAGGGATTGTTTATTATCAAGGTATGCGAGGCTGAGCGGACTGGGGTCCAAGAAACCAATGTCAACATTATTTTGGGCACCTAATTCAGTAACTAGTTTCATACAATACCTTAAATAGTCAGTGTCAGAATAAAATAAAGGAGTTAATTGTAAAAATAATATATATGTTTATAATAATAAATAGTCACATATCTAGACTTGGATAATAGAGACGTTGATCTCGTTATAAGTCATAAGATCACAGAGATCTGTGTAACCCAATGTTACATAAAGCCCTCATCCCGAAACACTCCCGGCCCGATATAGCAGCGGAAGCCTTCTCCTTTAGATAGTGGCGTCGCAAGATATCTGTCATGCAGTAGTTGGAATTCCAGACCCAGTTCGTCCAATGCCTCCTGATCTACAAGCGGGACCCGACCCCGTATTCCTCCTACAAGTATTGGCCGTCTCAGTAGCACCAATTCATTAGTCATTTTATTAGCCATTTTATTAATCACATCAGCAGGCCCCTATCATGTACATATAACAGCTTATTAAAAAATGCTAAGTTATTCAGTCAGGTGCCTTACCTAACTGCAGTTCAAGGTGCTAGCCTCTTGGGTAGGCATCTCGCGGTACATGACATCTGAAAGAATATATGTTGCTGCTGTAATCCTCTTTGTAGCTGCATTTGGTGTTGCTATTGCTAATATCAATCCCTTGCTCTTCTTGCATTCCTCCTAACAGGTCTTGACTGGATGCAAATCTTCAAAAAATAAAATCTATGTGATTGGATGTAAAGGCAAGGCCGTTCTTCCATATTTCATGTTATTGAAGATTCAAAAATCAATAAAATGCCAAATTAGGGAATTCTTCCCTTACATCCAAACCAGCAGCACTGTCGGTAGTAATATGAATTCGTTGTGGAGTGATCATTCTTAGTTTTTTTCATACATTGCATATATGATTTGGACGACATTGCTGAAATTAAATTACAAATCAAAGAGTAAGCAAGCTCCAAGACTACAAATGCTGAAAAAAACACTTAGAAAAACTAAAGATATAAAACTAAACCCTAAACCCTAGAACCATATTATCCCTAGAAACCCCCTAACCCTAAATTTAACCCCAACTAGAAAACCCTATAAAGATATAGATAGAGAGTCATATGCGTAAACCTTCAATGACGGAGATCAATCGAGTGCTCGGTGTTGTATTGAGATGGTGGCCGACAAGTGATAAGAGAAGGAGTCGCGGCAGAGAAAGCTAGCTAGTGAGGACCATTTCGAGAGTGCTAGAACACTTTTGTGTAGTTGGATATATATATTGAAACCCTTAACTAGAATGCCATCGGCTCCGTAGTGATTATCCCACTGGCTCAGTAGTTCCACTGATGGCATTATGTGGATAAATGCCAATAGTATAGCAAACTTGAATGCGTATCATCTGCATTAATATTAGTGCGGATGTAGTTCGTGCGAATCTTAAAACAGATTGAATGGCCGAGATGTATTAACTCAAAAGATTCCCTTTTGAGTTAGTAGAGGATATGAATTTAGCAAACTTTGCCCTACGTGGAGTTTGACAACACCGATCGAATTGTACATGCATGCAAGCAACATTCCCTTATTTATCTAATTGTGCAATTAAACCATATAAAAGTTACCAAGTTGTGCAAACAACATAAACTAAGTTATCTACTCAAATAAACATCCATAAAATTCATCTCCTTATTTACAATTACAACACAACAATTACAACACACCATATTCAACAATTTCTTTTGATTTTACCAAATTCACTATATTATATTTAACATCTTACAAGAACATGCTTTATCTTGGTTAGGTTCCAAAAAAATGGGTCAAACTAATTAATTTTCAACTAATAAAACATTTTCTGAAAATTAAATCATGTTTTAGTTCCAAGTTTTTGGCGGTGTAGAAATGGACATATATGTGACAATGGATTTACGTTGTTGTTTAAATTCTTTCGCAAACCACATCTTATTCAAAGGGGGTTTGTGTAAGAAATTAAATAGCAATGCACTGTCACATGCCATTCATACACCGCCAAAAACTTGAGAATCAAAACATAATTTAATTTTAAGAACATGTTTTATTAGTTGAAAGTTAGTTTAACCCATTTCTTTGGAACCAAACTAAGAAAAAAAATGTTCTTGTAAAGTGTCAAATAAAATATAGTGAAAATCAAAAGAAAATGAAATTCATCA
Organism: Carex parvula; assembly: GCA_025461045.1. Lineage (NCBI taxonomy): Eukaryota > Viridiplantae > Streptophyta > Magnoliopsida > Poales > Cyperaceae > Carex > Carex parvula. The sequence goes on along the minus strand of JAJGRW010000537.1, from coordinate 69,533 downwards.
CAAGCTGTCCAACAACTTGCAAAACATGCATGTTCTGAAAATTAAATCTTGTTTTGCATGTTGTTGGACAGCTTGTGACTCATCTCATTACGTACAAAATAATCCACTAGCTACTTCATATGAAACAACAACACAACAATTAAAAAACAGACCACAAGCATCAACACACAAAGTACAATTAACACTACTAGCTGTTTCTTGGGAATCGAAGATACTTCTGCCTCATTTTGATATCTTGCAACTTGTCTGCTAGGTTGCATATGAGAATTTAAACTTATGATACTTTAATTGGTAGTGTTGTCGCACCAGTCCATCCATTGATTGCATTATGGACATCTATTAAATTTCCTCTCCGGATTTTGTCTGGTTATCGAAAGCATCACAACACTCGGCTTAAAGACATTTATTGTAGTAAGGATCTGATGAGTAACTATTATTTTGGCTACTCATTTCTCCTATAAAAACAAAAAAATAACATTAAATAACTAAACCCTAGTTTAAGAAACCAATCAAAATAACGATTAAAATAAATATAAAATAAAGGAGAGAAAAGTGATCTAGCATACAAATGATGCCAAGAGAGGAATGCTAGCTTCTTAGTCCGTCGATTTTGGGAATTAAGTTGATTTTCGCAGTGAGCTAGTGTTTGGGATATCAAAGGGTTGGAGATAATCGACCTAGGGTTTACTTGAATATATATATATATATGTTTGACCCTAAAAAGTTGCTACTTAAAATTTAACGTAATGAGTAGCTGTCTTTTAATTGGGAAAATACCAAAATCACACATAGATCTCTAAAAGGAATTGAGTGCAACATGTTAAAATTATGGGTGGCATTCTACACATGAAACCATGAATTTTGATGTGTGGTATGGTCAAAATTACAAAGGAAATAATTTCCTACAATTCAAACAAGTCATGAATAATTTTTGGGTGCAAAATCATAGAGATACTCAGCAAAAACATGCTTCAAGCTACTCTGGGTACAAATTGGAGCCTCATAACAGAAAGCAAAGAATAGGGCCCGCGGGTCATAGACTCATAACCATTTCACTCAAAACCTAGACTTGGATAGACCCTGTGCACAAGATTCAAGCCATATGCACCGGGTTGACAGCTGCATGGCTCGTGTGCACCGAGACCACCCAAAAGCAACTGAGTGTCGCTGGTTTTAAAATGAAGAGCATTTGACCCCTTCGGCCCGCATGCACCTGGCACACCATGAACCACGTGTGGGTTAATAAATGGTTCACCTAGAACCGAGCCTAGCTATGGGAGATGCAGGATTTAAAAGGGAAGAACAGAGGCCGACATGTGGGCCCCGTTTGCAAGATCCTTCCTTCTCTTCTTCTCTTCTTCTCTTCCCATTAACCCGAACTATGGCCAAAATAGGTAGTATGAATTCGGGCAGAGAAAAAGAATCTCATAGCCAATGCTTACCCGAAATCGACAGCAGTTCCTTTATCTCTCTCTCTATTCAAATCTCTGCAATTAATTGTAGTTTTATGGACTTCAATTGGAGCCGAGAGCGGGAAAGAGATGAAAGTAAGAGCTCGGGTTGTAGGGAAAATTAGGCTCTAGAATTTAAAATGAACAACAAATGGGCCTCCACGATTCTACTAGAAGCCTCAATTTAATCAGGGATGCATTGAATTAAGCTGGCATATGAATGTGATATGGTGCAGTTCGGGTGTAATTGGAATACTACAAATTAGCTCAGTAAAAGATATAATACGCCCTGGAGCACTTTAAACATTATATTGCGACACTACTTGGCCTTTATCTAATACCCAATGCATTAATATCAAGAAGAGGGATATGATAAGGTCGGTGTACCGCCGGTACAGTGTAAATCGGCCTCTACAGCTGTTAATACACTGAATGGTCCCCAGGACACGTTCCATGTAGCCTATGGAAGATGACAAAGATGGAAATTCCTCTCCCAGGGTGCTGGAACACGTGAATTGAATGCTTCCATTTTCGGCCGGTTAATCAAGGGCTTAGAGGCCGTGTGCTACATCTCATGATGATCCAAGGGCTGTAAATGATACAGCCAATTAAATATGATGTGTATGAAGATAATTGGACAGCATATGCCATGTAAGCATGAATGTGTGAAGCCAAGTGATCCAGACCCTTGATCAAGCACCTGGTGTGCATAGCAAAAGACACATCAGCAAAACCCTAAACCCTAGACCCTTGCTGCCTTATATAAGGCACCCCAAATGCAGATGAATGATATACTTCTTCTCCTCCAGAAATTCCTGAAAAAAGAGCAAAGTTAGAAAGTTCAAATCTCAAGAGAGTTTAAGTTAGAAATTCAAGTTTCAAGCTTTTTTAGCAAAGTTAGAAAGGTAATTCATACCTGAAAAGATGTAAGCTCAAGATGAGCAATGATCTGTACATATTCTACCTTATTCGAAATAAAGAAGGTTTTTGATGATTTTTCTTGTTTGTTCTTTACTGCCTTAGTTTTATCCTTCATCTCTTCATCTCTTTTTTATTTTTAAACCTTCAAAAATCATGAATGTGAGAGTTACATGGTTTCTAGTTCATCATAGGATGAACAAAATGAAATATGTAGCTTGATGATCAAATAAAAATATTTTTACTTCCTTTTCTTGCATCTTTCATGAAATAATAATGAAAAATATTAAAAATATGATTTTTCTCTTGCCTTTTCTGCCTCACCTTCTAAAAATATATATATACATAAGTATTAATATGCTAATATTTTATCACCTCTTTTGCTTGGAGCTTATGAAATAAAAATGATAAAGTTTTAATCTTTGATACTTCTTCCTTTCTTTTAAACTCTTTTAGTTTCTTCTAAAAATAATTAAGTAGTAGAAGTATGAGGGTTGAGCCATGAGGTCTCCCTTCATATGAAAACTATATTAATTATTTTGTGAGGAGGTTAAAAGAATAATAAAGTGACAATAAAAAAAATTAAACACAAGAGGTAGTAGGGTTGAGCCATGAGGTCTCCCCTATTATTCTCTCAACCTAAATGATCAAAGGGGCCTATTTGCACAAAGGGATTGATTTAGTCAATAATTAGTGCATTTATATGCATGAATATTGGCAAAATTAAAAACTATGTGCAAATAGTGAGAAATTGAGGTCTAAAGTATAAAAAGGACATTAGCATTTGCTATGATATGTCATTTGTGCTTTAAACCTATGATATTTCAATGACTTGCCCTTTTGGACCCATTTGTGTATGAAGAAATATGTAATTTCTTGAGCAAATATGCTAAAAGAAATTAAATATCTAAAATATATAAATGGTGAGAGATGGAAGGTTTGAAATGCAAATAAACAACAAGTTATACTTGTTCATGGCATTTGCATCTTTAAACTTAAAGAACTCTCAATGATATGTCCATCAAAATATCAAAAACATGATTTTAAACAAAATCAGGGGCTTCCCTGCATAAAACCATATTTTGACAGATTTTTGGCATTTAAAGAAACATTCTTTTGGAATTTTGGATTTTCTCCTTTTTCCTTATTGGTACCAAAGATATAGCAAAAAGGCTATGAAAATTCAATAAAATGGTGTTTAATTCATGAAATCAGTTGCAAATACCTTAAACCAGTCCCTAATGCCCTCTGGAACAATGGACCAATATCAAATCACAAAACATGTATCAATGATACATGAACAATACCCAAAAACACCCAAAATGACCTTCTCTGGTAAACAGAATATTCTGGACTGATATGAGGACTAAACTGAAAAATGGACTTCACCATCAGACAGAGGACTTCAAAACACACAAAATTGACTCAAAATTTACATTTTTCTGATTTTATTTCGATTTTATATGAATTTTCAAAGTTCAGGTTTAAAAATAGAAAATCAGCATTTAAACAAAACAAAACTGTTGCTGGTAAATGAACAGTACTGAATGACTGAAAAATCAAATCAAAGAACAAATGTCATAATCAGATAGAGAATTTCAAAATACACAAAATGGACATAAATTTCATATTTTTCTGATTTTATTTCAATTTGATATGAATTTTTAAAGATTCAAGTGTTAAATACAAGTGGAATATTTCATCTGCACGGATCTTGAAGCAACATGAGACCTTTAATTCTGGCGCCAGAATAGAGTTTGAATGGAAACACGAATCTCAAAGCCTGGCACTAATCCAGAAGTCAAATAACTCAATATTAAAGCCCATGATCAAGAATCTGTCTAACACAAATCACAAAGCATGAAGCCCAAATCTTGAAGCCCAATACACCAATCTCAAGACCCAAAATCCAAATCTCAAAGCCCAGATAATAAATAAAATCATAAATCAATACCCTTTTCATAAAGGCTCCTCTGATTTTTCAATGTTTGCACCGAAGCTCCTGTAAATTTACAAATAGGTCCCTGATAGCATAAAACCCTCTCAAATAAGCCCTTAAAGGCCCAATTTTCACATAAAACCTTGTCTAAGACCCAAAATCACAAATCCACATCTTTCCAGCTATGTAAATAAGCCCCTGGGAAAACATAAATATTTACAAATAAACCCCTTTTGGCCATAACTTCTTCATTTCAAGTCCAAATTGACTCAAACCACCTCCAAATGAGCCCAAATCAAATTCTCCATGTTTCTAAATCAAAATTGAATATGTCCAAGCATCAGCCAAATCCTAAAATGACCAAAATACCCTTTCTTCAAAATTAAATGATCTTTTAATGGAATGTAAATAATTAATAAAAATATAAACAAATATGTCATAAATCAAATAATGCACATACACTCCTCAAATATCCAAGTTCTTATTTTAAAATGCAATAAACATTATTTTAACGTAAAACTCACACACATACATATATCCAAATGCATAGAAAATCAAATTAGAACCAAAGTCAATACATGAGTTCCTTTTTTTTTTAGCCCCATTATTCAATTCACATAAAATAGGCACAAATCCCGGAATGGACGAGGTGTTCAGTATGGCTTGGAAGGGTCATCTGATGTAATTAACAGCGGGGGCTTGCGCCCGCTGGGAGTTAAACGTCCCCACAATCAATAAACTCTCTCGACAGACTGATTATGAACAGTAGGTCTGTCGAGGGTGAACCAGAAGGAACAGTAGAAAGAAATAAAATGTTTCAAGTTCGATGTTCTCTCCATGTCTTGAAAACCGAGAGCATTGAACCCTGAGGCATTTAATACACATGCACACACCTTCCACCGCTGTGCAACTTTCTGCGCCCTACAGGTTTTGGCACGCCCGGTGGGACATTCTCCTCCTCACAGGTTCGGGATCCGATACGAAGATAAAAGGAACATACTCAAGTAGCCAATGACTTTAAAACACTCAAACAACGAGTCATCGGATCGCTTGAGCCATGTCATTTCCTTTTATATTCGATATCGACGCCTATGGATTGAATAATTGGGCTAACACTCGTGTATGAATTTACATATAAAAAATTGACTAATGAAATTTTGAGCTTTGTTTGTTTGCTGGAATGGCTTACATCGCAACCAAAGCACGCTCTTTCGCCCAAATCGCCAGCCTCCCAGCTGGGGAGGAAGTCGTTTACTTTGGGACTTTTGCAGTCCCTGTTGATGAAGTTAGGGCATTCGAAGTCCCTGTTCCCACTTCAATGAATGAACAACTGTCCCTCGGGTCCGTCACCGAGGAGGATGTTACAGATGATGAAGAACCATGCTATTTTCTTACCCCTAAGGGGATGGACGGTAAGACGTTCATTCCCCTCTCCAAAACTATGCACGCAAGAAGACGCGCGTCTAAGAAAATCAACCAAATTCCCGTGACCCCTCTGTCGGTCACCAAGAAAAGAAATCTCCAAGCTTACCAGGATGAGTTGGTGGCTCAACCAGCTCTCCCTGTCCACAACTCATTCTCCCCACTGAGGATAGTGAGGAGGAATTCTTCTACTGCACACATACGTGCAGCGGGAGAAGTCCCTCAAACCGTCTCGTTCATCCATAAACTGAAAAGGATGAACACCAACCGCAAAATGGTTGATGATACTGCTATGGCCATTCATAAGGCCCACAAACAGCTTCGCATGTTGAAGCAGCGCAGGAACCGATACTATGTACATCCTGCGCAAGAAACCTCTACACCCCTTTATGTCAAATCAAGATTGACGTTTCCAGCCCAAAGGCTGGGGGCATCCAATGATGCCCAACCCTCAATCAAGTCGAGACTGACGTTCCCAGTCTCAAAACCTAAAGCACGCGGCAGTGCCTTCTTTCCAAAACCATTAGCCCCAAGGCTGGAGGTACCTCACGGTGCCTCGTTAGAACCAAAACTCCGTCGAGAGATGCGCACAAGCACCTGTCAAAGCTCAAGCAGCGAGGGATCAAATCAAACCCCTCGAAATTTGAGAAGACCAGCCAGTGTACATGATAGGCTGGGGGCACAAATAAATCCGCACCCATCCAACACTGGAAGTTTAACAATAGTGGCGCCAAATGCCACTCATAAGAAGCGAAGGGTCACTAAAACACACCCTAAGCAAGAAGAAGAAGCGATGGTCTTCATGATAACCACTACTGAAGACCTCAAAGAGGAAGATGACCATCCTGTCGAGCCCTCCAACCCCACCGTATGCATGGTGAGAAAGGGGAAGAACCCCATCGTCGAAAATCCGAGTGACGATGAAGAGGAGTCTGATGCAGCATGTCTTCCTCCCATAAATGCCAAACCCAAAACCGTGAGTAGCTCGGATGTAGGTCATATGGATGGATTAGCATTGGGTAACTTCCATACCGTTTTGGCAACTTCCCCATGTGCTGGTGAAAGTCAAACCAGTGCACAAACGCAAGAACAAATGTTATCCGCCTTCAATCAAATGCAAGTCGAGATACAAAACCTTAGGGCTGAAGTACATCAAGCCCATGAAAGGGAACAAAGGTTGGTAGCTGAAATCCGAGGGAAAGGCCTCGCTGGCTCCGAACTCGAAAGAGGAGAAACATCAAATCGGTCCAGCCCCGTAAACGGGCCCGAAAGACTAGAAAGACCAAACCCTCAAGAAAGACGTAGGGTACATTGGGAAGATGAAAGGCGAGAAGCCTCCTCAACCTTTACTGCGGTTGATGTTCAAGAAATGATCAGCCGTCAATTACAAGAAATGGGGATCGCCCCAAAGCAGACAACACTGCGAATAGGGAAACCGTACCCTCCCGAATTCGATATACCAAAATACCCCCCAACATACACTGTTCCCTTATTCTCCAAGTTCTCCGGAAGTGGAACAGATGAGACTGGACCAGAACAACACGTCAGCCATTTCATGATTCAATGTGGAGACTCTTCAAGGGAAGAAGCATTCCTTTGCCGCCAATTCGCTAGGAGTCTTTCAGGGCCAGCATTCCAATGGTATTGCTCTTTGAAACCAGGAAGTATAAGATCCTGGGACCAAATGGCGCGTGCCTTCATAGATAGGTTCGCCACTGCGAACAGTCCAATAAGACTTGCTGATTTAGCATGGGCCAAGCAAGAGCCTAACGAAACTCTTCTGGCATATATCAATCGCTGGAGAAATATGAGCAACAAGTCGAGCCATCCTATACCCGAAAGGGAGGCAGTTGATTTGCTCATAAGAAGTACATCCGGCAAAATGAGAGAAATGTTAATCGTTGCCAACCCCAACAGTTATCAAGATCTGGTAGACAGCGTATCTAGATTGGGGAAAACGGACATAGGAGAGAAGTCACCTAATTCCTTCAAACCAAGAAGAGACTTCCCAAGGAAGAAAGAATCAAAGACAGTATACGCTGTCAAAACTAACAAAGCCAACAAAACCGAAGACAGGGATTCTGACTCTTCTGATGAGGAGACGAGGCAAGTCGATAGCCAACCCGCTCAGCCAGTTCCTCGCGATAACCAAAATAGTCGCTACCCCAGATCATTGGAAGAACAAAAAAGCAAGAAATACTCCTTCAAAAGGGAGAAAACAGCAAAGATATTCAGACAAGCCTTGGAGGATGGTATGGAATTGCCTCCAAGCAAACGCCCCGATCAGGCAGATAAGGTTGATCACCCCAACTATTGCCCATACCATAGGGTAATAGGCCATAAAATAGAAGACTGTTGGGTCTTTAAAGACTTGATAGAAAGAAGAATTCGAGAGGGTCGCTTGCAATTAGCGCCAAGTGCCGTGCAACAACCCGCACCTCACGAACAAGTTAATGTTATCTCTCATGTCGAGATGATTGAAGAAAAGAGGTTTGAAAGTCCCGTAAATGAAGCATGGGAATTCCACCTCTCCAAGAAAACTAAAAAGTTGCTGAGACAGCTTCTGAAAGAGCCTCGAGTCAAATGGGATAGCAATTTAAACCCCACTGTGCCAAGGCCCCCAAAACGGGTCATCCATCGCAAACCAAACAAGAATGGCAGCCAGAAGGGTAAGAAGTCGCCCAAACAAGTAGAGTTGCCTACACCTTCTGAAATTCAAAAACACATACAAACCTTAGAGAATCATAAACAAGGTACTCCGCTACCGTTGACCCTCTTAGACTTCCTAACAGAAGATGTATTGGCCTTAATGTTGGGCCTCAAAGCTGAGAAAGGGGAAACAAGTAAGGCCCTTCAAGAACGAGAAAACAATGATGATGACCATGAGACGTGTAATGTAGTTGTCTATGGAGGAAGTTCCTCAAGTGACTCAGATGACGGGGAAGTCATCTTTGTCAAAACCCAGAAACCTGATTGCCAAGCAGTGCTTCGTTCGGGTACGAACATTCCTGAGCGTCAGCCACCACAAGAAGATGAGATCGGGAGGTCAAAAGCTAAGGCAAAGGGAAAAGAACCCGCAGTACAAGATGAACCAGCACCTAAGAAATATATGGTGCAAGATTACAATATCCTCGCACAGCTTAGAAAAATACCAGCTGCGGTCAGCATGTTTGACATCTTGATGATGTCCGCTGAAGTAAGAGAAGTGCTCATTTATGCACTCCAAAACCCTGAAGAGTTTCAAGCGCACTTCGCCGAAAAGAAGATGTAAGAAATAGCGCTGGTAGATAACAAAAACCCAACCATCACCTTTAGCGACGACGATTTGCTCATAGGCATGCCTGACCACAATAGACCACTCTTTCTTACTGGTGAGTGTGATGGCCAAAAGGTAACCCGCATGCTAATCGATCCGGGCTCCTCCATTAATCTAATGCCTAAGCGAACATTGGACCGTCTCACGTTAAGCGCTAAGTTTCACACAAAAGATAAGATCACTATACATGGGTTCAACCACAAAACGGAGCAATCCATGGGGGCCGTTAGCTTGCCTTTCGATATTGGTGGTATTCAAGAATGGATGAAATTCTACATCATCGATGCGAAAACCACATACAACGCATTGATAGGTCGACCCTGGCTACATAATAACAATGCCGTCCCGTCAACCTTGCATCAATGTTTGAAATATATAAAAGATGGCGAAGTCAAACAGATCAATGGAGAAGTTAAGCCGTTTGAAGTACATGAAATAGGGCTCAAAGATGCCAAATACTTCTTCGATAAACCTGTTCTAAAAAGAGAATGTTCGAAGAAACAACGAGATGAGAAAATAAGGCTATATGGAGCCGATACTGACTCGTCGTCAGGGGAGGAAGCCGACGAAGCTAGGATACTCCCGTCATACATAATACCCTCAGAAGACGAGGAAGAAGCAGGTCAATCCTCGTTGATGATTGAGAGGATACCTGAAAACCATCACAAGGAGCTTACACCAAGAGAAGTGAATCAAATCCAAGAAATGGTGGTATTCATAATACCGCCTAAAGAGGAAATCACTGAAGAAGGAATCTTTAGGCACAAGCCCATTGTATTCTATAGAGCGTCCGATGGTAAAGATCGGTCTTTAGTGCTGAACAACGACGAATGGCCTTTAGAAGACGAAACCATGTCCAACAAAGTAGATGTACCTCTTCTACCATATTGTCCCAGAAGCCTAACCAGGATTCTTGCAAACATGAGTCCCATGTCTCCAACCTACGCTATGACAAAGCGATTCGATCGGATATTGGCTCACCGTAATCCTACAATCATAGGACCGGATGGAAAACCAAGAAATACTCGAGGGCTCGGGTATGAGGGATCTGATGATGAATATGATGACTTCAAATGTCGCCCTATACAATACTTCAGCGACAATGGCAGCGATAACGAGTCACCGACCTGTGATCTAAGACGAATCCAAAGGAAAGCTGCCCATGCCAATTCAGAAATGGCTTTAAGAAGCGGTCGTGGCAGAGGCCGTGAAGAGGTCGAGGGATAAATTCCTTCACTAATGCCTCGCCAAAGCAACCCATACCAAATCCGACCAAAACGCGCTCCTTCCAAGACCTGTTGAGACAAATGAAAGATTTGGACGTGCATTCCGAGCATAGACAACAACAACCAAATAATAACCGAAGAACTCCCAAGGCTTCATGTCATGCAATAGAAGCTGAAGATGATCAATCGTCGTTTGTCGCATGCAGTGTATGCGATAGACCGGGAGAGGTCACAGAAATGACTTCGTGTGTCGAATGTGGGGCCATATGCCATCCCCCTTGCACAAGATTTAGAGAACATCCTCAAAGTAGGGATGAAACCCCAAGATGGAGTTGCCTGCGTTGTTTCAAAGGTAAATGGGTACCGGAACCGAAGAAGGGCGAAGGAAAAGCAGAATCACTGCTCCCAGCACCAGCACCTGAGTCTTTTCCACTCGAAGGCATGCTGGCTCAACTCCTAAAGGATTATTTGAAATTCCAATCCACAAGGGGACAAACCCGTACAGATTCGGCAAACACAATCTTTGAATCGAAGAAACCCGTTCCAGTAATGCCAAAAGAAAAGAATACATTGGCAGAACTTAAGAACAAAACATATTCATTTGGGCGAAATAAGGTTGCCAAGGCATTTGACCTAATGATGCAAAAAGGTCTCAACTTGCCAGTATGCAAACGCCCAGAGCAAGCAATTAAAGTCAATGAACATAATTATTGCCCATATCACCGTATCCTCGGTCACACCATCGATGACTGCTGGGTCTTCAAGGACTTTCTAGAAAAGAAAAGGCAAGAGGGAACTTTACCACCCACTGTGGCAGCCTATCTAGAAGGGACTCATGCGCCAATTCCCAACAAAGATAAGGGGAAGCAAAAGATAAAATCTATTCCTAAAGATGAAGTACCCTCACAATTCGAAGTAGGGGACATGGTATCCATGGTCAGCCAGTCTCAACCATCCAAAGACGGTCACACTAGAATTGAGTGGAAAGGGCCATATATTGTTGAGCAAGCCTTGGGGCGAGACACCTATAGGTTGCGAGAAAGCAATGGAAACAAATTCGCACCACCTATTAAAGGGAGGTATCTCGGGGAATACCAAGCGCCTGGGGTGCAAAGTCAAGCCCAAAATTGGAAAATTCAAAGCGACATCTCTAAGTCACAAACTTCTTCAATCTGAATGCTTGTCTGCACCCCTGTATGAAATGAGAGTCCTACGAGATCTCCTCTCAAACTCTACTTCACGATCTCTAAAATTTAGGGTCAAAAACTCCACAAATATCCAAAATTTCAATAAAACCTAAAGTCTAATATCCACGAATAAAATGTTCCAAACAAAATTCCACAAATACCCAAAGTACCAATAAAATCTAAATTCCAATATCCACAAATAAAATACCCCAATAAAAATACCTAAGCGAAAACCTCTACAAATAAAAGGACCAAATCGCAGCATGAGTGAAATTGTCTCGAGCGAAAAGTGAAGTCCCCCAACTACCCACAAAATCCATAAAGGCCTCTCGCCACAAAATGGGTTTTGTTAAGTTTGTACCCTTAAACAATTAACACTGGCAAAGTTTGTCCAGCCAGTTCTGAATATGGACAAACAAGTTTTATATTTTGTACTTTAAACAAAATATGGGCTTTGGTGTTGTGCCCATTTGAAACAACTACACTGTTTTTGTCTTTCCTCCAGTTCGAAAAAAGGAGAGACAAGGTTTCTTCATTGTCCTTTAAACAATGGAGTGCCTAATGATGATATCTCAAATAAAAAATCAAAAGATTAAAGAAAGCGGTCGTTTAGACTATTTAAATTCTGAAGGTACAAAATCCCTTTTAAAACAAAGTTTTCAAAAATAATGGTATTCGCATTTCCCGCGATACCCTTGCCTAAGGATTGATGCCATATAGGCTATTCAAGAAGGCACGAGAGGAGTGAGTAAGATTTCACCTCCAAATAAGTGCATACATTTACCTAAGTCCCACCATAATATAGAAAGAGTGGAGAGATGTAAGGCCCATAAAGAAAGCCTCACGCACAAAATGGGCTTTGTCAAGGTTGTGCCATTTAAACAATTGGCATTGGTACGCTGTCTAACCAGTCATCTAAAATGACGAGCAGGCTTTATATATTTGTGCCGAACAAAATAAGGCTTTGATGTTGTGCCTAGGCCACGTGAGCACTAAAACAATTATCATGGCCCAAAATAAGAGAAGCTGAGAGCCCAAAAGTAATAACCCTAATCGGGTTCTCACCAAACCAATCTCTGCACAAGCAAGACTTGAGCCAAGTGAACACCCATAAATGGTGGACCTGTAGATCAATGCCCCACGGGCCATAATCCAAATTAGAGCTTAAGAATAAGAACCCCTGGCTTTAAGACACGCTAAAGCCCTACCAAAGGCAGAACCCGCAACTTGACACGCCTTTGAGACTTGTCCCCGGGGCCATAATCAAATCAGAGCTCGAGAACAAAACCTTTGGCTCTAAACATTGAAGTCCTACATAAAACCAAAGCACAATTTGGCATACTCTGCTGATATGCGTCCCACGGGTGAGATCTAAACCCAAAACCAAATAATACATTCCAAGCACTAGAATGAAACCTACAACAAGCAAACTAAGCTTCACTCATAAGAGAAGTATCATTTCACTATGTCGCATCAATCTCATGGAGATGCACAAACATCAACCTTAACGGGTTCCGTATGACCGGTGTAACCCTTAAGTGGGACGGTTTTTACGCAGTCATACATGCTGGTGTAGTCTTTTTTGTGGGGGCAGCGTGCGTGGATATCAACCTTAACGGGTTCCGTATGACCGGTGTAACCCTTAAGTGGGACGGTTTTTACGCAGTCATACATGCTGGTGTAGCCTCTTTTGTGGGGGCAGCGTGCGTGAATATCAACCTTAACGGGTTCCGTATGATCGGTGTAACCCTTAGTGGGACAGTTTTTACGTAGTCATACATGCTGGTGTAGCCTTTTTTGTGGGGACAGCGTGCGTGAATATCAACCTTAACGGGTTCCGTATGACCGGTGTAACCCTTAAGTGGGATGGTTTTTACGTAGTCATACATGCTGGTGTAGCCTTTTTTGTGGGGGCAGCGTGCGTGAATATCAACCTTAACGGGTTCCGTATGACCGGTGTAACCCTTAAGTGGGACGGTTTTTACGTAGTCATACATGCTGGTGTAGCCTTTTTTGTGGGGGCAGCGTGCGTGAATATCAACCTTAACGGGTTCCGTATGACCGGTGTAACCCTTAAGTGGGACGGTTTTTACGCAGTCATACATGCTGGTGTAGCCTCTTTTGTGGGGCAGCGTGCGTGAATATCAACCTTAACGGGTTCCGTAGGACCGGTGTAACCTTTAAGTGGGACGATTTTTACGTAGTCATACATGCTGGTGTAGCCTTTTTTGTGGGGGCAGCGTACGTGAATATTCAACCTTAACGAGTTTCCGTATGGCCGGTGTAACCCTTAAGTGGGACGGCACATGACCAAACCCAAGCCAGCTGAAGACGTTTGATCGCTTAGAACCCGATTGAATAGATGCAGAAGGCTTGAGGTACAGTTTGAGTCCAATGAAGATGCCTTGTCGCTTAGAACCCGATGGGGGAGATTCAGAAGATTCAGGATTAAACCCTGACTCTGACAGGTATATCTGGTCGCTTAGAACCCGATTGGAGAAAACTTGAAAGATTTAGGAGAAAAACCGAATTAAGCAAGTTTATCCGATCGCTTAGAACCCGATTGGAGAAGGCTTGAAGAATTCGTAGACAAAAAGAGAAAGAAGGAGAATGAGGAAGAAAACCGATTTAGACGAATTTATTTAATCGCTTAGAACCCGGTTAGAGGAGATTCGAATAAATCAACCAAAAAGAGAAAGAAGGAGAATGAGGAAACTACAAAAGTAAACATCAACCACAAATACGTATATCCAAACATAATCAACCAAAACCAAAATACACATACAAAGAGTGGGCTCGAAGGCACGCACCCTCACAATGAGTCCACAAAATGGGACCTAAAGGAAAGTGCCATAAGGCACCATAGCCAAGCAAGGCTCCACAGTCACAGGAACATCCTGGGGGCAGCCGATAATCCCTCCTGCCCTAGCATCAGATGAGCCTGTAGCACCTGAACCTGACCCTGCAAAGACAAATACGGGTCACGAAAAAGAAATAAAAGTGATGAAGTGAAAGGAAATAAAGCTAGTAATACCTGGCCGAACATCTGCCTCTGTGACTAGGACAGAAGTGCTAGCCTTACGCCTCTTCCTCACGCGAGAAACTCTCTTGGGAGGAGAGTCAGAACGCTGGAGAATCCTACTAGGGATCCCAAAAGAAGTCAACACCTCACCCTCCGGCACACGCAGTGCTAACCAACAAATAAATAAAGGTTAGTACAATTGAACAAGATATGCAGAAAAGAAATATCAATGAAGAAAACATACCAACTCTAGAGGAAGCCCCACTCATAACTCTGGAAATGAAGAAATGACTATCCCGGCTGCACATGCCAGGAACTCTCTCGAAAGGAGGTACAGTCCTCGGGCTGATGTGATCATCTGGTCCAGGCAAAACTCTCTTCATCCACTCACCTAAAGTCTCAATATGGCAGACCTGTACCATGTCTCTATACCACCGCTCGTATAAGACAGTGAAGGTCATTAGTCTAAAAGCCCGAGGCATGACAAAACGCGCCTGTGTCTCTATGCGAAAGAATGATATCCAACACCTGGCTGCCCCTGCTAAATCAGCATGGATGTCATCAGATAGTGGGACATCAGCAGGAATGCACTGGTCCAAGCCAAACTGATGCGCACAGCGGTGTGGCATGTAGGGCTCTAAGACCACCCTGTCTCCTAAGCGCAAAGGAAGAAGCCCATGACGAAGGCTAACCAAGAATCCAGCCTCCGCAGAACCCAACCTCAAACTCTCGTGATGATCTCCTCCAGGACCCCCGTCGAATAAAACCAGATCCTCAAGCCGCTCATCGCGACAAGCAAACTGTCTCCCACCATGAAACCGGAGATAATCATCACTGTCGCGAAGGAAAGCACGCGCCCGCCGAGATGATATACGGCTGGCTCTAGCCCCAGCTATCTCAGCCAATAAGGGCAAGTGATGTCGCAAACCATTAGCTATCGCTGGAGTGTACAACCCTGCCCAATACATGTGAACCCAGCCAAACAAATAATGATAAGGTATAACCTCGTCGCAGAAAGAGGGGTCACATGAAGAACAGACCACTCTCATACCCTTGAAGAGGTTAGCTAACGCAGGGATAGCTAAAGAAACTAGCTCCTCATGCGCCAGCCTACTCGCCATAACAAAAGTCTCAGGTCTGGTGACGCCGACTGGCTGACTAGGAATGACGAAACGACAAAGCCATAAAGCTAAGAAAGCAGTCAATATGAGCTCTCGCCCAGAATGTCGATAACAGGTGTGACATGCCTCTGTGATAGGATGTGAAAGATCTCTGCCTTCCCAGTGCCAAAAGGGTCCAAAGGATGAGCGAAGGACTGACAGGGGTGCCTGACTCGGTCGGTAAAGTAGCAAATCCAAGTATAGAAAGTCACGTCGCCCGCACGGGCGAGTGTGTGATAAATGTCAAATAATCGCCTGAGCGAGCACATGTATACAAAATCACCCCCCGGTG
The DNA here is from genome assembly GCA_025461045.1 of Carex parvula. Lineage (NCBI taxonomy): Eukaryota > Viridiplantae > Streptophyta > Magnoliopsida > Poales > Cyperaceae > Carex > Carex parvula. Next base: position 53,600 of record JAJGRW010000537.1, on the reverse strand, counting down.
ATCTCTGCGCCAATGCCGTATCACTAGGGAGGTACTCATCGTAAGGGTCACCAAAGATGGGTAAACCAGACAATCTATGAAACTCTATGGGAGAGATAGTCAACTCTCGATCTGCCAAAATGACCGTGTTAGAGGTGTACCTCCACCTCTCAGCCAGAGCCTGAAAAAATGATGGATCCCAAGTATACTCAAAGAGAGAAAGAAATACCGCATGGTAGATGCCCGCTCTCTCGAGAACAACCCTCTCCCTCTGCAATGTAAACCTCGCCCAGTCAACCAAACCTGCCTCTATCCTCAAGGTGCCCGGAGGAAGATACCCGGGAACCCAGGGAAGGGCCCCGGTGCCCACCATGCTCAAGCCCAAAAGATGTAGAGAATGCGGCGTCCGATCCGATGAAGTAGGGTAGAGACTATCACCTAGAAATGAGTGGAAATCCTGCTTCTGCAATATAGGCCCAGCCCAATGAGTAACACCCACTCTCAAGATAGTCTCTGGTGTCCAATCAATAGGATCACCAGGAAACCTCCCTCTCACAGGAAAGGGTCCCACCGGTAAGGGGTCATGTCTAGTAAATGGAACTCCTGCAACAAAAATAAAACCTTGTTAAAACCCCATCACATTACCATGCAAACGTAAATACAGAAGAGATAAGGAGACATGTACCTTGATTGCGAGGCATAACTGAAGACGACGGTCAAACCAGTCTCTGAACTGTAGTGCCAACCTAAACTTCAGACAGTTGTAAGTATGAGTACAAGAAACATGGTCCGAAAAGACCCTAAACTAAAACCCATAAAGAGGGAGTGGTCCGAAATGACCTTAAACTAAAGCATGGTCCGAAAAGACCCTAAACTAAAACCCATAAAGAGGGAGTGGTCCGAAAAGACCCTAAACTAAAACCCATAAAGAGGGAGTGGTCCGAAATGACCTTAAACTAAAGCATGGTCCGAGAAGACCCTAAACTAAAACCCATAAAGAGGGAGTGGTCCGAAAAGACTGTTAAACCAAAAAGGTATTGTACAAAGTTTCGGTACAGCAAGCTGTACCTTTTAACCTTAAATACACTCTTGGTTCAAATTGCAAGTATACAATCTTAGCACGTAGTATATTATCGGGTATCGATCACAGAGACGGTTGGAACAAATCGAATTCTACTTAAATTATATAAAAATCCTAGAAGTATGCAAAAGGTTGGTTTTTGGTATGTTTAAAGTCCTAAAGTTCAATGACAGTACTTGAAATAGCAAAGTAAATTTTGACTTGGTTTTATATGAATAAAAAGGGGTTCCTAGGATTTTAGACTTCGTCTCAGCTTTGCCTCAAGTGCCCGGTCCGTACACTCTCATGCACGGGCCATGTGTAATGTACACGGGCCGTGTACTGTCATGCACGGTCCGTGTGGCCCTCGAGTTAATACAGCAGCTATTGGTTTCTGGATTGAATTCCTGTACAAAGTTATTTTGGTCGTACCTAAGTCAATACTCCTCAACTGTTGTTTATTGGCTTAATTGCTTGGTACGAAACACAATTTATACCTTCTTAGGGTTCTTAAACTTCAACTCTCGTTTATTGGTTTAATTATCCTAAGTTATTCGTTGGTTTACTAAAGATAACCTCGATCTCTCGATAAGAGGAAAACTTCGCCTTTCGGCTACCGCTTGGTTTCATCTCTCGGTTCACAAACCTATCTCAAATACTTAGATTGGTCGAAAGAATATCAAAGCCTTGGAATACCATCTAGATGTGGCCATACATCTAACGATAAACTAATCAATTCAAACAAGTTCATCTAAGCAATAAAATACTACACAACAAACAAGCACAAGATCCAATACAAATTCCAATAAAAATCAAATAAAACAAAGCATTCGACTACATCTTAACCCTAGAAACTAAAGAGTTTAGCCTAACATAGCAAAACAGAAAATAAAACAAGAAATAAATGAGAAGTTCATGACAAAACTCGAAGATTCAAGAAGAGACGTCGCAAATCTCTCGATTTCCTCCGTTTTCTCCTTCTCCAAGTCCAGCCGTCGCTTCTCTGCCCTAGCACTTGCTCTCAGATCCAGAATGACCTTTTTTCGGAGAGAGATCCGTCTTTTAAAGCCTTCCATTCGCGACCTCTCCAGCTGGCTTTTGTTTCCAATTCTGGATTCTGTTTCCAGAAATGCCGTGTACGGTCCGCACACAAAAGTGCACGGACCGTGTGCCTGTGTTCTGATGAATGGGAGATGCGTGTCTTCAGTCAATGGTTGGGCGAGAGGTGTACGGTCCGTATGCAATGGTGCACGGACCGTGTATTATCCTTTAGATTCCAGATCTTTCCTCTTTTCCGCCCGTTTCCTGCAACAAAGAAAGAGAGAGCAGCAGTACCATGTCCTATAGATGATATTCAGTGAAATACACACATTTTTATGGGTTTTAGACACAGGTTTTAATGCAAAGTTCGGTCGGAATGTAGACAAAATAACGAGATATCAAATCCCCCCAAGCTGAAATCTTGCTTGTCCTCAAGCAGAAAATCCCAACTTAGGTATCGGGCTGGTTTTTCCTAAATGCAAATTAAGTTCCTAAATGCGAAAACGAAAAATTTGCATGATCTTGCTTTTGTTAGAAACTCGAGAATCCTTTTGGGAGATTTGGACTTTCCTTGATTGGTTTTGATTCACCCCACAACTTAACTAATGAACTCCATGTTTCGAGATGCCTTAATATTTGCAAAAGCTAGTTACTTGAATTTATCAATATTTCATTACTTTACTGAAATTATGCTCTCGTGTGAGGTGATTTTTTTTTTTTTTTTTTTTTCAAACCCCCTCAAGCTTGGAACAAGCTTAGGTCAGAAAGTCGCGGATTTCGTGTGTTGATGTATGCAAAACTTCTTTTTAAGTTTGGGAGACGAGCTCAAAGGCGCTCAATAGGACTTATTGCCAGTACTCTTATGTTCTCCATCTTTTTCATTTATTTTCATCACTTTTTTTGTTTTTGTTTTCTATTTTTCGCATACACCATGAATACACACATCCAATGGTATTTACTCATACCAATGAATATCCCAATCTTTCTTGATTTAAAATCTCCATTTCCCTATTTGGAAGGCACAATTCAGTTTAAAAATGGTTTTCTCAGTACAATTCAATTTTTCATTTTTTTGAATTCTCAAAGCATCTCATCCTATGCTATTCTTTGGTCAACTATGGGGTTCTTTCCAACTTTTCAAGGTAAGCCAAATGCCCAAACTTTTCACACAAGTCCCTAATTCTAGCAATCACACAAATTTATCGTCTAAAAATGCAAAAAATGTCCTAAAATGCAAAGTAATCCTAAATGCAAAGTTCTCCCCCCCAAGCTTAGTCCGAGCATTGTCCTCAATACTTCAAGACAGATAGAAAGAGAAATGTAAAGCTAGGGGAAAAGAAAACAAACCTGATCAGGGGTCGGGGCGCCAACGGCGTAGCTCAGCCTCAATCTCCGTGAGTCGCTCATCCTGCTGGCGGTGGATGTCCATCTGCTGTAGCTGAGTGGCTCTCATATCAGCCATGAGACGGTACAAGTCCTGAATAGTGGGGTCGGTGGGGTGTGTAGCAGCAGAGGAAGAGGCATGCATATGCTGGGAGAAGTCGGGAGCATCATGCATAGTCGCGTCAGCAAAAGGAGGTGGGTGTGGTGGTGGCTGAGCCTGTCGTGGTCCGGTGTAGAGCCAAGTGCTCGTGTCTGTGAAGGAGAGTGGTGCGTCGAGTGGGAGACGGTGCTGAGTACCATCCGGCATGCGCCAGTAGTGTCTATCGCTGTGGCCGGCAGCACCTTTCTTGGTCTTGATGAACTGGATCATAGCGAATGCCTCTAAATCTAGACTGGTGGGACCTTTGCATAGGTCATCGCCCTCAATGCGTAACCCAAGTCGATGGGCGATGTAAGTGATGTAAGCACCGCATGAGACTACTCCCCCTATCTTTCTTGACTGCTGGATGGCCAGCCAGCGCCTAATCATGAGAATCATAAAGTCGGGACGTACCAGGTCATTATCAGGGCGGAGCATGTTGTCCAGCATGATGAGATCGTCATTGTTGGCGCGGGCGACCGTCTCGCCACGCGCATAGATGGTATGAGCGAGCGCGCGCTGAAGGCAACGAAGGACTGGATGAGTGATTCTGTGGCCTTTGTAGTCCTTGTTGTTCGTCTCTGGTCGTGTCATGCCGGTTATTAGGTTCCAGAAGTGGTCTTTTGTCATGTGGTGGCGAAAATAGACTTGGTCAGTCTCTGGCTCGGGATGGAAACCGAACCAAGCTCGCAATGTTGGAAGCCAGATATGGTGAGTCTCATTACACATACGGAATTTAATGTAGGACTGACCTTCATTGTCCGTCTTGAGCTCGAGGGATGAGAGGAACTCTTGTGTTAGCTTCCTGTAAGAGTCTGCCTCAATGTCCCAGAAAGTCTGTGTGATGCCTATCCTCTCAGTGAGCCGGAGGAACTGATCTGCTACCCCTAAGCTTTTGAGTGCGTCGATGTCAATCCGGCGAGTATTTTCGTACTTCTTTCGCCGGAGTATTTTGAGAGAAGCCAACATTCGACGGGTGGGAATTTGAAAGAAAATTGCTTCATATTGTTCAGCAGAATCAGTGTACTCACCAGAGGAGTGGTCGGAACTGTCACTGTCGTATCGTTCTGGCTCAGGTGATGGTGGAGGTGTTGGTGTGCGCGGCCTGTCGTGGGCTCTCTTCGTGCGGCGTTCGCGGTTCATGGCTGCTGTCTCTGTTGGTGTTTTGCACGGACCGTGTAGTGAAGTGTACAGGTCGTGTGGAATGATGCACGGGACGTGTGAGTCGATGAACGGACCGTGTGAGGTTAGGTTTTCGCGAAGTGGCGGCTGCGGTGGAGATCTTCGGTCAGGAGAAAGATGGAGGGTTGCTGGCTCGTGGAGAGTGGTGGTTCGGCCTTAGATAGGTGGCGGTTGAGAGATCGGAGAGAGGGAGATGGACGGCGGCTGCGGCAGAGAGATGAGAGTTGGTGGTGACGGCGGCTGCGCGGGAGAGGTGAATGAGGCAGAGAGAGGGGTGGAGAACTTGATCCGTATCAATGGAGTTTTGAGAAAAGTGGAGATAGATGGAGGAGAGAGGGGAATGAGGCAGAGAGAGGGGGCGGGTGCTGTTTTGAGAAGATAAGAAATGGAGAGGATGAAATAAAAGGAAAGGGTGAGATAACGTACGTGTAAAGAGCGCGATCTTTCAACTGCCTCGGTTTGCGTGTGCACGGACCGTGCATGACTATGTGCGGACCGTGTACTCCTCTTCTCTGACCAATTTCCTGTGCGGACCGTGTACAGTTATGTGCGACCCGTGTGCTTTGATGAGTTCTGTATTTCTCCAACCTGATCTTTCTAAGTTCAAAACAAGAAAAAGTACATGCAAATGAACAAATTAAAAATATGCAGAAAACTGAAAAGAAATGAAGCTATTTTAAAGTGCAAGTGAAATAAGGCTTGGGTTGCCTCCCAAGAAGCGCTTGTTTTAGATCTCGAGCTTGACCACCTGTCTCTAAGTCTCGGCAGTAGCGGGGTCAGAAAGGTTCTGAACAAACCGCTCATTTTGTGAGTGATCAGCGATGTAGTGCTTGAGACGCTGACCATTGACCTTGAAGGTCCCGCATTCTTCATTCCCAATTTCAATTGCACCGAAAGGATACACCTTCTTCACCTTGAATGGGCCGGACCATCTAGACTTGAGTTTACCTGGAAAAAGCCTTAATCTAGAATTAAATAAGAGTACAAGATCTCCTTCCCTGAATTCGCGAGGCGCGATGCGCTTGTCATGAACTCGCTTGGTCCTCTCTTTGTAGATCCTTGCATTCTCGTAGGCGTGTAGGCGCATCTCCTCCAACTCGTGCAAGTCAAGGATGCGCTTCTCCCCAGCTGCTAGCATGTCCATGTTGATTGCTCGCGTGGCCCAGAATGCCTTGTGTTCAATCTCTACCGGCAAGTGACACGGCTTTCCGTACACCAGTTTGAAGGGGCTCATGCCAATCGGTGTTTTGTAGGCAGTTCGGTAAGCCCATAGTGCATCGCTCAACTTCGATGCCCAATCCTTCCTTGTCCTTGCAACAGTCTTCTCCAAGATAGACTTGATCTCCCTGTTAGAAATCTCAGCTTGACCATTAGTTTGAGGGTGATAAGAGGTAGATACCTTATGTGTGACCCCATGTCGGCTCAGAAGACTGTCGAATTGTCGATTGATGAAGTGCTTGCCTCCGTCACTGATAACGGCTCGAGGCACTCCAAAGCGAGGGAAAATGATTTCTGTGAATAGCCGCTTCACTACATTTGAATCGGCCATGTGACACGCCACAACTTCAACCCATTTGGACACGTAGTCCACTGCTACCAAGATATACTCATACCCGCGAGATGACGGGAACGGTCCCATAAAATCAATGCCCCAGACATCAAAGATCTCCACCTCAAGAATGGAGTTAAGAGGCATCTCACTCCTCTTGGTTAAGTTGCCGGTCCTCTGACATTGATCACAAGCTAAAACAAAAGATCTTGCATCTTTAAAAAGAGAGGGCCAATAAAAACCATATTGTAATACCTTAGCGGCTGTCTTGGAGAACGAGGCATGTCCTCCATAAGCGGATGAGTGGTCAATGTCAGAGGATACAATCAAGCTGTACCTTTTAACCTTAAATACACTCTTGGTTCAGATTGCAAGTATACAATCCTAGCACGTAGTATATTATCGGGTATCGATCCACAGAGACGGTTGAGACAAATTGGATTCTACTTAAATTATATAGAAACTCTAGAAGTATGCAAAAGGTTGGTTTTTGGTATGTTTAAAGTCCTAAAGTTCAATGACAGTACTTGAAATAGCAAAGTAAATTTTGACTTGGTTTTATATGAATAAAAAGGGGTTCCTAGGGTTTTAGACTTCGTCTCAGCTTTGCCTCAAGTGCCCGGTCCGTGCACTCTCATGCACGGGCCGTGTGTAATGTACACGGGCCGTGTACTGTCATGCACGGTCCGTGTGGCCCTCGAGTTGATACAGCAGCTATTGGTTTCTGGATTGAATTCCTGTACAAAGTTATTTTGGTCGTACCTAAGTCTATACTCCTCAACTGTCGTTTATTGGCTTAATTGCTTGGTACGAAACACAATTTATACCTTCTTAGGGTTCTTAAACTTCAACTCTCGTTTATTGGTTTAATTATCCTAAGTTATTCGTTGGTTTACTAAAGATAACCTCGATCTCTCGATACGAGGAAAACTTCGCCTTTCGGCTACCGCTTGGTTTCACCTCTCGGTTCACAAACCTATCTCAAATACTTAGATTGGTCGAAAGAATATCAAAGCCTTGGAATACTATCTAGATGTGGCCATACATCTAACGATAAACTAATCAATTCAAACAAGTTCATCTAAGCAATAAAATACTACGCAACAAACAAGCACAAGATCCAATACAAATTCCAATAACTAGCAAATAAAACAAAGCATTCGACTACATCTTAACCCTAGAAACTAAAAGGTCTACTCAAACATAGAAAAACAGAAAATAAAGCAAGAAATAAATGAGAAGTTCATGACAAAACTCGAAGATTCAAGAAGAGACGTCGCAAATCTCTTGATTTCCTCTATTTTCTCCTTCTCCAAGTCCAGCCGTCGCTTCTCTGCCCTAGCACTTGCTCTCAGATCCAGAATGACCTTTTTTCGGAGAGAGATCCGCCTTTTAAAGCCTTCCATTCGCGACCTCTCCAGCTGGCCTCTGTTTCCAATTCTGGATTCTGTTTCCAGAAATGCCGTGTACGGTCCGCACACAAAAGTGCACGGACCGTGTGCCTGTGTTCTGATGAATGGGAGATGCGTATCTTCAGTCAATGGTTGGGCGAGGGGTGTACGGTCCGTATGACCGTGTATTATCCTTCAGATTCCAGATCTTTCCTCTTTTTCGCCCGTTTCCTGCAACAAAGAAAGAGAGAGCAGCAGTACCACATCCTATAGATATTCAATGAAATACACGCATTTTTATGGGTTTTAGACACAGGTTTTAATGCAAAGTTCGGTCGGAATGTAGACAAAATAACGAGATATCAAAGACCCTAAACTAAAACCCACAAAGAAGCATGGTCCGAAACGACTTTAAACTACAAGCATGGTCCGAAAAGACCTTAAACTACACCAACAGTCCGAAAAGACCTGAAACTAAAACCAAAACCAAGTCCCAACCTGATATGACCCAAGAAGACCCCGAGATACAGCCAAAACCAACCCTGGTTAGCCAAAGACCCCACCTAGAGGCACACGAGAAAAACTGGATCAAAACCTGAGATTATGCCTACAACCAGAAGGCCATTTTATCTAAACCCTCAATTTTGCAAGTTACCCGCATGGTTCCCATACTAGATCAGAGATAAAGTTCCCCTGTCTGTAATTCCTCCTCGGTTAGACAGGTTTTCCCCGTGAATGTGAGTTTGGAGTATAGTCACTGTCTGAAGCCCCAATGTATGAGCAAGGGATCAATTGCTCAGACAAACCCCGAAGAACGCACATTCAACCCTTACCCAACCATGCAAGTATTTAGCAAGATGAGATAAGGATAACATACCTTCTGAGGTAGAAATGATCGAAGAAGATGATCAGACCCGCTTCCGAGCTCAATGCCCAATATGGAATTCCAACACCTGAGATTCAGACAAAAAAGGCAACTCAGAAAGGATTCCACAAAGTTCAAGAGGAACACTGGGGGCACCTGGCTAAGCTGTTCAATCCTAAGGTCTTCGCACCTCACCCAGGTGGGGGGCATTTGTTTGACCCTAAAAAGTTGCTACTTAAAATTTAATGTAATGAGTAGCTGTCTTTTAATTGGAAAAGTACCAAAATCACACATAGATCTCTAAAAGGAATTGAGTGCAACATGTTAAAATTATTGGTGGCATTCTACACATGAAACCATGAATTTTGATGTGTGGTATGGTCAAAATTACAAAGGAAATAATTTCCTACAATTCAAACAAGTCATGAATAAATTCTTGGGTGCAAAATCATGGAGATACTCAGCAAAAACATGCTTCAAGCTACTCTGGGTACAAATTGGAGCCTCATAACAGAAAGCAAAGAATAGGGCCCGCGGGTCATAGACTCATAACCATTTCACTCAAAACCTAGACTTGGATAGACCCTGTGCACAAGATTCAAGCCATATGCACCGGGTTGACAGCCGCATGGCTCGTGTGCACCGAGACCACCCAAAAGCGACTGAGTGTCGCTGGTTTTAAAATGAAGAGCGTTTGACCCCTTCGACCCACATGCGCCTGGCACATCATGAACCACGTATGGGTTAATAAATGGTTCACCTAGAACCGAGTCTAGCTATGGAGATGCAGGATTTAAAAGGGAAGAACAGAGGCCGACATGTGGGCCCCGTTTGCAAGATCCTTCCCTCTCTTCTCCTCTTCCCATTAACCCGAAATATGGCCAAAATAGGTAGTATGAATTCGGGCAAAGCAAAGGAATCTCGTAGCTAATGCTTACCCGAAATCAACAGCAGTTCCTTTATCTCTCTCTCTACTCAAATCTCTGCAAGCAATTGTAGTTTTATGGGCTTCAATTTGAGCCGAGAGCGGGAAAGAGAGGAAGGTAAGAGCTCGGGTTGTAGGGCAAATTAGGCTCTATAATTTAAAAGGAGCAACAAATGGGCCTCCACGATGCTGCTAGAAGCCTCAATTTAATCAGGGATGCATTGAATTAAGCTGGCATATGAATGTGATATGGTGCAGTTCGGGTGTAATTGGAATACTACAAATTAGCTCAGTAAAAGATATAATACGCCCTGGAGCACTTTAAACATTATATTGCGACACTACTTGGCCTTTATCTAATACCCAATGCATTAATATCAAGAAGAGGGATATGATAAGGTCGGTGTACCGCCGGTACAGTGTAAATCGGCCTCTACAGCTGTTAATACACTGAATGGTCCCCATGACACGTGCCATGTAGCCTATGGAAGATGACAAAGATGGAAATTCCTCTCCCAGGGTGCTGGAACATGTGAATTGAATGCTTCCATTTTCGACCGGTTAATCAAGGGCTTAGAGGCCGTGTGCTACATCTCATGATGATCCAAGGGCTGTAAATGATACAGCCAATTAAATATGATGTGTATGAAGATAATTGGACAGCATATGCCATGTAAGCATGAATGTGTGAAGCCAAGTGATCCAGACCCTTGATCAAGCACCTGGTGTGCATAGCAAAAGACACATCAGCAAAACCCTAAAACCCTAGACCCTTGCTGCCTTATATAAGGCACCCCAAATGACAGTTCGTGATATACTTCTTCTTCTCCAGAAACTCCCAAAAAAGGAGCAAAGTTAGAAAGTTCAAATCTCAAGAGAGTTTAAGTTAGAAATTCAAGTTTCAAGCTTTTTTAGAAAAGTTAGAAAGGTAATTCATACCTGAAAAGATGTAAGCTCAAGATGAGCAATGGTCTGTACATATTCTACCTTATTCGAAATAAAGAAGGTTTTTGATGATTTTTCTTATTTGTTCTTTACTGCCTTAGTTTTATCCTTCATCTCTTCATCTCTTTTTTATTTTTAAACTTTCAAAAATGATAAATGTGAAGGCTACATAATCTCTAGTTCATTATAGGATGAATAAAACGAAATATGTAGCTTGATGATCAAATAAAAATATTTTTACTTCCTTTTCTTGCATCTTTCATGAAATAATAATGAAAAATTTTAAAAATATGATTTTTCTCCTGCCTTTTCTGCCTCACCTTCTAAAAATATATATATACATAAGTATTAATATGCTAATATTTTATCACCTCTTTTGCTTGGAGCTTATGAAATAAAAATGATAAAGTTTTAATCTTTGATACTTCTTCCTTTCTTTTAAACTCTTTTAGTTTCTTCTAAAAATAATTAAGTAGTAGAAGTATGAGGGTTGAGCCATGAGGTCTCCCTTCATATGAAAACTATATTAATTATTTTATGAAGAGGTTAAAGGAATAATAAAGTGACAATAAAAAAATTAAAACACAAGAGGTAGTAGGGTTGAGCCATGAGGTCTCCCCTATTATTCTCTCAACCTAAATGATCAAAGGGCCTATTTGCACAAAGGGATTGATTTAGTCAATAATTAGTGCATTTATATGCATGAATATTGGCAAAATTAAAAACTATGTGCAAATAGTGAGAAATTGAGGTCTAAAGTATAAAAAGACATTAGCATTAGCTATGATATGTCATTTATGCTTTAAACCTATGATATTTCAATGACTTGCCCTTTTGGACCCATTTGTGTATGAAGGAATATTTAATTTCTTGAGCAAATATGCTAAAAGAAATTAAATATCTCAAATATATAAATGGTGAGAGATGGAAGGTTTGAAATGCAAATAAACAACAAGTTATGCTTGTTTATGATGTTTGCATCTTTAAATCTAAGGAAATCTCAATGACATGTCCTTCAAAACATCAAAAACATGATTTTAAACAAAATCAGGGGCTTCCCTGCATAAAACCACATTTTGACAGATTTTTGGCATTTAAAGAAACATTATTTTGGAATTTTGGATTTTCTCCTTTTTCCTTTTGTTTATTGGTACCAAAGATGTAGCAAAAAGGCTATGAAAATTCATTAAAATGGTGTTTAATTCATGAACTCAGTTGCAAATACCTTAAACCAGTCCCTAATGCCCTCTGGAACAGTGGACCAACATCAAATCACAAAACATGCATCAATGGTACATGAACAATACCCAAAAACACCCAAAATGACCTTATCTGGTAAACAGAATATTCTGGACTGATACGAGGACTAAACTGAAAAATGGACTTCACCATCAGACAGAGGACTTCAAAACACACAAAATTGACTCAAATTTCATATTTTTCTGATTTTATTTCGATTTTATATGAATTTCCAAAGTTCAGGTTTAAAAATAGAAAATCAGCATTTAAACAAAATAAAACTGTTGCTGGTAAATGAACAGTACTGAATGATTGAAAAATCAAATCAAAAACAAATGTCATAATCAGATAGAGAATTTCAAAATACACAAAATGGACATAAATTTCATATTTTTCTGATTTTATTTCAATTTAATATGAATTTTTGAAGATTCAGGTGTTAAGTATAAGTGGAAATCAACTTAAAACACATTTCTTCTGCACGAATCTTAAAGCAACATGAGACCTTTAATTCTGGCGCCAGAATAGAGTTTGAATGGAAATACGAATATCAAAGCCTGGCACTGATCTAGAAGTCCAATAACTCAATGTGAGAGCCCATGATCAAGAATCGGTCTAGCACAAATCATAAAGCATGAAGCCCAAATCTTGAAGCCCAATACACCAATCTCAAGACCCAAAATCCAAATCTCAAAGCCCAGATAATAAATAAAATCATAAATCAATACCCTTTTCATAAAGGCTCCTCTGATTTTTCAATGTTTGCACCGAAGCCCCTGTAAATTTACAAATAGGTCCCTGATAGCATAAAACCCTCTCAAATAAGCCCTTAAAGGCCCAATTTTCACATAAAACCTTGTCTAAGACCCAAAATCACAAATCCACATCTTTCCAGCTCTGTAAATAAGCCCATGGGAAAACATAAATATTTACAAATAAACCTCTTTTGGCCATAACTTCTTCATTTCAAGTCCAAATTGACTCAAACCACCTCCAAATGAACCCAAATCAAATTCTCCATTTTTCTAAATCAAAATTGAACGTATCCAAGCATCAGCCAAATCCTGAAACGACCAAAATACCCTTTCTTCAAAATTAAATGATCTTTTAATGGAATGTAAATAATTAATAAAAATATAAACAAATATGTCATAAATCAAATAATGCACATACACTCCTCAAATATCCAAGTTCTTATTTTAAAATGCAATAAACATTATTTTAACGTAAAACTCACACACATACATATATCCAAATGCATAGAAAATCAAATTAGAACCAAAGTCAATACATGAGTTCCTTTTTTTTTTAGCCCCTTTATTCAATTCACACAAAATAGGCTCCAAATCCCGGAATGAACGAGGTGTTCAGTATGGCTTGGAAGGGTCATCTGATGTAATTAACAGCGGGGGCTTGTGCCCGCTGGGAGTTAAACGTCCCCACAATCAATAAACTCTCTCGACAGACTAATTATGAACAGTAGGTCTGTCGAGGGTGAACCAGAAGGAACAGCAGAAAGAAAGTAAATGTTTCAAGCTCGATGTTCTCTCCATGTCTTGAAAACTGAGAGCATTGAACTCTGAGGCATTTAACGCATGCACACACCTTCCATCCCGCTGTGCAACTTTCTGCGCCCTATAATATATAACATCACCACCATCGGTCCAATATATGGAGCATATAGTGTATACTAAAACTGAGGTTCCAATTATTTACAGCGTTGCCCCTGAGAATATGTGCCATCGGTTCAATATGGTAACGAGTTGTTATTGCTTTGTACTAACACCAACGGCTCATGTAACAAACAGATGGTAAAAGTCACCCCCTCAATGCCATCGTCCGTTGAGCCAAACCGATGTCGAAGAGTCACTCAATACTAACTGTACTTAAACTATACTCGATGGCAAAGGAGGGGGGCCATCAACGCCATCAGTTGGTTAGACCGAACAGTCGGTAAAAAGTTCAAAGTAATTACAGCGCTGCCACTGGTTACATACACCATCCGTGCGGAAGGACACCAGATGGTAAAGGGGCGATAGTAAATGTGTTTTTTGTAGTAGTGTACTCACCTATTCATATACACGACGTCCGTACTAGTTGTAGGATCATATACTTGCGATCGGATCGTAAATTAAATTAGAGTTTATCAATATTAAAATTAGTAGTCTCATTTCGAGTCATCATTATTATACACAGTTACTATGACCGTGCATAAATCACCTGTTTCAACTCCTTCCTCTTGGAGATCTGACACATGTTGTTCTCTAATAGGAACCATGTATGTTAATTATATATAGACATAGTTCCCCAACCGTGTATAATGTATCGATCTTATCATATGCGATGCGCGCGAACAAGGTTGAAGAACCATGTGTCATTAGCTTTTTTAACCGTTTATAGTCGTGTCTTCTGTAGTAGTGAAACATTGAATTTCAATCACTTGGTTGAGATCGTACTATATTTATTTGTAATTCAGTGTGGTATCATAAAGGGAATTTTTTTTATAAACCATAATTAAAAAAATATTTTTATGAAACCAACATGATTATTTTTTTTTACAAAAACCATAAGAACCGAAATGTCATTTCAGTCCGCTATTTTTTTTCCGGACCGAAATGGCATTTTGGTACGTACTGGTTTCACAAGTTTTCAGAAAAAATAGGTGTAGTCGTTGGTGTAACACCCATGGACCGAGATGCCATTTCGGTCCAGAGTTTTTTTAGCCGGGACCAAAATGGCATTTCGGTCCGAATTTTTTTTTTTTAGGGTTTGCTGTCGGGTTGGAAAAAAATAATTGAGCGGGACCGAAATGGCATTTCGGTCGGTCCCCTTTTTGAATTTTCTGTGACGGCTGATCTGAAAACTTGTGAAACCAGTACGGACCGAAATGCTATTTCGGTCCGGAATAAAAAAAAATAGCTTACCGAAATGCCATTTCGATTCTTATGATTTTTGTAAAAAAAACAGTAATCATATTGATTTCATAAAAATATTTTTTAATTATGATTTATAAAAAATATTCCCATAAAGGATGCAGACTCGCTTTTCTATGATAAAAAAGCAGCGGATCCGGTTTCCTAGTTTAATCCATAAACCTATACGGAGAGCGGGCCGACACCAATAAATGGCCCTTATTGCAGTAATGTTGAACTACCCTCCTGTCGTATTGAGTGTTGACTCCCAAATCTTCTTATCATTAATTGACTAACCGTCCTAGCTATAATCGTGGCAAATGGTATAACTTAATATAAAAACGCACATGCTATGTATTGGCTGACAGACAAATAGTACATATAGGCCCATGTATTATTTTATCCAAATTTCCTAGTATATATATTTCATTTTGAGAGCAAAATAAGTTTAATATTAGATATACTTCTAGATTTATTGATATCAAACGCAAAAATACAATTAATATAAAATTTTGCATATAACCTCGCATTTTTTTATTGGTTGTAGTAAATCATTTGTATAGAATAGCGGAAATATTTAAGGGTCCTTAAAATATTTCCACTATCCTGTAAAAGTTGGATTTAAGGTGTCTTTAAACCTCATTATATATACATATTAAGTTGGATTTTAATTATCTTCTAAATATTATCATGTGCATAGTTTATTTGTACTGATTTTATTTTTACACCAGATCATTATTCAATAATTTTGCAAATAAATAATTGTATTTCAAAAATTATTGTACATATGATGTGAGATTTATGAAAACAGCTAGTAAAAGTTCGATATATAGGAACTCTAAAATATTATATGTATGCACAATTGCTTTCATAATTAAGAAATACAAACAATTTAACACAAGCAAAAATTGTTATCAGTTTCATTCTGATTGCATGGTACATAGAAATTATAGTACGCATAACTTTGCTTGGTTGACTAATATATTTAGACTAGTGGAAAATCGCCTATCAGGAACGGTTAAAAATTACCTATTAGGAACGGAATCGAGGCGATACTGCTAGTACCACTAACTAGGATCGGTTAATTGCCGATACAGATTCACCAATTAGGAACGGTCAATTATTTAATCAGCCGAAACTAATTCAACAATCAGGAACGGTTCCATATTAATGAGCCGATACTAATTACAATCAGGAACGGTTATTTGCTAAATAGCCGATCCTAATATATTACAATAAGGAACGGTTAAAAATATGAGCCGATACTAATATATCACAATTAGGATCGGCTCTTTACATATAACCGTTCCTAATTGTCCCACCATCAGGAACGGTTATATATAAAGAGCCGATCCTGATTATGGGACAATCAGGAACGGTTAAATATAAAGAGCCAATCCTGATTCAATCAGGAACAGCTAAGTCATTAATAGCCGTCCCTGATTGTCCCATAATCAGGATCGGTTATTTTAATAGCCGATACTGATTTATTTTTAATTTAAAAAAATAATTTTAATATTCAGCCAGCTACCATATATTTTTGCTGGCCTACATATGAAAGCATCAGGATTGCAACACAAATAACACATCTTAAACAAGTTCAACAAGTTAAAATAACACATCCTAAATTATTACAAATTAACATAACACATCCTAATTAAATTGTATAACTTTTTTCCACTAAAATTTTCTTGAAGAAAAATTTACCCCACACTGATCGGATGTAGTCGATGTTTGTTTCGTGGTAACTTTTGGGGAACTCCTGCATTTTGGAAATGATAGAAGAACACAATTACAATTTTAATTGCGTAATTTTGAAGCAACATCGAATGTGCTAACAATATAAAAAATATGCATACCTTTAAGTTTAAAAAACATCGAGGAAGCGAGTTATTATGTCATGCACGAACAACATGACATAATATCCACATTCCCAACCGCCGAATTATTGTGGGCACTGTATTAAACAACAATTAGATTTAAAGACAATATAATAAAAGAAAATCAAGTATTCAGCCAAGCACAATATAATAAAAGCACAATATAATAAAAAAACACATGAAGCACATCACAAAAATACACACAAAATGGTCAAGCGACCTCGAGTCGATTGAGGCTTAAACTTAGCAATTTTCCCTAGCTATATAGATCATCTCTAACCACATTTCCCTAATTTTTGCAACTAAGCCCGTATGACTAATTTAATAACCTTCTACTTAGCATTTTCAAATAAACTCTAGATTAACTAATAATTACCTTGCAACGCACCACCTTCAAGGTAGCATTTTTTTCAGGTCCTCCATAACATCTATCCGTTCGGAAGGAGTTGTTAAAATATTATTACAGGGAATAATCAATACTTACAAGAATTTGTTTAACATTTTGAAAATCAAGAATTCACAAGTGCAAAAAGAAACCTTTTGAGACTACATATAAAATTCAAGTTTGAAAAACTTACTCCGCAAGCTCCTTGATGATATGTAGAATTCTTGGATGTTTGGCACCGGAATCAAACACGTACAAAGTGCTCTCTCTTGCGTGCAACACAACCAATACCCAATGATCTCTGAATATTAGGAATCACACAAGTTATTAGGAATCACACGAGTTATCTACGAAATGAAAGAAGATGAAATAAATTATATAAATAGAGAGAGAACTAACTTCTGATAATAAGGTATGAATATAATTTTCTTGTCTCGGTTTTCTTTCAATGCTTTCCTTATGTATTTATCAGCAAATTCTCGATCTTGATCAGCACCCGTCAAAAGATTCGAACATGTTTTCTCGGAGTCCATAAAACCAACAAGCTCATTAGGAAATTCTTCCTTGTAGTATTTGTGCCCATATCTGCAAATAATGGCAGAAATGTCATTATTAGTACATATGAATTAAAAGTACTAAATTTTTGCATTATTACAAATATTAACTCACAGCATAAAGATATGAATAATTGGTGCAGGGAGCCACGACTCTGGTGTAATAAAGTCCTTCAAATCATCTGCATGAACGAGGATATGGGGTCCTCGCTATGGAAAAGGTCGACTGGCAGATCGATCAGAAATTCATTGCCAACTTTCTTCAAAAATCGATCACGCAGATTCTTGAAAACTGGACTCAGCTTGTCAAAATTGAGACCATCAAACTTCTTATATTGATTTGGTGCATACGCATCAGTGTGAACTGAGGTCCCACTTATAGGAACTTGTAACTCTTTGCGTGGTTCCTGGAATTGGGAAATGAAAAATCAAGTGTAACTCTACTAGTTAAGAAATTGCAAGTAAAAGAATTTGTAATTAAACATTTTTTACCTCATCTAAAGATCAAATCCTTAGGTCATGCAGTGAAACTAGAATGGACTGAGCGAAGAGTTTCCACCTCGCCATTTGGTACGGGTACATGGGTATCATCTTCACCCGCAACATAATCGTCTACCAATACTCTTGCATGGTCGGGCGGTATAGGTCTACTGTGAATAACTGAGCCCTGTGATGATGGAAGTATCATCCCTACGGCCACTTGAATCTTTTGGCCGTCCCGAACCAAATGGAGTTTGCATTTGCGTTCTTCCTTTAATGACAAATATAAACTAAGTCATGTCATGATATTATACTGGTTATTCACATGAAATGGAGATTGGATTACCTCAATCAAATCGAGAAAATGTAGTGGTTGCACTGACGGGCAGCTACTCTGAACAACTCGTGGGCTACTTACGAGTGTGTTCCTTGTGTCCATATACTGGCCCATCAACATTGTCATCTGCCTCATGAGATGCTCTTGTTGCTCTCAAAAAGGTTTTATTCTCTCCTCTACCTTCTCCTCTACCTCTCTAGCAATTCTCTGTTCAATATTCGCCTCAGTCTCCGAATAACAGTGTCTCTTTCTTTTTCTGCACCCTTGATAAGTTTTTATTATACCCACAAGAGATCCAACACCTCTCACCCTCCCAGGATGTTCTAGATTTGGTAGAGAACTTCCTAGAATATCATCGTATCGGTCGGTGGTCATCATGCCTTGGTTGAAAGCCTTTATTGTTGGTTACCTGCTTTCTCCTGTAACGTGATACACCGCATTTTGGACACTTGTGGACATCTTCATACTCATTTTGCGATAATATACAATCATTTGGACATGCATGTATTCTTTAAACTTCCAAATCCACTGGACACTATTTTCTTCGCTTCATAAACATTACATGGTATCTCGTTTCCATCCGGAAGCATTTCTTTTAAAGTTTCTAATAACGCATTAAAACTTTTATCACTCCTACCATTAGATGCTTTAAGGTTATATAATTTTACAATTTTGTAAATTTAGAACAACCATGATACAATTCCTTTTTAGAATCTTCATACAAAGTCTCAAATACACAATACTGCTTATCCTTACCAAAATCCTCTTCTAAATCACGTAACATTTGATCAAAATTAACACCTTCATCTACCATATCATCATTTTCATCACCTTGCACATCACTTCCGTCATTGGAATTATGGTCTTCCTGATGCTCAGTACCACTACTGATCACTCAAAAGAGAGCAATGTTTCTTTTAATATTTATAAACTCGGAAATGCTATCGGTTCGGACTGCAAGCGCACAATCCTATCGAGTAGTATATTCGAGGTCGATCCACAGGGAATATTAGTTCAGAGTCTTGAGCGATCGAATCACAATCTTTCGAAAGGCTAGACAAAATCTGAAAATTGAGAGATGTTGTTGTGATCAATGTAAATTAGGAAGCAATTAAAAGTAATTAAAATAAAGATAGAGATGAGAATTCCTAGGATTTCGGCACACCATTGCTACTCAATCCGCTTTGATAATATATTCCTGTTGCGTCTGATTTCCTGTTGTTGTTTTATGAAAGACACCACATAGGTCACTGCGATTTATGTTACGCAAGAATGAGAGATCTTTCATCGAGATTCTACATAGGACACTGCGAGTTTCCTTACGCAAATGACTGATATCTTAAATACACAAGTTACTACACAGATCACTGCGATTTTCCTTACGCAAGTGATGGAACTTGGTTCGCATTTTGTTGGTCTGGTTTATGGTTTCCCCGCTAAGGTTTTCTTCACATAAACCTAATAGATCTCAACGAGGCTAATTCATACAAATAGTTTCTCTTACCATTAAAGCACTGTCACTACCCTAACGGACTAAACTAGATCATTGAAGTTAGATGAAGAGATAGTAAATCACAAAAGCATTTCGATTCAACAACAAGAAATCATAATCAACAGAAATATATATATCAAAATATCAAGAGTAACAAGGTTTACTGCCTAGCCCTAAGAAAATGAACTTAGCCGCGGAACGGCATGGTTACAAGCACTCCTCTCTTATCTCTTTAATCAAATATAACCCTAATTACAAAGATAAGTTATTCTTCTGCCCAGGGGCCTTATATAGGAGTGGAGGAACGTCTGGAGGTAGAGTAGGGGCTAAGGAACTGATCTGGATACAGCTGTCGGCAGTTATTTCCCAAGGGGCGCCTTCGGTTACGGTCCATATCAAGTGATATGGTCCTTATTGAGGCCTTTTCGCTGAGAGTTTTAATGCGTATCACACTATCTCCTGGTATGTGCTAGGCTAGATCCGTATTAGGCAATACAGACCGTAACAGAGACTTCGTCGATAAGCGTTGCTGATCCGATTTACCCGATTCTTGCTCCATTTGATGTAAAATAGTTCCAAAACCTGTTTTCTGCAATAAAACATAAAGAAGGGTGACAGTAGCCTTTTTCTCTAATAAATTAAACATAAGTGTGAGAAAACATGCAAAACCTAAGCCAAAACTCTACGTAATTCATCATTATTTTGACTCTGATCAACTACCTATGCAGGTTTCCAAACTCTCTCTATGCCATATCCAATGCATATATTGTTGCTGTGAATTCACAACGGATTAAATGGTTCCTCACTTGGGTGGGGTTGAAAAATATCTTGATATTGTTACACTCACGACAAGGACACGACATCACCGCATTCCCATTATTCGCCATATCTTCCATAGCAACTTTCATGAATTAATCAACACCTGCCTTATATTCATCCGAAAGACGTGATGTTCCGTACATCCAACTGTGGTCCATTTGCAATTATTAGAAAAAAAATTAACTACACATTTAGCGTTAAGTGTTCACACTAGGGCTTATATTGGGCCGGTTTACCATCATATCCCACTCTTTGAATACTTTGTCTCCGTAGTGAACATGACTAATATGTATTCACATCCTAATTGAGACCAAATATTCGAAGAGCAGTCCAAAAACGGAGACTATTCAAAATTAACTCCTATTGGATTAATTTTGAACATGTATAATGACCTCAAGGATTTAATAATTCGGTTGTGGCTCATAAGACAATACTCTAGCTAGATATCTACTATAAATACATTTAATTAACTACATACTATTATCAAAATACGCATCCATGGACAAAACTAAACATGAGTTTATATTATACTTACAATTTTTTTGGATGCCGGATCGAGTGAAATGAAGAGATCGTTGCACAAGATGAAAAGATAATAGCCAATCTACAAATCCATTACCCCACAAGATGAGTTCATCTTTCTATAATTTGGCATAACAATACTAGCAATTCGCAACTCAGAAACATGATTCTAGCTTTTAATTGCATATTACTCAAAGAAATAAAGGAAAATGATTAATTTATATTACCTCAATCAACCATCAAAACTGGTTTCGTGCAGAGAGATCAGAGATATGCGACAGAGAATATTGTGTTTTCGCGTAGAAAGATCAGAGAAAGCTGTTGTTTTGTGCAGCCGTAAAAAAACCTAGTTTTAATTCGCGCAGTGGTAGGAATTTGAAGGAAGAGTAATTAGGATTGGTTATTTAAATAACCGTTCTTAATACAGGGCCCATCAGGGTCGGTTAAATAATTGGCCGTTCCTATAAAACTATCAAGAACGGTTCAGTAAAGAACCGATACTAATAACACACTATCAAGAATGGTTCAATTAAAGAGCCGTTCCTAATTTGGCCAGCACTATCAGGAATGGCTCTTTAATAATAGACCATTCCTGATAACACACAATCAAGAATGGTCAATTGTAAAGAGCCGTTCCTGATTCGGCCAGCACTATCAAGAACGGTCTATAATTTACGACCGTTCCTGATAACCACAACCAAGGTTGGCTTTTAAATATGCCCGTTCTTGATATGTATCAGTATCTGGCAAATGATAAATCCGACACTGATGAGCCGATACTAATTGTACTTTTTCCACTAGTGTTAGTTTTGTGAAAGGTTGAATGATATATATCTAACTTTAGGATTTTTTTAATATGTGTAGATTATTCAAATTAACATTTAAAAAAATTGTGAGCTTTTTGTTGGTACTGCATATAAACTTCGTAAACATTATTAAATTAGATCAAACTATTTTATATTGATTATTAAGTGAAACATTGTTCGCGTGTAATATACAATTCTTTTAATTTTTTTAGGTTAAAGATTTTGTTGTTTTAAATCAACGATTAATTTCAACATATGAAGGTGTGCGCCAAAATATTTTCTAAGATTTGTGTATTATGAAATTTCAACAAAATTTACTTTACTTAATTAAGATTATTTTATAGAAATTATTATTACATAACTTCATTTATATTGTATAAGATATAACTTTTTGAAGCAAATCCTATGAACAATTCTAATTTTATATAGTTTAATTTAAACAAATAAACTAAACTATGGATTATAGGTTAGGTTCATTTGATTGAATGATTTTATAAAATAATTTATGTTTTGTTAATCAAAATGCTTTAAGCATAACTTCTGGCAAATTTTTTTCTCATTTTTCTTCCTGGATGTTCTCAAAGTACTAAAAAATAATCTTGATAAAGTCTCACTTTTGAAACATTAATTATTGAGATAACAAGTTATAATTTTTCTGACTGGCAATAAATTATTGCCACAATATCCATTATAAACGTCTCACTTTTGAAACACTTCGAAGTTTCAATCGAAGGTTTGATTTTTCTTTTCTTACTTTTGATTGAGATAACAGGCCTACTCGGAGGCCTAGCTACTATTAGCAATACTCATCATAAACGTGTCCTCTAATCAATACTAAAAGCAGTAGAAAGTAAGCAAAAATATATAATGAAAGAAATTTAATTCCAGAACCACATTCTCCAAAAACTATTAGGTAAGAAAAAAATTTAGTTATGAATTTAGGAAGACTAAACTTTCTCTGAATTTCTTGTGCATTTCGAGGCTCACTGTTAAACCTTTTTATTTCAAGGTTTATGTATGCACAATAATTAGAAGAGAGCTGGTGAAGAACATGTTCCACCTCCAACGTTAACGTCAGCTTAATTAGGGGTCGACCCATCACTCACTTATGGAGAAGGCCAACAGCACCCGATATTGGCAATGGAATAAATGTAGATTGATTAACTCTTGTTATTATACACGGTTACTATAACCGTGTATAAATCACATGTTTCAGCATCCTTTTTTTGGAGATCTAACACGATTCTCTTGTATGAACCGTTATGTTAATTTTAATATAGACACGATTCTCCAACTGTATATAATGTATAGACCTTTTCATATATGATGCGCGCGGACATGATTGTAGAACCGTGTGCCATTAGTTTTTTTAGCCGTGTATAGTCACATTTTCTGTAGTAGTGAGGCACTGAATTTTAATCGCTCAGCTAAGATCTTGCCATATTTATTTGTAATTCAGTGCGGTACCGTGAAGGATACAAACTCACTTTTCTTGGAAAAAAGCAGCGGATCCAGTTTCCTCATTCTACCCATAAAACTGTACGGAGAGCAAGCCGACACCAATAATTATATATAGATACAGATCTCCAATCATGTATAATGTATCGGCCTTTTCATACACGATACGTGTTAATACAGTTACAAATCCGAGTGTCATTAGCTTTTTTAACCTTGTATAGTCACGTGTTTTTGTAGTAATGATGCACTGAATTTCAATCGCTCAACTGAAATTATGTCGTATTTATTTGTAATTATGTCAGTATATCGGAAAGAATAAATACTCGCTTTTCTATGAGAAAAGCAGCGGATCCGGTTTCCTAATTCTACCCATAAACTTGACTCCAAGTCTTCTTGATACTATGTCTAGTACAGACACGTCCTCCTCTCATTAACTGACCAACCGTCTTAACAAGGACAAATGTTATAACTTAATAAAAAAGCACATGCTATGTATTGGCTGACAAGGACATATATTACATATTGGCCCATCTATTATTTATTAATTACAATAACATATTATGTACAAGCTAGCTAGTATATATGTTAACTGTATTCAGATTTTGTAGTATATATATTTCATTTTGAGAGCAAAATAGGTTAAATATATATTAGATATACTTCTTGGTGTTATTGGTATCGTTTTTTGATGAATTAGTTTTGAAACGCAAAAATACAATTAATATGAAATTTTGCATATAATATCGCATTTTTTTAATGGTTGCAGTAAATCATTTGTATAGGATAGCGGAAATTTTTAAGGTGTCTTTCAACCTCACTATGCATATCAAGTTGGATTTAAATTATTTTATAAATATTCATCTCATCTATACAAGCAGAATGAATCCAGCATTGACTAAAATTTGAGATCATGTGAACAGTTTATTTGTAATGATTTTATTTTTACACAAGATCATTATACAATAATTTTGCAAAATAAATAACTGGAATTCAAAAATTATTGTAAAAATGATGTGGGATTTCTGAAAATAGCTAGTAAAAGTTAGATATATAGGAATTCTAAAATATTATATATATGCACAATTGCTTTCATAATTAAGAAATACAAACTATTTAACATAAGCAAAAACTGTTATCCGTTTCATTTTAATATGTGTAGTTTATTCAAACATTTAAAAAAAATTGTGATCTTCTTACTTGTCCTCCATATAAACTTCGTAAATATTATTAAATTAGATCAAACTATTTTATATTGATTATTAAGTGATATAAAAGTTGTTTGCATGTAAATATATAGTTCTTTTAATTTTTTAGGTTACAGATTTTGTTGTTTTAAATCAACGATCAATTTCAACATATGAAGGCGTGCATCAAATATTTTCTAAGATTTGTGTATTCTGAAATTTCAACATATTATGACATTTACTTGACTTAATTATGATTGTTTTATAGAAATTTTATTACATAACTTCATTTATACTACATTAGATATAATTTTTTGAAGCAAATCCTATGAACAATTATAGTTTTATATAGTTTAATTTAAACAAATACACTAAATTTTGGATTATAGGTTAGGTTAATTTAACTGAATGATTCTACAAAATAACTTATATTTTGTTAACTAAAATGCTTTAAGAACTTCCGACATATTTTTTTTTCTCATTTTTCTTCCTGGATGTTCTCAAAGTACTAAAAAAAATCTTGATAAAGTCTCACTTTTGAAACATTAATTATTGAGATAACAAGTTATAATTTTTGTGACTTGCAATAAATTATTCCTACAAGATCCATCATAATGATGAATTTTTGTGTGGGTTATAAAATAATGATAAATGTATATTAAATTACTCTTAGCAATACTAAAAGAAGTAGAAAGTAAGCAAAAATATATAATGAAAGAAATTTAGTTCTAGAACCACATTCTCCAAAAACTAATTAAGAAAAAGAATTTAGTTATGAATTTAGGAAGACCTAACTTTCTCTGAATTCCTTGTGCATTTCGTGACTCACTGTTAGGCCTTTATTTCAGGAAAGATTTTTCAATAATGCAAGGGCTCTGTTGAAAAGTAGCATTTTTATTTTCTTATGCATGAAGGTTCAAGGTTATGTATGCACAATAATTATAAGAGAGCTGGTGAAGGTCCCATCTTCCAGCTCAGCGTGATGGGGCCACACTAATGATCAATATAAATACAAATGTTAAAGGTCATTTTGTTCAAGTTGAACGAATTAAAACTCTCCCATTCACGAATAAATATTAATGGAAGAAGCCCACAATTAGATCTCGAAGTAGATAGTTATCATTTGTAAGAATAAATATATAGTGGTTTGGGAAAATTAGATAGTCATCATTTGTAAGAAATAAGTAGGTGAATATTTATGTAGATAGTTATTGGATGCACACATCACAATTTTCATGTCATTTATTGCTTAATAATTACAGCGATGACTGTTGTTCAAAAACCGTGCTAGAAATCAACCTAATAGTATATCTTGTTTGCTTTTTTTTTTTTTTCAGTGCGAGTGCAGAGTTTGCCTATCATATAATGTTGTCAATCTCTCAGCAATTCAGTCTAACTGATCTCTTGACAAAGATGCTACGCCGGCTCAAAGATTCTGAACCGAAGCACCTAGATGAGGATTATTTAATTAGCGAGCTCAGAAGTGAACTAAAAGATAAAAGATATCTAATTATCCTAGATGATGTGTGGCAGGTTGATCTGTGGAATCAACTACAAGTAGCATTGCCTGATGACAAGAATGGGAGCCGTATTCTGATGACTAGTAGGTCTTTAGATGTTGCTGAATCAGCTGATACCAGAATAACACCATACCAACTCGGCTTCTTAGATGATAAGGAAAGCCGAGAGCTCCTCCTCAAAAAGGCTTTCCGTTATCAAAAACCCGATGAAGGGTGGCCTAGCGGTCTCCTCGAACTTGCAGACAAACTATCAAACAAATGTAAGAGATTACCTTTGGCTTTGGTAGTGGTAGGTGGTATCCTCGCAACTAAAGACCCATCCTATCCTGCATGGGAGAGAGTGTTGCGAACAATTAATTGGCATGTAGATGGAAAAGAATGGGAGAGTTCATAAGCTCATCAAATGTTTTTAGTGAGCTTAATTTTAAACGATGAATTTGAACTGTTGAAATTGATTTACTTCACAACTGATGCATTTTCATCTGAAATATTTTTAAATTAATTTAGTATAAAATCAAGCGGTAAATTTTTTTTTTAAAATTAACATATAAATTTTTTATCTCTTGACTTTATACTAAATTAGTTCAAAATTTTTTAAATTTGACATGTAAACGCGTTGCCCGTGAAGTAAATATGTTTGAAAGGGTGTCAATTTGTCATTTGAAGTTATTTCCATATAATTTGAAGCTGACAAAATGTTCACCAAAATATTAGTGAGATTAACAACACCCAAGTTCTATGGAACCAGATCTGCTGCTTTTTTCAGAGAAGATTCAGGGTCCTGCTCTCGTCTGTCCTCTCTCTCTTTGAAGAGCAGGACCTTGCACGAATTCAGATCCAGTTTGGTACCAAACGGTAGATTTTCTAAATCCAGGCCATTCTGTAACCTTGCACGAATATCAAAACGGATCCCATATATCTACAATAGACACTGAATTTCTATCGCTCACTTGATATTGTTGGGAGTTTTTCGGAAAAGAGGAAAAAACAGAAAACAGGGCAGCAGCCGAAACTTTCTCACAACTCCATTTTTTCATTGATTAATTAACATAAACAGATCTACTATTTATAGTGGTGCATATCTATCATTTCGCACCCCACTAACTCCACTAACTTTTCTATAACTAACCTATAACCAACCCACTACATGACATATTAATTAATAACTACTCACTACTTTTCTGCACATGTCTAAATAGATAACTTGCTGTCCAAGTTTACAATTAACTCTAAACAGAAAATAAACTGCTGTAAAAAACCGAAATATAAAACTGCATCTTCACCCTGCTGATACGGTCCGTATTGGGATACGGTCCGTATTCATTTCTGACTTGGATTATTTTCAACACCCCCCCCTTAATCCAAAGTCCAGCACATTCATCATGTCTCGACACCAGTTGAACTTCTCTCGTGGGAGTGATTTGGTCAGCACATCTGCAACTTGCTGGTTCGTGTTCACATACTGCAACTCTATCATCTTTTGCTCAAACATATCTCGTATGAAATGGAGCCGAGTGTCTATGTGCTTTGTTCTGTTGTGATGCACCGGGTTGTTACTAATTGCAATTGTCGACTGATTATCACAATAGAGTATTGTTGCATCTTTCTGCTCACAATCTAACTCTTCCAATAAGCGCCTTAACCATACACCTTGGCATGCTGCTAATGTTACCGCATTGTACTCAGCTTCTGCGGTTGATAGTGCAACTGTTGACTGTTTCTTCGAATTCCAACTTATCACGCTGTTGCCAAAGAAGAACACCTGACCTGTTGTGCTTTTTCGATCATCTATGCTGCCTGCCCAGTCACTATCGCTGTAGCCTGTCAAACACGGTTCATCAACATCCTTGTACCACATACCATAGCTTGTTGTACCTGCAATGTACCTAAGAATTCGCTTTGCTGCTCCCATGTGTTGTTTAGTTGGATTCTGCATATATCTCGCAACCATTCCAACTGCATGTGTGATGTCTGGTCTTGTGTGCGTCAAGTACAATAGACCTCCCACCAAACTCCTAAATCGAGTTGCATCTGCTGCTCCGGTTCCATCAATAGCTGTCAACTTCTCGTTTGTATTCATTGGAATTAGTACGGGATTGCAATATTTTAATCCGAACTTTTCTACCAAGTCTCTTGCATACTTGCGTTGGGACACAAAGATTCTTCCCTTCTCTTGTTCAACCTCCAGACCTAGAAAGTAATGCATTTCTCCTAGATCGGTCATCTCAAACACACGCATCATTTGCTCTTTAAACTCCTTCACCATTGTGTCATCTGTGCCAAAATAAATCATATCATCAACATAGAGACATACCGCTATTAAACCTCCTTTTTCTTTGCGTTTGACATAGAGATTAGGCTCATTCTTACTTCTCTCAAATCCCAATTTCTGAAAATGTGCATCAATCTTGCTGTACCATGCACGGGGAGCCTGCTTCAAACCGTATAATGCTTTGAACAAACGATACACCCAATGTTCTTTGCCCTTCACTACAAACCCTTCCGGTTGATCAACATAAACCTCTTCTTTTAGTTCACCATTGAGGAATGCTTACTTCACATCAAATTGATAGATAGGTTGTCTCAATTGGGCAGCCATTGCAATCAACAACCGAACTATTTCAAATCTTGCCACCGGGGAGAACGTCTCTTCATAGTCTATGCCTTGCTTTTGTGCATATCCTTTTGCCACTAACCTCGCTTTGTATTTTAATACACTGCCATCTGGACCAAATTTAGTTTTGTAAACCCATTTAACTCCAATTGCATTGCGATCTTTTGGTAATTCCACCAACTTCCAGGTTTGGTTTTGCTCAATTGAACTCATTTCTTCATTCATTGCTTGCACCCATTCCTTTCTTTCTACGGCTTCTTCATAGGACAATGGATCTGCTACATACAAAACCTGAGTTGCTTCATACAATTCTTGTAAGGATCGTACCTTTCTTCCTTGTGTATCCGGATCAACCATCCGATGTGATGTGCTACTCGAGCTTGGACTGCTTTGCGGCTGCTCACTGCTGCCTTCTTCTTCTTCGTCTTCTATTTCTGCTATTGGTGTGTTGTCTTCCTCCATAGACCAACTCCAACTAGCATTCTCATCGAACATGATATTTCTATTGACTATAATCTTCTTTGTCACCGGATTAAACAACCTATAACCTTTAGATTGTATGCAATACCCAATGAACACACACTTTTCAGATTTTGAGTCCAGTTTTTTTCAATTTTGTGCACTTATGAGAGTGTAAGCAATGCACCCAAAAACACGCAAATGCCCCACACTGGGCTTCCTTTCAAACCACTCTTCAAACGGTGTTTTGTTCATCACTGCCTTGGTTGGTGATAGATTTAGAACATATACAGCTGTTGCTACTGCTTCATCCGAAAAACTATTCGACATACCTTTAGATTTCAGCATACTTCTTTCTAGTTCTACTACCGTGCAGTTCTTGCGTTCAGCTACACCGTTTTGCTCAGGTGTGTATGGAGTGGTCAGCTGCTGTAGCACCCCTTCTTTCTCACAAAACTGCTTGAATCCTTTTGATTGAAACTCACCACCACGATCTGATCTTAGAGCTTTCAGCCTAGCCCCTGTTTGCGTCTCTGCCATGGCTTTGAACCTTTTCAACAGCCCAAACGCTTCATTTTTATAGCTAAGAAAATATACCCAAGTCATCCTGCTGTAATCATCAATAAACAGCATAAAATACTTGCTTCCTCCCATTGATTCAACCTCCATGGGTCCGCACAAATCAGTATGCACTAACTCAAGTACTTTGGTTGCACGCATCGACTGATCTTTTGGAAATGGCAGCTTCGATTGCTTGCCAAACACACATCCTTCACATAACCCGATTTCACCAATTTCGGGTAACCCATTCACCATTTTCTTTTGATTCAACAATCTCAAACCATTCATGTTTAGATGACCATACCTCAAATGCCATAACTCGCTGGAACTAATCTCCTTGGCTGCAAGTGCCTTGTCTTTCACCTTGGCTATCTCCAGAGGGAACAAGTTGTTTTGTGTCTTCTTGATTGTTGCCATCGTCTGATCCGTGGCTGCATCTACAATTCTGCAATTGTCGCCTTCAAACTTGATGGTACATCCGCTGTCCATCATCTGACCGATGCTGAGTAGATTTTGGGACAGTTGAGGAATATAGTACACATCATGTAGCATCCGTGTATTGTGACTGTTGGTCTGCACGGCTACTCTTTCTTTTCCTTCAACATGAATCTCTTTATCTTCACCAAGCTTTACTGCCTTCTTGTATGACTCATCTAATTCATCAAATAGATGTTTGAAACCTGTCATATGGTTTGAGCACCCGCTGTCCAAAAACCAGATTTGACTTGCATCTGATTCTTCATAGGTTTTGGCCATGAACAACTGTGCCTGATTGTTCTTCTCTTCAACAAAACTTGCCTGTCCTTCTTCTCTTTTCTTCTTGTAGCAGTCGGCCTGCACATGACCGGGCTTGTGGCAGTAATAGCACTCCACATCTTGACCTTCTTCTCTCTGTTTCTTGTAGCAATCGGCTTGCATATGCCCTTTCTTGTGACAGTAGTAGCATTCTACATCTTTCTTCGGTTGATTAGAATGCGGTTGATTGTAACTCGGCTTGCCTCTGCCTCTGCCGGCTTGACTGCCTCGACCTCTGCTGTAACCTTGGCCTCTACCTCTGCCTTGCTGTTGGCTTCTTGAGGAATTGCCATTGGAATAGAAAGCTTTGGTGTCATCCTTCACTTCTGATCTGTTGAGACGAACTTCATGGACCTGCAGTGATCCCATCAACTCATCAAACGTGTAGGTGGACAGATCTTTGGATTCTTCGATCGCCGCGACCACATGATCAAATTTGGTTGTCAGGCTGCGCAACACCTTCATCACCACCGTCTTTTCTGGAAGATCTTCTCCACAACTTCTGATTTGGTTGACTATTGTTGTAACTTGCGTGAAGAAGGATTGAACTGACTCGCCTTGTTTCATGTTCAATGTCTCAAACTCCCGTCTCAAGCCCTGCAACTTGATTTCTACCACCTTGGAACTTCCCTGAAATGCGGTTTTCAGAGTTGTCCATGCCTGATTTGCTGTTTCTGCTGCTGCAATCTTTGCAAACACCGACTCATGTACCGCTTGCTGAATGAAGAAGAGCGCCTTTGCATCTCGCTTGGCTGTGTCGATTGGTGTCGGATCAGGATTCGGTATTCCCTTGTCTGCTAATTCCCACAAGCCATGAGATTTCAGCATAGTTCGTACCTTGATGCTCCAGAATTCGTAATTCTCACCCTTGAACAAAGGTACCATCTGATTTGACATGCTAATGGTGGTGTTGTTGCCTGCGTCGGCCATGGTCGGATCTGCCTTGATCTCTCACCTTTGGCTTAGTCGGATCTGCCTTGATCTCTCACCCTCTCACCTTTGGCTTGGTCGGATCTGCCTTGATCTCTCACCCTCTCACCTTTGGCTTGATCTCTCACCCTCTCACCTTTGGCTTGGTCGGATCTGCCTTGATCTCTCACCCTCTCACCTTTGGCTTGGTCGGATCTGCCTTGATCTCTCACCTTGCTCTGATACCAATTTTGTTGGGAGTTTTTCGGAAAAGAGGAAAAAACAGAAAACAGGGCAGCAGCCGAAACTTTCTCACAACTCCATTTTTTCATTGATTAATTAACATAAACAGATCTACTATTTATAGTGGTGCATATCCATCATTTCGCACCCCACTAACTCCACTAACTTTTCTATAACTAACCTATAACCAACCCACTACATGACATATTAATTAATAACTACCCACTACTTTTCTGCACATGTCTAAATAGATAACTTGCTGTCCAAGTTTACAATTAACTCTAAACAGAAAATAAACTGCTGTAAAAAACCGAAATATAAAACTGCATCTTCACCCTGCTGATACGGTCCGTATTGGGATACGGTCCGTATTCATTTCTGACTTGGATTATTTTCAACAGATATTGTGTCATATTTATTTGTAATTCGGTGCGATACCAGAAAGAATACAGACTCTCTTTTCTACGAGAAAAGCAGCGGATCCAGTTCCCTGGTTTTACCCATAAACCTATCCGGTTCCATGGTTCTCCCCATGCATGGGAAATAAATCTGCTGCGATTCCAAAATCGCTGCAATTTCCTGCGATTCCAAATCTCTCCCTTCATCTGTTCTGAGATTTGTGTCTAAAAAATAACTGCTCTTGAGATTTGTGCATTCCAAAGAGTGAAGGGAGGGATTTGGAATCACAGGAAATCACATGGATTTTGGATCGCAGCAGATTTATTTCCCCATGCAAGTTGACACCAATAATTATCCCTTTACAATTAATAATGTTGAACTACCCTCCTCTCCTATTGAGTGTTGGCTCTTGTCTTATTTATATACTAATTAAGTCTAGTACAGACATATCCTGTCAACCAGTTTTATCATTAATTGACGAACCGTACGTCCCTATCATTAATTGGCCTAAGGGCATTGTAACAAAAAAGAAGGACACATGTTATAACTTAATTAAAACGCACATGCTATGTATTGGCTGACAATGACAAATATGACATATAGCCCATCTATTATTTATTGATTGCAATAACATATTAAGTAGAAGATAGATCATATATGTTAAGTGTATCCAGATTTCATAGTATATATATTTCATTTTTAGAGCAAAATAAGTCTAATAGTAGATACAATTAATTTTTGATGAATTAGTTTTGGAACACAAAAATACAATTAATATCAAATTTTCATATAAGCTCGCATTTTTTTATTGGTTGCAGTAAATCATTTGTGTAGGATAGCCGAATTGCATGGCAACGGGATGTCGCCGTAGTCAGAAAAAAAAAGGTCTTTTATAGCTTCAAAATTGCAGTTGAAATTTCTAATTAATAATGTTAAGTTATAAAACTGATTTCAACAAGAAAAAAAGTATCTTCATTATGCCAACGAGCAACAATGACACACTATTTCAAAAGAAAAAACTTATTAGACAAATCGACCTACCTTTACCAAGTTGTTGAAAAACCAAAATCTGGGAGATGTGGCTAGAGTTTAAGAGAATCAGATCTAGAAGAAGTGTCTAGTGCTTAATAGAATCAGATCTAAGAGAAGCATCTAGAGTTTGAGAGAATCATATCTGAGAGAAGCGGCTAGAGTTTTAGAGAATTGGATCTGAGAGAAGAGAGGAGGCGAGAAGGGGCTGGTTGTCAAGATGGAGAAGAGAGGACATGATATCAGGGAGAAGAGACGATCCACACGAGGAAGTGGGAGAGTGTATGTGAGGAGCGGGAACTTAGTGAAAATTGCAGAAATTTCGGTTTAAGTTGGAATTCAAAATGGTCTTCGTCTATCAGTTCCGCGTGTAGAACCGATAGAAGAAGTTGACAAACTTATTATATCGGTTCTACAGTAAAGCTGATAAAAGAATGTCATTTTCTTCTATCGGTTCTAAGTGTAGAACCGATAGAATAAATGTGACACTTCTTCTATCGGTTCTAATAAATAAACCGATAGAAAAAGTTGAACCTCTTCTAATGATTCACAGTTTTGAACCAATGGAAGAAACTGGACAATCTTTTCTATCGGTTTTTTATTGAAGAACTGATAGAATAAAGATTGAATTAATTATCAAACTAACCACAACACCTGTGTATTGCCGGTTTTGACTAAAAATGCTTCAAACTGTTAGAAATTGGGCATTAGAAGATTCCATTTTTGTAGTTGTGTTTCCAGTGATATAACAATGGCATTGAGGAAAAAAGTTAGGCTTGGCAGAGGGCCATTATGTCTCTCTTAGTCTCTACGATTCACAGTGGCATTTTGTAAATTTGAATTATTAAGCCAGGCATTGCGTCCCTTAGAATAAGTATCTTAATTTAAATCTACTCTATGATTACCTTAGAACAAGGAGAAATATTACATATTGGCCAATGTATTATTTATTGATTGCATTAACATATTATGTAGAAGATAGATAATATATGTGTGTGTGTGTGTGTGTGTGTGTTAACAGTATCCAGATTTTGTAGTATATATTTCATTTTGAGAGCAAAATAAGTCAAATTTATATTAGATATATTTCATTTTGTAGTATAAAAGTCTGCAATTCTGTAGTAGTGAAAAATTGTGAACTTTTTGCTAGTCCTGCATATAAACTTCGTAGACATTTTTAAATTAGATCAAACTATTTTATATTTCTTATTAAGTGATCTCTAAGTTTTTCGCATGTAAATATAAAATTCTTTTAATTTTTTTTAATTACATAATTTGTGGTTTAAATCAACGATAAAATTTCAACATATGAAGGCGTGCATCAAAATATATTCTAAAATTTGTGTATTCTGAAATTTACTTGACTTATTAATTAAGATTGTTTTATAGAAATTTTTATTATATAAGAAAATCTCATGAACAATTCTAGTTTTATATAGTTTAATTTAAACAAAAATACTAAATTTTGGATTATAGGTTAGGTTAATTTGATTGAATGATTCTATAAAATAGTATATATGTTTTGTTAATTAAAATGCATTAAGCACTACTTCCGACATATTTTGTTTCTCATTTTTCTTCCTGGATGTCCTCCAAGTACTAAAAAAATCTTGATAAAGTCGCAATTTTGAAACATTAATTATTGAGATAACAAGTTATAATTTTTCTTACTTGCAATATTTATTTGTAATTCGGTGCAGTACCAATAAAGATACGAACTCACTTTTCTTTGAGAAAAGCAGAGGATCCTGTTTCCTAGTTGTACCCATAAACATGTACGAAGAGCAAGCTGACACCAATAATTGTCCCTTTGCAGTAATGTCGAACTACCCTCCTATCGTATGGACAAACATGTCCTGTCAACCAGCCTTATCATTAAAACAAGGACAAATGTTATAACTTCATAATAAAAACGCACATGCTGTGTATTGGTTGATAACGACAAATATTACATATTGGCCCATGTATTATTTATTGATTGGAATAAGATATTAGTAGAAGATAGATCATATATGAGAAGGGATCTAGTTACCACAATTTTGAGTTACAACAAAGTTACCACAACTATTTTCTACATTTTCAAATTCCAAATCTTCGATCTAAACCGTTCAACATGATCTCTACAATAAAATGTGCTTCCAAATCAAATTTTACATTTTTTTTGAATTTTTTTACTATATATTAAGATGGGTACAAAATTCAATGGTCGGAATTTGACTAGTTTTTGTAAAATACTTAATAAATAGTAAAAAATTAAAAAAATATATAAAATTTGATCTGGAAGCACATTTTATTGTTGAGATTATGTTGAACGGTTTGGATCGACGATTTGGGATTTAAAAATGTAAAAAATGGTTGTAGTAACTTTGTTGTACCTCAAAATTGTAGTAACTAGATTCCTCCTCATCATATATATATGTTAACTGTATCCAGATTTCGTAGTATATGTTTCAATTTGAGAGCAAAATAAGTTTAATATTAGAGATACTTTGAAAACAGGCCTACTCGGAGGTCTACTCGGAGGTCATAATGAACCATTTCTTTGGGGTTATATATAAAACAATGATAAATGTAGATTAAATTAATTAGTCTTAGCAATACTCATTAGAAAGGTGTCCTCAAATCAATACTAAAAGCAGTAGAAAGTAAGCAAAAATATATATTGAAAGAAATTTAGTTCCAGAACCACATTCTACAAAAAGTAATTAAGAAAAAATGTAGATTAAATTAAATCTGATTACTGAATCACATGGTTGTTGCTTGTGCAGTTAGATTAGAGCTGGTTAAGGTCCATTCACTCTCAAAGCTCTATCTTCCAGCTCAGCGTGATGGAGGCGAATGGTGAAGTGATGGGGCCACACTAATGATCAATATAAATACAAATGTTAAAGGCCGTTTTGTTGAAGTTGAACCAAAAACTCTTCCATTCACCAAAAAATATTAATGGAAGAAGTCCACAGAGTTGAAGATGTTGAATCCCCTCCTCTCTCAGAATCAATGCAACGTAATACCGACCGGGGCAAAACAAACGAAGCCTCTCTGTCAGAAATCTCAGAATCAATGCAACGTAACAAATTATGGGGCACTACGAACGAGGCAAACAACTTCACCATCTTTCGCACACCACATACCATTTCTGAAAGCAGGAAGAATCTCTTCGAGCCCTCTGTCATCTCCATCGGCCCATTCCACCGTGGTAAAAACCACCTCCGGGCCATGGAGGAGCAAAAATGGCGGTTCTTGCAGAATTTCTTGTCCCGTGGGAACCACAAAACTTTGGATGACTATATATACGAGATGACCAAGCTAGAAAAGATAACACGGAGGTGTTACAGTGAGACGTTTGATGATCTTGACAGCAATGCATTTGTCGAGATGATGCTGCTTGATGGATGCTTCGTGCTCGAGTACTTCATGCAACGTAGTTCAAATTGTAATGTTCAGGTTGGCTGGAATTCTCATTTCATAAATAGTGATTTGCTACTTCTAGAGAACCAAATTCCCTTCTTTATAGTTGAGAAGTTGTTCGATATTAGTTTCAAACAAGAAATTAATAAAATAGGTTTTGTTAAATACATTGCTGATACGTTTTTGACCAAAACACCATTAAAAGATTCCATAGACTCTGACAAAATTCCAGAACCTCCACCTGAAATTCATCATTTGGTCCATCTTTGTTACCACACTTTAGTGCCCAACCCCAAGAAAGCAGTTGTATTGACTTCCAAATCATTTGAACTTACCAATAGAATTACCAAAGAGAATATATCCTCGATGGTGATCCGTTCTGCCACTGAGCTCAAACAAAAGGGCATCACATTCGAACCAAAGAGCAAACCGAGTCATATGCTCGACATATCATTTGAATATGGTGTCCTAAAAATCCCTAGACTACAGATCACCGATGACACTAAGCCTATTTTTGCAAACCTTTTAGCATTTGAACATTCCAAATATGGCAAAGAGCATTCCCCTTTTGGAAGATTTGTATCATTTTTGGATAAACTAGTCAACACACCAAATGATGTGACAATATTACAACAGTGCGGAATCTTTGAGAACTGGCTAGGCAGTGAAGAGGAGTTGGCTCATTTCATCAACCATCTCACCGAAGGTAATTGTGTTGGGCAAGATCACTATTTGGTGGGATTATACACGGAATTGAACAGATACATTGGATTAAGATGGAACAGGCATCGGGCAAAATTGATTCGTGATTACTTTGCCAATCCTTGGGCAATAATTTCTCTCGTCGCTGCATTCATACTTCTAGTTCTTACATTTGTACAATCTTTCTTTGCAGTGTTTGCCTACTTTGTTCCCCCGAGCTCATGATGCTTTAACTTTCACAGTACTATTCAGGGCTTCTAAATTGAACAAAAGAAAGTGGCGATCCCATGTATGTTAGGAAGTAGTTATTTTTTTAATATTTTCTTTTTCCTTCCTTGTTTGTCAATTGTCATTCCTTTTAGTGTTCTATCTTGTCTGTGTTTTGTTTTTATGATTCGCTACGAAGTTTTATTCAAAAACACCTTGTATCTCTGCACTATATATTGTTGGTTTCCTTTACTTTGTTTCTTTATTATACATTTTTTAAGGTTATTTTCAGCACCGGTTACAGGCATATATTTTTTTTAGAAACTTGGCAGTTGCTGCCAAGGTGATTTAAAATTTGATTGACCTATTCATTCCCAGTTTCTTCTCCGCTGTTTTTATTCTAACACCATCTGTGCCACAATTTCGCCTTTTGAAACACTCTTACCGCAAGCAATTCTGGCGGAATCTCATTTCCCCCAAAAATATGTACATTCCTTTGCTTTCATATATTCCAACACGTCGCTAGGAAACCTGATGCCCATAGTTCTTTTACAGTACCAGCAGATTCTTAGCACACCTCCACGACTTGTACCAGGTGTTAAAGTCAACAGCACCAAATAAAATTCGGAAGACACCCCAAATCTATAATCAAAATTATTCAAGTTACTACTAAATCGACTTTTCATTTAGTAAACAATATATAGGAGTCAAGCTCCTATTTTAAATCAACTTGTCACCATTTGTTCCCCTAACTTCCCCAATTCGTTTTTGCACCATCTCAGACCTTCCTTGAGGCCTACACGAACCCGAAATAAGCATATAACATTTTCTTATTTTCTTTCTCTTGTTCTCTATTTCTAGCAGCCTATTTGAAGTCATCTATTTCCAGTGCCTAAGCCCCATTTTAAACTTGCGTCCTCGCCTTTGCTATAAAATAAACCGATGACCATGGTATCATCAGGAGCAAAACCTGAGATGATCATTGTACACAATATCATCTCTGCCTCGTGAGCCTGATATATGAGCCGTGTATACCACGTCATCTAATTCAATTCCTTAGGCCAACATTTGCTTTTTATGTCCATCGCTGCTTCTAATTAACTCATCAATGAGGGAAGTGTAAATAACATTGTCGGGTTTGAACCCATTGAACCTCATGTCCTCCTCCATTTCGCCTCCTTAATTTATATCTCCAGTCTTGCAAAAACCATTCATCAATGTATTAAATGTGATCAAATCTTGCTTTATGTTTCTCCTCATCAATATCCCTCGTTTGCAATGCCACCCATCAATCAATGCAGTCAAAGTCACCGTACTAGGAACCTACCCTCTATGGAGCATTTCAAGAAGCCTAAAATTTGGGCTGAGCTAGAGAGAAAGTTGTAAGCCTCAAGAGGCCTAAAATTTGGCCTATTAAGTGGCCTGAGTTGGGTCGAAATCATTTATAATTTTGGGGTTGTCCTCGGGATAAAAGAAAAATCATTCAGCCCAGCTGCCTGCATCACATCTACCTAAGCACAAGTCATATGCAAAAGAAGATTTCATATGTACCATATATATATATATATATATACCCAATTACTCTCACTAGGCAAATATATATAGTTTTTCAAATAACAGCTTCATAGTTAAAGAGTTGGAAGATTAACAAGTACATGTGTGACTCTGAGTAAAAGACACCTCTGTCTTAGACGGAACGATTTTAAGTCAAAAGTTGGAAGATTAACACTATGCTATAAGTAAATATTTAATTATTAATGAGGTTGAACTAGATAAAAAAAATTTAAATTATATTTCAATATCGTAATTTTTTTGAAGGTCAGTATAACTGAAATTTTCATTGATTAATAAAAAAATATTTACAAAAGATAAAAAGTAAATATTTACAAGTACTGTAAAATAGAAGTCCTGCTCGACTACAAGTTCCTATGCCAATTTGAAAACTCTAGTGCGGTGTGGTTGACTAGATCTAGCACGTACCGTTCTTGTTTTTTTCCCGTGAAAAGCCTCCTGTTTCGCTCACGCCATAGCGCCCAACACCCCGATGCCCATAGGGTGTCCCACCGATCTCTATGCTGCCATGCAATGTCCCTCCTCAAGGTCCACCATAATTCTAACAGTGAGGCATTGTGTTAGAAATCAGAACGGTAGCCATGCCTGAAGAGTAACATGCTCCGGAACACTTTCGCAAAGGGGCATGAGTATAGGAGATGAGCAGTTGTCTCTACCCCTGTGTCATGACATAAGTGACAACCCGGTTCAATATACATAATTACAAACAACAACAAGAAAGTCTTTAGTGTTAGGGTAGGTTAGACATGAAACCCAATCGGAGTGAGGGTTTCATTTTCATAAAAAATTGTATTTTGCGTTGGCTCGTCATGCCTATCACAACCCTCATTTTTCCTGACTTGAGACAGATTGTGTAGAAACTACCTAGGAAGAGTTATTTCAATGCAGATTTACCCCTGACCTATGTAGAGAGAAGTTCGATGATGGGCTTTTGAGTGCCTTAATTTGTATAATTGACTTGGTGATTGACACACAATCTTGAAAGCCTCTTTCAATATATATTTTTTTATATAGGCCTCTGCAATTTTTCCACCCTTGGTGGCAGATGCTGCAGCAAGTTTGAGAAGAAAGAGCCATTATGGAAACAATCAATGTTCGATCCAGCCTGATCGGCACAATTTACGCTATTAATTGCAAGGGTCAGAGATGAGAACATGGTGTCCTGAAGCGCGCGAGATATTTTAGTTTGTTGACCCTAAAAATAAGGTGTTAGTCTATGTCAAAAGTCAACAAGTTAACAACTTTAATTCACACTCACTGTATATATAGAAAATATTGAATATGTTGTAAAATAAAGCAAAAGAATAATAAACAAGATATTGAGAATGTTAAAGATGACTATCTTTTATTCATATGTTTTTCTTGTGTATAATACAAACTTACAATCCTCTATTTATAGATAGAAAATGTAAATAACAAGCCATCTAATTTAATTCAATTGATAAATGAGGGAGATAAAACATACTTCATTAATGAGAAGTTTTGATGCAATTAAATGAACATCCATAACTTAATATATTTATAACACTTCCCCTTAGATGTTCATTATTCATTATACGCTATTAATATGATACTTCAGGATCAATATTAACACGGTACTTCAGGACCATGTACTGCCTCATTAAAAACCTTATCAAGAAAAACCCATTGGGATAAAAACTTGATTAAGGAAAAAAGAGTACAGTGCGTATAACGCTTCCCCTCATTTAGATATCATTGAATATTCTTCAATCGATATAGACCTATCTTCTTTGTCAGTTGTTCAAAAACCTTTGTCGGCAAAGATTTTGTGAATATGTCTGCCAAATTGTCTATTGATCGGACTTGGCAAACATTGATTACGCCTTCTTTTTGTAGGTCATGTGTCGAAAAGAACTTTGGCGCAATATGTTTAGTCCGGTCTCCTTTGATATATCATTCTTTGATTTGTGTAATGCATGCTG
The DNA here is from genome assembly GCA_025461045.1 of Carex parvula. Taxonomy (NCBI): domain Eukaryota; kingdom Viridiplantae; phylum Streptophyta; class Magnoliopsida; order Poales; family Cyperaceae; genus Carex; species Carex parvula. The sequence continues at coordinate 12,712 of JAJGRW010000537.1, read as the reverse complement.
CATTATCTTCATGCAGCGGAGTAGGGTTTTCCTTGATGTTTTTAAGCCCGCATTCTTCTTGAATATTTTGAATCATTGACCGTAACCAAACGCATTCTCGACCCGCCTCGTATAAGGCGATCAGCTCGGCATGATTTGATGATGTTGCCGTAAGAGTTTGTTTTGTTGATCGCCATGAAATTGCAGCTCCACAATAAGTGAATACATATCCCGTTTGGGATCGTGCTTTATGTGGATCTGATAAATATCCCGCATCTGCATATCCAATTAATTTGGATTTTGTATCCTTTTGATAATATAACCCCATATCTCTAGTTCCGCAGAGATATCGAAATATGTGTTTAATTCCATTCCAATGTCTTCTGGTTGGTTTGGAACTATACCTCGCTAACACATTTACTGCAAATGCGATATCGGGTCTTGTATTATTTGCAAGATATAATAATACCCCGATTGCACTTAAGTATGGTACTTCAGGACCAACCACTTTTTCATTATTTTCTTGCGGGCGAAAAGGATCATTTTCTGCATTTAGCGATCGTACGACCATTGGTGTGCTCAGAGGATGAGCTTTATCCATATTGAATCTCTTTAGTACTTTTTCAACATAATTTGATTGATGGATAAATATTCCATTATTTAGATGCTCGATCTGCAGGCCGAGACAAAATTTAGTTACACCAAGGTCTTTCATTTCAAACTCATTTCTCAACAATTTTGCAGTATTCTCAATCTCTTCAGGAGATCCAATAATGTTTAAATCATCAACATACACTGCAATGATTGTAAAACCTAGATTTGATCTTTTAATGAAAACACACAGACTAATTATATTATTTTTATATCCTTCTTTTAGAAGGTACTCACTCAGTCGATTGTACCACATTCGACCTGATTGTTTTAGTCCGTATAAAGATCTTCTTAATTTTATAGAGTACATATCTCTAGGTTTTGACTTATATGCTTCAGGCATTTTCAATCCTTCGGGGATTTTCATGTATATGTCAGTGTCAAGTGAACCATATAAATATGCTGTTACGACATCCATAAGTTACATTTTTAGATTTTCTGTGACTGTGAGACTTATTAGAAACCTTAGAGTTATCGCATCCACTACAGGTGAATACGTCTCTTCATAATCGACTCCAGGTATTTGTGTAAAGCCTTGCGCCACTAGCCTTGCTTTATATCTCACAATCTCATTTTTCTCATTTCTTTTTATAACAAATATCCATTTGTAACCTACAGGGTTAACATCTTTGGGTGTTTGGACTACAGGTCCAAATACTTGCCGTTTTTCTAATGAACTTAATTCAGCTTGTACGGCATCTTTCCATTTAGGCCAATCATTTCCATATCTACACTCTTCCAGAGTTTTTGGCACATTGTCTTCTTCATTTATGACATCGCTTGCTATAGTGAATGCAAAGATTTCATTAATATATGTTTCTTCTGGAACTTGATCAACCTCTTCTAGGGTTTTATCAACTTCTTCCGGAGTTTTACTATTAATCTCTTCTGGAATTTTATTTACTTCTTCAAGAGTTCTACTACCAACCTCTTCTGGGATTTTATTGACTTCTTCAGGAGTTTTACCATCAACCTCTTCTGGAGTTGGACCAACTGTTTTATTCTGCTCTTTCCTTTTATGTGAATTTACATCCTTAGAACCAAGTGGTCTTCCACGTTTTCTACGCACATTAGATTCATTAGATATTTTTGTAATATCAATTCGAGCAGGTGCGTTTATAGCTGGAATATGCGATTTAGTAACTCTATTTGTATCTGTAAATGCATCAGGCAATTCATTTGCAATTCTTGGCAAATTTATAATCTTTTGAACTTCGAGTTCACATTGACCACTTCGGGGGTCAAGATAAGATAACGATGAATTCCATGTTACTTGTTTATCCAGCTTTGGTTTTTCTTCCCCTAAGTTTGGGAATATTGATTCATTAAAATGACAATCAGCAAATCTTGCTGTAAAAACATCTCCTGTTAATGGTTCTAAATATTTAATAATAGAAGGAGAGTTAAAACCAATATAAATTTCCAACCTTCTTTGAGGTCCTATTTTTGTACGTTGTGGAGGAGAAATTGGAACATATACTGCACAACCAAATACCTTTAGATGAGACAAATTTGGTTCTCTTCCGGAGACCAATTGTAATGGGGAATACTTATGATCTGCAGTTGGCCTTAACCTAATTAGTGCAGCAGCATGTAAAATGGCATGTCCCCATGCAGAAGACGGTAAACTAGATTTCATAAGTAAAGGTCTAGCAATTAATTGCAACCTTTTAATCAACGATTCTGCTAGACCGTTTTGTGTATGAACATGGGCCACTGGATGTTCTACCGTAATTCCAATAGACATGCAATAATCATTAAAAGTTTGAGAAGTAAACTCTCCTGCATTATCAAGCCGGAGTCTTTTAATTTGATAATCCGGAAAATTAGCTCTCAATTGGATAATTTGTGCTAATAGTCTAGCAAACGCAACATTTCTTGTTGCTAACAAACTCACATGTGACCAGCGTGTTGATGCATCAATTAACACCATAAAATATCTAAATGGTCCACATAGAGGTGTAATAGGCCCACATATATCTCCTTGAATTCTTTCTAAAAATGAAGGAGCTTCAGGTCCAATTTTATTTGGAGATGGCCTAGTAATTAGTTTTCCAAGAGAGCATGCTTCGCATGTCAATTCTTTTGATAATAGGATCTTCAGGTCCTTTAGGGGATGCCCATTTGCACTTTCAATTATTCTCCTCATCATTATATTTCCTGGATGACCCAATCTGTCATGCCACAAAGTAAATAACTTTGGATCAACTAACTTCTGATTAGTAGCAACTAACTTCTGGTTAGTATCAACTAACTCCTGGTTCGTTACCATATTTGATTCTATTGTACTTACATAAGTACCATATAGTCCAGAGGACATTGCTTGCATCTTTTCTATTATAATTTTCTGGGCATTCTTAATAGATGTGATATGAAGATATTCACAATTTTTCTCATTTATAGTTTCAATATGAAAACCATTCTTTCGAATATCTTTAAAACTTAGTAGATTTCTTCTGGATCTACTCGAATATAATGCATCATCTATTATTAATTTTGTTCCTTCAGGTAACAAAATACAAGCTCTTCCGGAGCCTTCAATTAAATTAGTTGTGCCAGATATAGTGTGGATATTAGTCTCACCAAGATGCAATTGTGAAAAGTATTTCTTACCTTTCAATATGGTATTAGTTGTTCCACTGTCTACCAGACATAGATCTTTTTTACTTATCATTGCATTAGCCATTTTCCTTTAAATTAAAAGAATGCAAGAATAAATTAAAATAAACCACCTTTATTCATTTGTTTGCATCTAAAAATATAAAAGTAATCTACACTTTTATTAAACATAAATATAAGCTTCTATATTATATTTTCTCCCTAAGTAATAATATATTTTTTTTTCATCCATATTCTGGAAGAAATCTGATACATCAAGATGTGTATCCATATGGCATTCATATTCGGGGTCATTTTCAATAAAATTAGTTTTCACATTTTTTTTCCTTTTTCTTAATTGAGGCTTGATAAAGCTCTACAAAATGCTTGGGCGTACGACAGGTACGCAATCAATGATTTGTCATCTCACATATGTAACAAACATCTTCAGGATGTTTTTCTTTCTCATTTTTCATTAATACGTATTTATAACAAAATACAACTTCAGGTTATTAATACCATAACTTCGAGTTATGATAAATGAAAAAGGAGATAAATTCAACTTTGTGAGATTTGTCATATGTACTACAAAATAGATACGTATTAATAATTTTAGATATTAATATCATAACTTCAGGTTATTAATGCCATAACTTCAGGTTATTAATATCATAACTTCAGATTGTGAAAATGGAGATAAATAAATATAAATAAAAGAATATGTAAATTGCATAAATAAATAAATTTAAATGTACTAATAACTTCAGGTTAATATTATATAACTTCAGGTTATAATAAATATTTATTTAATAACTTCTGGTTATTAAATTACTTGGCTGCGCAATTGTAAAATTTAATTTGAAATAACTTCAGGTTATATTTTCATCTAGTGACTTATAATAACTTCTGGTTATTATATTGATTTTATATGTTCCAAATAAAACTTCAGGTTTTAATTGGGAATAACTTCAGGTTATTATTCATCCAGTGGCCTATAGTAACTGTTGGTTATTATATTAATTTTATATTAAAATTTCAAATAGAACTCCAGGTTCTAAACAATAATAATAACTTCAGGTTATTATTCTTTTATTCTCTTCGGGTAATAAGAACTTCAGATTCTTGATAAACTTTTTATTTTTTATTTTTTTATAATAACTTCAGGTTATTATTCTATCATTCACTTCAAGGAATGATTTTTATAAACTAGAACAAATATAATCAAAAATTTAAATGAAATTTAAATTAATGAAAGATATAATAATCAATCATATAAATTACTTACAGAATAACTTTGCAACTTCTTCCGAGCAACTCGTGCTGATAACGTGTTGTAAAATAAAGCAAAAGAAAAGTAAACAAGATATTGAGAATGTTAAAGATGGCTATCTTTTATTCATATGTTTTTCTTGTGTATAATACAAACTTACAATCCTCTATTTATAGATAGAAAATGTAAATAACAAGCCATCTAATTTAATTCAATTGATAAATGAGGGAGATAAAACATACTTCATTAATGAGAAGTTTTGATGCAATTAAATGAACATCCATAACTTAATATATTTATAACAGAATAAACTAAAGTATATATATTTATTTTTTAATGTATTCCACTCGTATGTTCTTATATTTGATAATATAATTTAAATATATTAAAAAATTAAAATTGTACAAGCACTACTACAAAAACTGGTTTTGTACACTGCACATTGTACACGGATTTGGCAATTATATTAAAAACAGTGTACCAAATATGAGTTCAAAAGATCTAAACGATTTCTACACGGATAATTAGTTAACAATCAGTGTCGAATTATTAGAGAGAGCTACACGGTTTATTAGAAACCACAAATCCGTGTGTAAATAAGTGTGTGTGCAAATAATTGAGAGAGCTACACGGACTTTTAATACAAAGCCGTGTAGGAACATTACACACGGTTTTTTGATATAAAGCCGTGTATAAATCTTATAATTGTACACGGATTTATAACTAAAAAGCCGTGTAGAAATAGGTGGAGAGCTACACGGATATATAACTAAATAGCCGTGTATAATAGTGTAGGGTTTTATTATCTTCCCTTCCAGAGCGCCGTTTTGATCAAGTTTTTAGTTCATACATCTCGAACTGAGCTTTTTATTTCTGCGAATTGATCGAGGCCAGCAGCTGAGATCTGAGATCTTTGAATTAAGTTTGTATTTTCTCCTCTCCATCTTTCTAATTAAGGTTAGTAATATGTATTTAAATCATTTTCTTTCTCTAATTTTCTGTTATTTAGGCTTATTTAATTAGGTCATTTCATGCATTCTTGAATTCTTAATTTTAGATGTAATTAATTAGTGTACGTATTGTGGTCCAATAACCGACCTTTAGATGCTTTTAGGTCCATGCCCGTTCAAAATTAATCCAATAGGGATTAATTTTGGATAGTCCCCGTTTTGGGACTGCTCTTTGAATATTATGTCTCATTTAGGATGTGAACACATATTAGCGGGATTTAATTAGTATTTGAGGAAAGTTCGACAGTATTTTCCCTTATTGCTCCTACGAGTATGTGGTTCATACGCATACTTGGGGAGTTAAGGGGAAATGCTGCCGAATTTTTCTCAAATACTAATTAAATCTCGCTAATATGTGTTCACATATGAGACATAATATTCAAAGAGTGGGTTAGGATTGTAAACCGGCCCTTTGTAAGCCCAAAATTTTGTACACGAAGGAGAATGTTGACCATGCATGATTAATTGATCAAATCATTTTTTTAATTTAATTTACAGATGGATCGAAGCTGGATGTATGAAATGCGACGTGACAGTGAAGAATATTTGGTTCGCGTTGATGAGTTTATAAAATTTGCTGAGAGTTATAGAGTGAATAAAAAAGAAGAAGACATTTTATGTCCTTGTAAAGATTGTAAAAATTTATTAAAATTTTTGGACATCGAAGAAATTAGAGCTCATTTGATTTGTCGGAGATTTAAGAAGAGATATACATGTTGGTTCATGCATGGTGAGAAATTTGGGGAAAGTAGTAGTGCCAATAAGGATTGTAATCGTGAATTGAATGATGAGAATGTTGGAATTTCTGATAATTTTGAACTTGATTGGAACGAGGATTATGAGAGTGCCGAATATTCTGATATTAACGTCGAACCCGAAAATGACGATGATGAGATGGAGAGGAATTTTGATGAAAATGTAGAACACGAGTTTACTGAAAATTTGGAGGATATGTTACGTGATGTGGAAGATGAAATTAGTGATAAAAATTATGATAAATTTCAAAATTTGTCTAATGAATCTAAGAAGCCGTTCTATCCCGGGTGTACCAAATTTACAAAACTGTCAGCTGTGTTGAAATTATTAAACTTAAAAGCAGACAATGGTTGGAGCGATAAGAGTTTCACGTCCTTATTACAGCTTTTAGGAGAAATGCTCCCAGATAACAACGAGTTACCCGGTACAACATATCAGGCAAAGAAGTTGATATGTCCAATGGGGTTGAAGATCGAAAGAATACATGCATGTCCGAATGACTGTATATTGTATCGTAACGAGTACGAGGCCATGCATGTCTGTCCTAAATGCGGTGTTTCACGATATAAACGTCGTAAGGACCAGGACACTGATGATTGTAACGAGGACACAAGTGGCCGACCTCCGGCTAAGGTGTTGTGGTATTTGCCGATAATACCGAGATTCAAACGGTTGTTTGCGAATCCCAAAGATGCAAAATTATTGCGCTGGCACGAAGAAGAGCGCAAAAATGACGGTAAACTAAGGCACCCGGCTGATTCTCCTCAATGGAGAAACATTGACAGACATTTCAAAGAATTTGGTTCTGAACCGCGGAACCTTAGGATTGTGGTGAGCTCAGATGGAATGAGTCCGTTTGGAAGTATGAGCAGTCGGTACAGTACTTGGCCAGTTCTTTTATGCATCTACAATCTTCCTCCTTGGTTGTGCATGAAACGCAGATATATAATGATGTCATTACTAATCCAAGGACCCAGACAACCCGGAAATGACATAGATGTATATCTCGCACCATTAATCGAGGACCTCCAAAAATTGTGGCGTGATGGCGTCCCGGTGTGGGATGCGTATATGAAAGAGACCTTTACCTTGCGGGCCATGGTGTTTTGCACCGTAAATGATTTCCCGGCGTACGGGAATTTGTCGGGTTACACTTGTAAAGGAGCAAAAGCGTGCCCGATCTGTGAAGATGACACGCAGGTGCTGAGGTTGAAAAATTGTCAAAAGAATGTATTCATGGGGCATCGTAGGTTTCTTCCTATTAATCACCCATATCGTAAGAAGAAGATGGCATTCAACGGGAAAATTGAGCTTGGAGTGGCTCGTCATCCATTAGACGGGGAGAGTGTCTTCGAACGGGTAAAAAACATTGATGTTGTTTTTGGAAAATGCGCCAAAGCACTACCGAAGAATATTTGGAAAAAAGAGGTCCATATTTTGGGAGCTACCGTACTGGAAATATTTAGAAGTGAGGCATTGCCTAGATGTCATGCATGTCGAAAAAAAATGTCTGTGACAGTTTAATTGGTTTATTATTGAACATTCCGGGGAAGACGAAAGATGGTATTAAAGTGAGAAAAGACATGGTAGAGATGGGAATACGACCCGAGCTCGCACCGCAGGAGAAAGGGAAGCGCACATACCTACCCCCCGCACTGTGCACAATGTCAAAGAAAGAGAAAACAAGCTTCTGTGAATGCCTCAATGGTATAAAAGTCCCATCAGGATATTCTTCGAATATTAAGAAGTTGGTGTCGATGAAGGACTTGAAACTGGTCGGTCTGAAATCTCACGACTGTCATGTTTTACGGACACATATAATTCCGGTTGCAATTCGGGGAATTTTACCAAAGCACGTTCGTCAAACCATTACGAAGCTTTGTTCTTTCTTCAATGCAATAAATTCCAAAGTGATAGACCCTCTAAAATTGGACTCTTTGCAAAAGGAGGTCGTCGTTACTCTTTGCCAACTTGAGATGTATTTTCCGCCATCTTTTTTCGATGTCATGGTTCACCTTGTTGTTCATCTTGTGAGAGAAATTAAGATTTGTGGTCCCGTGTTCCTTCGGTATATGTATCCATTCGAGAGATACATGGGCATCTTGAAAAAATACGTAAGGAACCGACATCGACCCGAAGGCAGCATTATAGAAGGATATTCTACGGAGGAGGTGGTTGATTTTTGCACCAACTACTTGACCGGTGTGGATCCTATTGGCGTTCCAAAATCTCGATACGAGGGAAGGCTCCAAGGAGTCGGGACAATTGGGTTGAGAGCCGTAGTTGCTGATCTAAATGAACTACAAAAGGCACATTTTATTGTACTACAACACATGACAGATGTTGCTCCTATATAGATGAGCACATGACAATCCTTCAACAACAAAACTACACGAGGAGTCAGAAGTGGCTTACTAACGAGCATAATCGTTCTTTTATAGGATGGCTGAAAGAAAGAGTGCAGTCACACCCCGTACCTGAAATTGTTAAACTACTTGGCGCAGGACCCCAAATTGTTGTTAGAACATTCCAAAGATACGAGATTAACGGATATACATTTTATACTAAATCCCAGAGTGATAAGAGCACGATGCAAAACAGTGGGGTGACGTTGGTGGCGACCTCTCAAGAATTCAGTAGATCCGGAGATGGCCGGGCTGTAATAGCATCAAAGTCATATTATGGCGTTATTCAAGAAATTTGGGAGCTCATTTACAGTCCTCGCCTGAGCATTCCCGTGTTTCGGTGTCAATGGGTCGAAGACCGAGGTGTTAAGTTGATACGACGGGTTCACACTCGTTGAGTTTAAACAGGGTTGGGCATGTTGATGATCCGTTTATAACTCGCCAAGCAAGCCACCCAAGTCTTTTATGCCACTGACCCGAGTGATTGCCAGGTGGAGCGTCGTCCTATCCGGAAAAGAAGGATTGTCGGGGTAGAAAATGTCGTCGATGAAGAAGAGTACGACCAGTTCGACGAAGTACCCTCCATTTTGTACCGATGTGCAAACTGAGGTATGCAACACTTGAAGGGGTAGACGAAGCTGACTACATGCGGTCCGACCACAATGAGGATTATGGGCCGAGGGTACCGTTCAAATAGTGGAAAAAAGGAGAAAAAAGGAAAAAAAAAGCATAATGTTAAATTTATTTTGTTTAAGACCGTGTAGCTTTTAATATTGCAACTTAGCTTGTAATATTATCAAAAATAAAAAAATAAAAAAAAAGGGAAAAAAAGAAAAAAGCATAATGTAGTAATAGTATTATCTAATATTCAAATATTATCAAATATTAGTTTAATGCTTATAATGAAGGATTATGTTTAATGCTTATAATATTATCAAATATTAGTAGTAGTTTTTGAAAATATTAGTTAAAACATTAATAATAAAATAAAATAAATATTATTTAAAATATTAGTTTTCACTAAATATTAGTTAAAATATTTAATATTAGTTAAAATATTTAAGGAAGGATTATGTTTAATGAAAATATTATGTTTAAATTATGTTCAACTTTATCAAACAGTCAGAGAACTTTACTGAACCTGGGACCCACCTGTCGGACCAATTTATACACGGACATTTAGCTAATAGTCCGTGTAGAAAGGGTAGAGAGCTACACGGCTTTTTAGCTATATGTCCGTGTAGAAAGGCTAGAGAGCTACACGGCCTTTTAGCTATGTCCGTGTAGAAAGGGTATTTGCACACGGCCTTTAGAGTAAAGTCCGTATAAAGATCTTTGTACACGGTCTTTTAAGTTAAAAGTCCGTGTATAATGAGAAAAACACTATTTTCGAAATCCTTCTCTTTCAAAATTTTCACAAGTCTGAAAAGAGAATAAACATCAGTTTCAAAAACCCTCACAGAGAAGATTTTGCTGAGCCTTCTCCGAGCTCTTCACCGCCTCCCCGCCTCGCCGCCTCGCCGCCTCACCACCTCGGTCTCTCTCCACCTCGGTCTCTCTCTCTCTAACCAGTGGTCCTCTCACCCGTGGTTAGCTCTCTCTCTCTCGTTATTTTCTTATTGGGTTTGAACCCGTTAGACATGGTTGGTATTTGTTATTTTTTCTTGGTTAGCTCTCTCTCTCTAAACGTGTATGATTAGTATTGAACCCGTTAGACATTATTATTGAACCGTTAGCATATAACCTAGGTTATTTTAGGTTAATTTGTGCTTGAATACATTGTGCTTGTACCATAATTATTGTGCTTGTACCATAATTTCAGCATTGTGCTTGAATACATTGTGCTTGAATATAACCTAGGTTATTTTAGCATATAACCTAGGTTATTTTAGCATTGTACTTGTTGACATTGTAATTGTACCATAATTATAGCATATAACCTAGGTTATTTTAGGTTAATTTGTGCTTGAATACATTGTGCTTGTACCATAATTATTGTAGGTTAATTCAAATAATCTAGGATATATGTCAACAAGTGATTGATTAATCTCTTGATGAATATAGGTTATATGTCAAAAGTTGGTTGATTAATGTAGGTTATATGTCAAATGATTTGATCTTTAATTTCATGCAGCACCATGTCGAATGAAAATGAGTACGAGGATATGATGGAAGAAGAGGAGCAGCAAGCTACTGCCTCGTCAGAAAGAAGGAGAAGAGGGCCTACAATGTGCACGAGCCATTCTGAGCAGACCCAACCCAAAATCTGGTTCACAGAAGACGGGCGTGCGCAGGGACCAGAACGGCTGAAATACTCAAATTGGTGTACGAGCTTCGTGAAACAAAATGCGAGTATCCTTGTTGAGAGATGGGATCATTTCGAGAAAGAGGTGAAGGACGAGTGGTGGAACACGGTGAAGGTAAAGTGCCTAACAACTCTTCTCTTGAATTTTCACTTATGTATGATCTATATTTAAATACACTAAATTTTTGTGTCAATCAGGCTCAATGGAACATCCAGAGTGATGTTCCAAAGAATAAGACGTTGAAGATTAGAACAATGGATGGAAGCAATACAAGAGCACGTTGAAGACGGAGTTCATGGAGAAAGGGAAAAATCCGTCGTACTACAAATGGCTAAAACAAGAGGACTGGGATGCGTATCAAGTTTTGAAGTCTACTGAAGAGTTCCAGGTATCTAACTCGTGCCAATTTATGCTTATTCTTTCTCGATTTGTACTTATCTTTCTAAAACTAACTGATCGTTATTGTCTTGTTTCCGTGAAGGCAAAGAGTGATAAAGGCAGGAGGACCGTTGCCTTAACAAGTATCCACACACATCTAGGGTCGTGGTACGAGGGTAAGTCGGCAGAATGGAGGAAAGTCCTGGATGCGAACAAGGATTCTGACTCACCCGTGGTTAGATCCAAAATCCTAGGGGCAAAGATTGGGTCATGGGTAGAGCCGAGGTAACCGCTGACGGAGGATAGTACTCCCAACGGAGTTGCAAAGCGTGGCTCAAAGAATGGTAAGAGTCATTTATAACTCCGAAAGTACGTCAATTGTTCTTTTGCTTTAACTAATTCTTCTACTTGAACAGTTGGAAGTGGAGGAGGAGGTCAACTCGGGTGCCCGGAGGGTCGAACGACAAAATGATTCCTTGTCCGCGGCGCTCGAGAATCCAGAACCCCGGGTCGAGTAAGGGGTGTAGGGTCTACAAGGGCTGGAAGGAGGTGTTCCGAGTGGAGGGAGAGAAACCTCGAAGAAATCTCGTGCCAAGGTAAACAAAGACGAGATAGTTGCGCAGATACGCGCGGAGGTGAGCAAAGAGTACGACGCAAGGTTTGCTGAGATGGAAGCAATGTTGACACAAATTAGATCAGCAACTACGCAGCCATCCGAGCAACCACCTCCCATTTCGCCGGGAATTCGGCGAAGTAGTCAAGCATCCGGCACGTGGGGCGCGAACGACGATTTGGATAATCTCAAGGTAATCAATACTTCTTCATAATCTAAAGGTATTTAAAACCTGTTTGCAACCTTGTTGGACAATATCGCATCACTAGAATAAACAACTTTCCTATAAATTTGCAGGACCCCAGAGCATGCGACCTCGTCCTGCGGAATGGCAGTGTTTCTATGATCGTTGCTAAGGGCATTGTACATCCACTCGCCAAAAGTGTACACAATACTCAGCTAAGACCCGACCATGCATGCGTGCAGGTTGAGTTAGTCGTGGATGGATGGCAGCGCGTACCCCTTCCTGTCCCTACCGACGACGCGGTTGTGCTTGATGACGCACGGATGTCATTTGTCCAATGGCCCAAGAGTCAAATTGTTTTGGATCAGGTAATTCATAAAAAAATTCATTTATTTTGTTACATTCAACTCATTCTTTTTGAAATACTAGAATAATACATCTATAACTTGATACAGACACAGGAGATGATGTTACCGGTACGGCTCTCTCACCGGTACGTCAGGAGGTGGCTTGCGACATCGCGCCTGACGCGCCACAATCACCGCCCCGTCCTATGGTCACA